>CM077821.1:42754135-43208287 GCA_039720395.1 Liquidambar formosana | reverse complement strand
AAGATTAAGACTGGCTTGGAAAGCCGCACTCAGCTCAAATTTAAAATTAAAAGCTTGAATACCTCTTTCACTCATAAATATTACTCAATATTCGCATTTTTTAGACTGTTCCTGGAATATTGCTTGACATTGTCTCCATGCTTTGCGGGTTTTCATCTATATCAGGGACATGATTTCCTCAAAATTGGGTGAAGTGGCTTCTGTATTTCTGACAGCATCTTTAGGTATCCTGTGTCTGATCCCTGTCAGCTTCTGTGGGCAATTGTTATCGGGGGATTACCTGCAACAGATGTGGATGTAATGAAGAAACCCCTCGTAGAAGCAATGACTCACTCATCAGTTCTTGGATTTTATTTCGCTCTTGGTTGGTTTTGGACTTCTTCTGGCATAGAACTGATTTCACGACCTTTCGTTAAGAGTTCTGCACATTCTCTGTTGATAACATTCCACAGATTTACTTACAACTGGATATTTTGCTATTGATTACTATTCACAGGTTATTGGTCTATATGTTGGACTGGCAACTGTTGGCATTATCATTTGGTACACTCATGGTTCCTTCTTGGGGATCGACCTCAGTGGGGATGGCCAACCCTGTCACATACTCGCAGCATTGCCAATGGGACCAGTGCTCATCCTGGGAGAATTTTATGGTTTCAGGGTCACTGCTGGAGCTCAGGTCTTTGCCTTTGATAATACCCCTGTGATATTTCCACAGAGGCAAAGTGAAAGCCATGACACTATCGCTCTCTGTCTGGTTGCCATTGAAATGTTTAACTCCCTCAATGCCCTTTCTGAGGATGGGAGCCTCTTGACAATGCTCCCATGGGTTAATCCTTGGCTCCTTTTGACCAGTCTGTCTCGTTGGCCTGCACTTCTGACTCTATATGTGCCATTCGTTGCCCACATATTTGGTATCGTGCCTCTCAGCTTCAACGAATGGCTCTTGGTTTTGACTGTTGCACTGCCAGTGTTTTAATCGCCGAAATTCTGAAGTTCATGGGGAGGTGCACAAGGGGTAAGTGGTTCATAAGACCCAACACAAGGATCAGATCAAAGTCGAAGGAAGGTGCAATCTAAAGGAGAGAGATTGCTAAAAGTAGAGGGGAAGCCAAAGTCAGAAATTTCTCTCTTCTTCAGCTAGCATAATCAAATGCAACTCTATCTTATTGGAAAGATCTGGGGTCAGCCGATCTCACTTAACATGATTAAAACCAAACTTCAAGTTTTGTGGTATCCTATTGGGGTCAGAGTTGACTTCACCGACCTTGGGAATGAGTTTTATGATAAAATTTGCAGAAGAAGCAGATTACCTCAATGTCAAAAACAATGGTCCTTGGATTGTGGAAGGGCAAATATTTTGTTATTCAAAAGTGGGTTCCTAGATTTGATCCCTATGAAGCTAGGTTGACGAAAGCCTTGTTTGGGTGAAGATAGCTCGACTTCCCTTGGAGTATTGGACCCCTGATATTTTGGCTGAGATTGTCAGCCCTATAGGGGAGTTTATGAAGCTGGATCGTAAAACTGAAACAAAGAGCGGAGGTAATATGTTCGAGTTTGTGTTAATGCAAATATTGGACCAATCCTTAACCTCAAGTTATCACCATCGAAGAGGAAGGTTTTTCTCAGACTGTAAATGTTTTATGAATGTCTTTCGACCGTCTGTTATTGGGTTCTGAAAATGGGCATGAAGTTGCTGAATGTCCTTTGATGCCTGAATCTGAAGCAGATATCAACTGGAAGTTCCTTAAGGAGCTTCTACAGTCTTTCGATGAGGAAAAGCTGAAAGAAATAGTGATGATGGATCAGATGACCCCATCCTTGTCCAAGTATTGTCTAAGAAAGGACAATAGAAACCAGAGGAATCAAATTTTACCATCTGGTATTGTGAAGTTAGTGGTGCAGCAAGACGAGGAGAAGAGGAGGCAGGTATGGGAGAGGCACAGCATGTACGGTAGTAAGTGAGGTCAGCTTGGTGCACGATTACATTTCCTTGCATGGAGCTCAAGGTGGCAGCGGTAGCGGCAGCCTGATGATATTATGGTCTCTAGTGCATTTGGACCAAAATATGAAAACAGATCAACAGACGTGGCAGGCGTTGGGCCAGAAAAGACCCACAACACCACAAATGTGATGAGGTTAGTTCTATTGGTGAAGATGAAGGGAAAGATAATGAGTTTGATGATGAAACGCTCAATCAGGGGCGGAGCCAGGACTTTTCTCTTGGGGGGCCGAGATTTAAAAAAGTAATGAAAACTTTGCTTGTTGATTTGCAATCTGTATAAATGTATATATTTATGTATGTATAAAGAATGAATAAAACTAAATATATATAATAATAATAATAATATAATAAATTGAATGCACAATCTGTTACTTTTATATTCCTAATTACATATTTAAGTTTGTTGTATGATGAAGCATGAAGCAGTGGCCACTTCCATTGTAATGTGTATATTTCTCCAAATGACCCATGCAGTATACAAGAAATAAAGGCACTGTTTGGCTTGAAGGCGCGGCAATGGCCCCTCCCCACCCCCCCCCCCCCCCCCCCCCCCGGGGCGCCTCTGTGCTTGATGATGTAGAGACTGGAATGGAGTATAGTCTACCTGCGGTCAGGGTTGCAACTTTTTAAATAGTAACTCTATAGAGCATGAAAATGATAACTATGACCCGCAGGAAGGAATACCCGACTCCTTGTTTCGCCTGCCAAGCGCTAATAAAGATCATCTCCTTGGAATGTGCGAGGAATGAAGATAGCCTTCCCTTCTCAACGATTTGCCTTCAAACTTCGTTAAAAATGCTAAAGATTATGGTTACATCTTCACATGGTAGGCAACAGGGTCACTGGCAGTTTCGTCCATGGATTCATGATATTCAGATTTTTTTGAGACGGATTAGCTCATGGCGCGCAGTAGGACTATGCTCCAGGCTTTGAAGTGCAGGAGGCTGAGAACCTTTTGGTCTGATATAAATATATAATAGCATGTCGTGAACTCGGTTTTGGATGTTGGATTGTTTGTTTTTCTTTACCTTATTCTAGTATTTTTTTTTTTATTAGGAAAAAAAATTTAAGATTCCTAAGAATATGAATTTTATAATTAATTTTTCTGGGAATTCTGGTGGCTCGTACTTATTTTGGAATAGTCATGCTTGTGCATGATATCTAGGATAAATTCACTAGAGAAATTTTCCCATCATAGAATGGGGGCGGGGAGAAAAGAAGACAAATGTTCACTTGGGACTTGTCGGTTGTTTCATGCTTCCCCACAAGCTAAGCTGAGAGGGCAAATATGGGATGAAAGTAGGCAGGTGGCTCACCATATGAGGGATGACTGGGTGGTCGTTGGAGATTTTTAACGCTATGTTCTCCGCTTCGGATAAATTTAGGACCTACTTGAGCGTCCAAATAAAAATCAAACAGTTATAGTGTAATAGGTATTAAAAAGTACAAATTCAACTTATGAAGATGAGATTGGGATATTGCTAAAGAGGTTTGAAGCTATTTCTAGAGAGGCCCAGTAGGGACCGTACCCAAATTATATGTGTGATGGGATTCATCTTCCTCTGTTTTCTTTTCCTTTTTTTTTTTTAGGAGAGGTTCAGACCATACCGCTATTGTCTTGGATTCAAATGTTACTCATTCATTTGGCAGAAAGCCCTTCCGGTTTGAAGTTTTGTGGCACTGACGCCTAACTTTTGAGAAAGTAGTTTCGAATGTTTTTGGAACACTAGGAGTTGGTGGTAATGAAGGCCATTAGTTGGCCAAAACAGAAAAATGTGCTATGTTTCAAGTTAAAGCTTAGCTTTGGAGGCCGGAAGTATCCTTTTGACAAATTTGTTTACCAATATTCAAAATGGTTTTATTACATTGCAAGTCATTCAGAAAAGCTAGACGGGAAGACTAATTCCAAAGATTTCAATTAATATGAACTCGAGGCTCATTGGGATTTTTTTTTTTTTTTTATTTTATTATATTTTTATTATAATTTTTTTTCTTTGCAGATAAATGTTGAGATTGGGAATGGAAGAGAAACCACTATAACAAGAGTTTAATTAGAAGGAAGCTAATTTCATTCTTTTTCCTTTTTATTTTATTTTTAAAATCTTCTCAGTTTATCCTCCATGACTAAATAGATAGACGTACAAACCCAAATGCGTGAACCAATCCCAGAACTCACACACCATTAAACAAGAAATATGAGATGCGATGCCCCATTGTTTCTGAGTGGCCTAGTTGTAGGGTGGGTGAGGAGTGGTTGCTGTTAATTGAGTGGTCTTAGGTTCGAATCGTACTTGGGAAGATTTGATCCATCTTAATCTGAATACATCCAGAATGAAAGGGTTTTTTCGGCTTCTACGGTTAAGAGTAGGTGAACCCTTGTAAGGAAGACGTTGGTTCATTGATGAAAAGGTTGGAATTGACCGTTAAGAGTAGGTAACCCGAAGGGACTTTTTCTTCGTCGCCTTTCAAACGGATCGTCGTCACTGTAATCAAGATGGGGCCGGCTAGCTTTGGAAGAGCTTTGGGGGGGGGGGGGGGGGGGGGGGGCGCTCTCCATTCATGGTTGCCCCTGCAGCTACTTTCTTGCAACAATCGGTTTAGTTGCCCCTACTCTAACTATTATAGCGACTGCTACCACAAGTATGCATGCCAGCGACTTTTTCTTCCTATGAAGTTGTGCGTTTTCGCCACTTGGATATGGGTTTGATTTTGAATCTTTTATATCTGTCAGATTTGAAATCCATAGATATTGTGAATGAGGGATTGACATAAATTGTTAACAACACAATCCTTTAGTGACACTTTTCTCATTTATTGAGTGAACGAGTTTAAATTCAAACTTATATAAAAACATTCATATCCATTTGTTGGTATTAAGAGAAATTATACATGGGTATATTTGATCAATTGTTAAAACTAAATAAATAAATAAATAGAGGTCTACACTAGCCCTTGTGATTTATTATCGCCTAAGGTTGGGATTTGGGCAGTCGTCAAATCTCATCCAATTAAAAAAAAGAAAAAGAAATCCCTCCAATGTCCCCCAAAACCAAAAAAAAAAAAAAAAAAAAAAAGGAAGAAGAGAGGGAGGAAGAGATGGGGAAGTGGGGTGGACTACCATCCTTCATTCCACAATCTCCTTTTCTTGTTGATCTCCTTTTTTTTCTTTTTTTAAAATAAAAAAGGTAGGACAAAGGCAAGTGGTGACTCTATCTAAACTTTACTTACCCAATGAAAAACCAATGATAAGAGTGATTTAGACAAACCTATTAAGAGAAGAACCACAAGTGTTCCCTCAAATTGATTGAGTCACTGTCTAACTTGAACCCTATCGAAATTTAATGACTCCAAGTCTCTAATATATGAATAAAATCATTAAATGACAATTGCACATTATGCCACTGCTTTGACTTGAACCCTTAGACTATCTAACTTCTTACACTTTCACCACTCTTAATGGTTATTTGTCAATCAACACATAAGGTAGGAAGAATTAATCCACCCACCGATTCCTTGGAACCTTGGCTCATTATAAACGCATATAAGAATGCAGTGGGTACGCTGTACACGTGCTGTGTGTGAAAAGTGTCAAAGCCTCAAATCTTTTTTTCATTATAAAATGTGAATTGCAGATTGAGAACATAGATTACTTGTTCCTTGTAGATATCAAATAGCGAGGCACAAGGTTTTTTGTTTTTGGGCCCCACCCAACCATTTTCTGCCTCGGTGAAAGATATATATATTTGTTACAAAATGAATAGGAAGGAAAACATTCATTTCAACGTGGTAGACCAATAATTCTTATGATTTACGTTTCAAAAAAAAAAAAAAACACGTTTTAGTTTATCATGAACTAAGGAAGAATAATTGATGACAAATCACTTGTGCTGGTTGCAACCAAATTGATGAAAGAGAAATGCTACCCAAATCGATTTCTTATATTGTCTTCTATGTTGACCGATATGGGTTGTCACTTCATCACGATTGATTCTTTGTTTCCTTTTTCCTAAAAATAATGACCATCATTTTATCATTAATTTTTTTAAAAAAATTTTCTGTCTTTTTTGGCTGCTATATAAGTAATTATATATTTAAACATTTTATCCTTTGCCCAATACTGAATCTTTGACCCCCCCAAGGCCCCAACCATAGGTCCCATATGGGTAGTTGCTGTTGGGAGACAACGATGTTACAAATCCAAGTGGTAATAACAACACTTTCCTTCGCTGTACTCATCAAGACATCAAGTGCACACGTTTCTCTCTCTATCTCTCTCTCTCTCTCTCTCTTCCTTTTATCAGTTCAGTAGATAAACACCCGTACCAACTCTAAGCTCAGCTGTGGAAAAAAAGATATTGTCTCATAAATGTACAATTGGGCAGATTCAGCAATCACGGGGCGCCACATGTCAAAAAGGAGGTTTTTATTTTCGTGCAGAAATGAAAGCGTGTAGACAAGAGATTAGGAGGTGTAGGTCATCACACAGCCAACCGAAATTGGAGGCTAATTAAGGACTAATTACGCAACCCAAATAGACAACACGATATGTGTATTAATTAAATTTTCTAGCTATAATCAACTTGACCTATGCCATTTCCCAGTCTTGATTTTGATGGGTGCTTGGAGATTCTTTTTTGATCCAAAAATGTCATTTCACACCAATGACAAACAATGAGAGTACAACCAACAAGAAATGTCCATTACCCAAAGAATTAATAGTAAATAAATAGGAAACATCCAATAAACAAATTACGGACCGAGCAAGAAGAAATGTACATACCTAAATATAGATATAGATAGATAGATAGATATTTGTGTGATGTTATATAGATGAATAAAAATGAGGTTTTGTTTGACATTGACATTGTGCCAACCATGTCTTGGCGGAGTGATATATGGTGACTTAGGAAAGAACATGGCTAAGTTTTTTCTTTTCTCTTAGTATATAAGTTGAAAACTACCCCTTAGCCCACCTCCTATTTTCTTCCACAAGATATTTTAAAAATTATAATAAATAAATAAAAGAGAAGAAATATGGTCTTTTAAGACCATCCCGAGAGGTTTTTATTATTAAAAAAAATAAAATTACATAAGATTTTTTTTTTTTTTTTTTTGCCTAAATTAAGTTTTGGTAAAGTCGCAGCATGTTCATTTTTTTTACATAATAATGAATAAGACAATGACGTTTTCTAAAATGATGGATAGTGGTACATCCACAGCGGTGTGCTCAAGAATTTTCATTTAGGAGTCAAATTAGTATAGTATGAAGACAAAATTAATAAAATTAAAAACTGATTGTATTTTTCGTTATAATAAAATTATTTGTGAACTAAAATTTGAAGACAAACTAATAGCGTTAAAGACAATATTTAAGGCTATGATCGATGGCTATAAAATAAAATCACAAATTAAAGCGAAAAGGAATTTTAATTAACAAGGGAATGCATGTCTATGAATTCGAGTTTAGTTGAAGACCTGGCTGGAGAGGGAAGGTTTTTCTTTTCTTTTCTTTTTTTTTTTCTTTTTAAAAAAAAAAAATAAAGAGTTGAAAGTTATTGTATATTGGGGGCTAAATGTAAAAATAAAAAATAAAAAATCAGGGCCCTCACAGGTCCTACGTGATTTTGCCCATGCACGTAAGGCTCGAGACTATTTCTATATGGCATGTGCATGTTGTGGGCCTAACCCACTTGGTTGTGACTTGTGAGAACTTAATGATCCCAAAGGGACCGTATGAAGATCTTCTGCCACTCTTTTCTCTTTCTTTGCCAACGAGGCAACCAGATAATCAAACCAATTAACCATAAATATATTAATATATACGAGCAAAGTAGTTTTCATCAATTGGCCAAGATTACTTAATCAAATGAGTTAATCTTTCAAAGACAATACAAACTTAAAAGAAAACTATTTTATACAAAAACTTTTACATAATTGTCTGTCATTAGGAAATTACATAGTGACAAACATAGGATACTAAAACACATTGTCCTTACAAGTTTATCCTGCTAGTTGAACTTTATTACGAGTCAAAATAGCGTTGGGAAAATCAGTAAACGATTTCTCATATACTCTATAAGAGTGTGATGCCTACTCATCACTTGTGGAGCTAAGGGGGCCTTTAGGGGCACATGCCCCACTGGCTCAACCAAGTTTTGTCTTTTTTTTTTTTAATCTTTTTGGGAGAGATATTACCAATTGATGAACATTTCTCAACATAATGTCAAAAAGAAGAAGATAATAGTCATTTTAAATCATATTTATAGTCAAGTTGTAATAAGTTGACAACAATATCCCCTTTTGGTATTAAATTGGAAAATAATTATCAAAATATAATGTTTAAAAAAAAAAATGCTTTCCAAATCTTTTAATTACCAATTCTCATTTCCCAGAATTATAGCACAATATTTTCATTGGAGATAACTCGTGATTCCGCCCAGCTATTCATACCAATATATATTAAAAAGTGAAACCCTTTTTATTGTGAGTACAAGAGAACTCAGTGAATGAATTCTCTAATAATTTTCTTTCTACGATGATAACATAATGTTTGACTATAAAATGGAATTATGAAAATGGACACAAAAAGCGGTTGAATTATTGAATTACCAAGTAAATAAAAATAGCTTAACGGCGTTTCTAACGTCATCCAAACTGACAGACGGAGTACATGGATACATACATCACGCCTTATAACTCTCTCTCTCTCTCCGGCCTCAGGTTCTCTCTCTAAAACTCTCTGTGTCTGCTATAAATTCCATGTAGGCAGTGTTACAATATCTACACCCCACAAACAAGACAACACACGAATGTCTCGTGTTGGAGGTGAGACAATCTCGCCGGCGAGGCCTACCGCCGGCGACCTACCCATTTTCGACCCAAAAAAATCCACGGAACTCCAAGACCTCACCCGCCAACCGAAACGAACAATGTCCCGGACCCTCGGAGACCTGCTGGAGCGAGTCGGAGACGCGCAAAGCGCCGGCAACACTCCAGTACACCACGTCCTCGACCTGAACGACGCCGTTCCCGGACCAAAATCTTTCCCTTTCGTACTCTCGTTCAACAACCTGACATACAGCGTCAAAACTCGACGGGACATGACGTTTCCGCCGTGGTCTCTCCGGAAGGACCCCCTGGAGCGGTCGGAAGAAATGGTGAACGGCGAGAACGGTAGCATGAAGGTTCTTTTGAATGATATATCCGGTGAAGCGAGGGAAGGAGAGATCATAGCCGTTCTTGGCGCAAGTGGGTCGGGGAAATCAACGTTGATCGATGCACTTGCGAACCGAATTGCCAAAGGTAGCTTGAAGGGTTCTGTGACCCTAAATGGTGAAATTCTCGAGTCCAAGCTTTTGAAGGTGATATCGGCTTATGTCATGCAAGACGACCTTCTTTTTCCGATGCTGACGGTGGAAGAAACCCTCATGTTCTCAGCAGAGTTCAGACTTCCTCGCTCCCTCTCGAAAACTAAAAAGAAAGCTAGAGTTCAAGCACTAATTGATCAATTAGGATTGCAAAACGCGGCAAAGACGGTGATAGGAGATGAAGGACATCGAGGAGTTTCCGGCGGCGAACGCCGCCGTGTCTCAATTGGGATCGACATAATTCACGATCCCATTGTGCTTTTTCTCGACGAGCCCACGTCGGGGCTCGACTCGACGAGTGCTTTCATGGTGGTGAAGGTCTTGCAGCGTATTGCTCAGAGTGGTAGCATCGTAATTATGTCCGTACACCAACCCAGTTACCGAATACTTAGCCTGCTCAACAGCTTGATCTTTCTTTCCCATGGACAAACCGTGTACAGTGGATCGCCGGCGGGTCTTCCCCCTTTCTTCTCCGAGTTCGGACATCCGATACCGGAGAACGAGAACCGCACCGAGTTCGCTCTCGATCTGATTCGAGAACTCGAAGGATCTCCAGGCGGAACCAAGAGCTTAGTTGATTTCAACAAATCATGGCAGCTCATGAAAAATATCCAAAACAATGCCGGTAATGGACCAAAACTATCCCTCCACGACGCGATAAGCGCGAGCATTTCAAAGGGAAAACTCGTTTCCGGTGCAACCAATGATTCAAATCCAACATGTTCAGTTCCCACATTCGCCAATCCGTTCTGGATCGAAATAGCGGTTTTATCGAAACGATCGCTGACGAATGCCAAAAGAATGCCGGAACTATTCATAGTCCGGTTAGGCGCGGTACTCATCACCGGGATCATCTTAGCCACCATTTTCTGGCGGCTCGATAATTCTCCCAAAGGTGCCCAAGAAAGAGTAGGCTTCTTCGCTTTCGCCATGTCTACAATCTTCTTCACTTGCGCCGAAGCCATCCCTGTTTTCATTCAAGAACGCTACATCTTCATGAGAGAAACGGCTTACAATGCGTATCGCCGTTCGTCATACGTTCTCGCTCACTCCCTTATCTCCATTCCTTCTCTAATCTTTCTCTCCTTTGTATTCGCCGCAACCACTTTCTGGACCGTCGGTCTCGCCGGCGGCTTACCTGGGTTTTCCTTTTTCTTTTTCACAATCGTAGCATCATTCTGGGCAGGAAATTCCTTCGTGACATTTTTATCAGGAATTATCTCTCATGTAATGATGGGTTACACCGTCGTGGTCGCCCTTTTAGCCTACTTCCTTCTCTTCAGTGGATTCTTCATCACTAGAGACCGAATGCCCTTGTACTGGATTTGGTTCCACTACTTGTCTCTCGTGAAGTACCCATACGAAGCTGTTTTACAGAACGAGTTCGACGACACCGTCAAATGCTTCGTGAGGGGCGTTCAGATTTTCGACAACACGCCGCTTGGGGCCGTGCCGGAGGCACTGAAAGTGAATCTGTTGAAGAGCATGAGCAATACTCTAGGCATGAACATTACAAGCACGACATGCGTGACCACGGGGTCGGACATACTGAGGCAGCAGGGGATCACTGATATAAGCAAATGGAATTGCTTGTGGATCACCATGGCATGGGGGTTTTTCTTTAGGGCTCTGTTTTACGTGGCTTTGATGTTATGGAGCAAGAACAAGAGGCGTTAAAAACAGGGCTCTTTTGTGGTGGGTGTTGGGGTTGAGGTAACAATTGAAACGTTGAATCCCGAGTACTTGGCGGGAATGACTCTTTCTTGTTTTAGTTAATTATATTTTCTAGGGTCCATTAGTATTGTCACTGTTATTGGGGTTTGATGGTTGCATTTGGGTATTGCATAATTGTAAGTTGCATATTATTTTGTGTTTCAGCTTTCTTTTTCCTTTTTGTTCCTCTCGGAAATTTATTTTAGAGTAGATCTAAACCCCATTCATCTTATGGTTTCTGGATCCCGTTAACATGGCAAGACATGTTAAGTCATAAATACATATTTCATATGTGAGTTTTATGTAATTTTCATAAACACTTATCTGTGTGTCCGTTGTTAAAAATAATGAAGAATTTTTATATGTAACTCTTTTTCCTTTCTATTTAATAACAAATATTGCTCTTTTCACTCCATAATAAATTGGCCGATGGAGCATTAGTTTGAATGTGACATCTTGTAGTATTGCATCTGTATATATAGACCATTTTTACATTTTTTCCAAACTTTCTCACTGTTTTATGTCGAACTTGTCTCTTATATGTGGACCTGCATCGGTCTGTTGCTTTAATGATTTGAAATATGAGGTCAAGTTTGATCTGCCGCGCCACCTAGTGTTCTTGAAAAGAAAAAGATTTTATTGTAAAAAATGAATGGCCGGAGATTCTTTGTCTCGCGATCATTAATCATGACTCATTTTCTTACATCCTTTCATGTAAGTGTGTGGTGTCAACATAACATGTACGGACTCCGTATGTACAAAATAAGACCCACTAGTTAGCGGCCGGTTCTTGTTGGATGCGTTATACCCTTCCAAATTAATTTAGCTTTGTTAAATGATTTTAGGCACCAGTGGCGGATCTAGGAAGTTATCCCATTTAACTGTCTAATTTTTTTTTTTAACTTTATAAGTTATATAATCATTTGAAGTAGTCTTTTTTATATAGTAAAAATTAATAAGGATAAAGAAAATTGTTTAAATTTAATAATTAACACAAAAATTTAAATATTCATTGATAATAAATAATATATATATACTACTTATAAAAAGGCGAATGTAAGAAAAACTTTTGATTGACTAATATACCTTTATTTTAATTTTTAAATACACAACTAACTTTCTGCATATATAGGAAATATAGTAATATAAAACACATACTTTAATAAGAATCAAACCCAAAATGAAATTCTAAGGAAACGGAAACTATAATTCGAAAAACCTTAACAATGTTAACATGTAAATACAAATAAAAACACATTATAAAAATCATATAACCCTAACACAAGAAAGAACAACTACTGCTTCTTTCTTTCGCATCTTCTATGTGCTTTTATTGCGTCTCTTTAATTTCTTCTGATGCTTTGTCTGGTATGTAGTTTTCAATAAACTTGACTCATATATATAAATTATGTTTAAACATTTAAATCTCTGCCTGCATTGCATGATTGGACTTTTATATCTCTATTTGAATTGCAAAATTAGCAAAAAAAAAAAAAGAGAATCAAAGACGAATCAGTTAAATGAAAATAAAAAGACGCATGCTTGAACAAAAACAAATGAAAACCCAGATTAAGAGGTCCAAAAAAAAAAAAAAAAAAAAAAAAAAACCTTGAATTGCATAAGTAAAGTTTTGAATAGTACATATAATCTTTGATTATTTTTTAAGGATTCGCATATCAAAAAAAACTTGAATTGCATTATTTATATGGTATGTGTTTTTATTGCACATGAATATTTTTAAATAATATTAGTTATACAAAATAATAAATACATAAAGATTTTATATTTTTTCATAAAAGATAAAGTTCAAAATTCAAAAGTACATTCTTTTTTTTAATAATCAAAATTGTTAATGAAAGATTAAAAACTGTTGAGATATACATTCAGAATTTTTTTTTTCTTCAAAAAACAGAATATTTAAAGAGTTTATATTCATATATATTATCATGCAACTTGATAGTTGCTCTAAGAAAAAGAATTTGAGTAAAAATCTAACTTTAATTTGTTAAGAGTTTGAGTTAAGAGAGAGAGAAAGAGAGAGACAGAGAAAGAGAATAAAAATGGGTGAGAGACTGATAAAGAAATAGAGATGAGAGAAAGTTAGAGAGAACGGATTGCAAATTTACAATCAAAACAAATACATAGAGAATGAGGTAAAAGAAAAAAGGAAAGAAACAGAGAATGAGTGAGAAACTAGCTAGAGAAAGAAACATACCGCCTGATAAAGTTGTGTGCGAGAGAGACAAAGACAATGGGTTTACCCAAATGGATTATTGTAACAAATGGAGATGACGTAGAAAGAGAGAAGGGGGGTAAGTAATAACAGAGTTAGGATCACCTGATCTGATCTAGATTCGTGATAACGTGGGGAAGACAAAGAGAGAGAGAGAGAGAGATAGATAGAAAATGGTTCTGAACTTCTGATGTGAGAAAAAGTGGCTGGGAAAAAACAGATGATGGGACATGAGGGGCGGGGCAGAAAAGAGAACTAGCTAAATGACGTTTTAGTTATCACTTCCAAATGTAAGACTAAACAGAAGATATTGGCAGTCAATTTGTACCATGTTGACAATTAATATTTAATAAGTTGACAAATAAACTTTATTTGACATTATATTTGGAGGCAATTACCAAAAAGTCATGTTCTCATCATAGTCATCCAGATTCAACTAGATTAGCAACCGTCAGAAAAATTTAACATCATGGAGTAAAGTCATGATGCAAACTTGCCAAGGCAATACATAAAAACGAGTACTCCCTCTGTCTCACTAAAGTACACCAAATTTTTAACTTTTTTTGTCCCAAAATATTTGGCCATTTTAAAAAATCAAATCATATTTTTTTTTTTAAAGTTTCTTATACCCTTCGATATTTCAATATTTACTTTCAACACAAAACTCAATACAAAAAAGATATGGGTATTTTTGGAAAGATGGAACTTAATCAATGACAAGTCAATATAATGATTGCATTTTCTTAAACTCCGTGTTTCGTCAAACGTAGCCTATCTTTATGGGACGGAGGCAGTATTATTTTTTAATGAAAAATCAATGGTCCTTGAGTTTATTAATCTATCGCTTTAAAGTTTGCAGAAGTCTTTAGTTTTAGACCTTACGTAAGCTATGTGTGTTCTCCTATCGTTTCCAAAATAAAAAAAATATCAAAAACTAATTTACTCATAAATAAAATGAGAACATTTTGATCCCATAAATACTAGATTTTTAAAAGAAAAAAAAAAAATCCTAAACATGTACATATTAGGAATATTATTATTTTAATAAAAGACCAATAGAAGTTCTGAATTTGCGTAAGTCTTGGTTTCGATCCCGCATGGAGTATTTGTTTTCTCCTATGTTTTTTCAATACATATATATCAAAGACTACTTTACTCATAAATAAAATAAGAACCTCCCAATCCCATAAATACTAGATTTTTTAAAGGGGGTAGTATAAGCCTTATTAGGAACTTGAGTTAGCTTCTGTAACATGAATCCACGGGAGGGGTGTAGATTGTAGTACATCATAAAAAAAAAGGATGGAATGTCCATAGGGTTTGCAAAGCCGCACAAGTCTTGGTTTTGATTTTTGTAAGACTAATGTACTAATAACTTGCTATTAAATCTTTCAACTATGGTATAAATATGTTTTGATTAGAGAAAGAGACAAAGAGTGAAAGAAAGAGCTTTTTGTTTCAACGTTGAAAGTTTCAAAGAACCTATGTATAATGAAGTTTCAAAGATAATTTTAAGCACCATGATTTGGGAAAGATAATGAAAAAAAAAATAGTAATCATATCAAAAGAAATGAAGGATTGAGTGATCAAAGTGCTTTCATCTTATGCAAAGGCACGATAATATTATTAAATTAAAAAAATTATTATCATTATTGAAAAAAATAATTTAATTCAAAAAAATTTACGTGCAACATACGTGTGCACCAACTAGTATATTTATATATATATATATTTGACGAAATATGTATGTATTAAACCAAAAAATGATATAATCCAAAAACAAAAAACATAACTTGTTTTAATATTTGACGAAATATGTATGTATTAAACTAAAAAATGATATAATCCAAAAGCAAAAGACATAACTTGAATAAAATATAAGTAAGAATTTTTTATATAAAAGAAAAAAAAAAAAAAAACAAAAGAGAGAAGAGTGGGGGGTCAATTATAAAATAAAAAAGTTAAAAATATATTTTAGAGAAAAAATATTTAAAAATATAAGCAAATATATATAAATAAATAAATAAAATCCAATGAGGGCTCTCCCTCCTCCTTGATTTTAGCCACTTAATTTTGAGGAAAATGCTGCATATAGTAACTGATATTAAAACAACTTATCCAGCAACTGATTTGGCAATAAAACAACTTTTCCTTCTCCTCTATGCTTTTCACGTCACAATCACTCTCTCTCTTCCTCTTCTTTTTTTCTCTCTCAACTGTCACTCTCTCTCTCTCTCTCTCTCTCTCCTTCCATCACTCTTTGTACACAGACAAGACAGCTCTGTCACTTTCTCTCTCTCTTTCCGTCACTCCCTCTCTCTGCTCTTCTCATCTCTGTCACTTGCTCTTCCTTCTGATCTTCTTCATTTCTTTCTCCCTCTCCATCTATGCGATCTCTCTCCTTTTCTTTCTTCCTCCGTCTGAAGTGAAATCTCGCCGGAACTGAATGGGTCTCGCCGGATCTAAAGGCAATTTCGCCGAATCTGAAGTTCGTCTCCATCGTCAGCAATGGTAACGGTCACGTCGGGTTGGGAGTGAAATGTAGCAAAGAAGTGGCGATGACCATTCGTGGCGCGACTATACTGGCGAAGCTGTCGGTGATTACTGTGAGGGGCTACTGGCGGTAACAAGATTGGGAAGCCTCATACGGTGCCGTGCAAGGCTTGGAGTTCTTTTTCATCTTCCTCGTCTGATTCGCCTTGGTTCTGTCTATCGCTCTATTTGTAAATGTTGTAGGTAGCAGGTAGGCGTCACCCAAAAGAGCTAGCACTCGAAGAAAAACCAGTAGTTCAGTTTCGGTACTCAAGTTCCAGCGCTCGTAGAAAGAGGTCTAGAATCCGTCTGATTTCTTTTTCTCTCCTTACTTTTCTCCCTTTCTCTCTCCACATGTTTCTTGTTTTTTGGGGATAGCAGCAACCCGCCAGCTTGAGAGACCTGTGGAAGAAATCA
The DNA here is from genome assembly GCA_039720395.1 of Liquidambar formosana. Lineage (NCBI taxonomy): Eukaryota > Viridiplantae > Streptophyta > Magnoliopsida > Saxifragales > Altingiaceae > Liquidambar > Liquidambar formosana. The sequence goes on along the minus strand of CM077821.1, from coordinate 43,192,020 downwards.
AGGAATGCTATATACAATACATGAATAAAATAAAGGGCATGACAGAGTATGGGAAAGGAAAATGGATGGCTCAGTACGGGAGAATAAGACAAAGTATGGGAGAAAAAAAAAAAAAAAAAGAGAAGTGTGTGGAGGAGGGATGAGCATGTTGGTGGAGTGATGTGAAAGAGGATAAAATATTATAATGTGAGTGGGACCGTGGAATCTTCAATAAAATGGAAGAGAGAGAGAGAGAGAGAGAGAGAGAGATAAAGTGGCGGATGGAGAGAAGAAAAGAGGAGGAAAAACCGTGGTTTTTTTTTTTTTTTTTTTTTTTATGGGGGTTTAAGACGGTGTTTTATTACTTGTGCTGACGTGGAGTTGTTGTATGAGGTTGCTGTATGGAGTTGATTCGTATAGCATCACCCTAATTTTAATCAAAATGTTTAATGATACCGTAGGAAGAAAACTATTTGGAGGGCTCTAAATAAGTCTAATTTTAAGTCAATCATCAGGGTATTTTGATCAAATGTAAAGTAAATTACCTGTCTGTCTCCTTTGTTCCCGTGCTATGGGCATTATTGATTCACAATTTCACATGAATCAAACTCTCCAATAATGGGCATCTTGTGAGGCATGTGATTTTGTGTAACTTGAAGGAAGGATACTTTTGCCCTTTTGGTTGTAGGGAAGAACTTTCATGCAATTGTGACATGATCCAATGAAAACCAAGAAAAATAGGATTGTAGGGTAAAAAAGTACTCACAATTCTACTTTACTTAACTCTCATTGACTCGTGATACCACGTGATAGTATTACAGTTACATGGAAGTTTTTCTCCCAGTTATGGTCCTGTGAGGTTTCTCATATCCGTCAGAATGCTAGATGTAAATTCCTTCATTTAATGACACTTCTTAAAAAAAGTCATTTAGGGAGTACAATTTATAGTGGTGCTATTCGTTCATTATTTTGTTAATTACAATATTGTCATCGATACGTTAGCCCATAGTCAAAATAAGCAAATGAAACATTCAATACACCCCAAACAGAGGTGAAAAATTAATATTCTTCGTGACACGCATTTGAGAAGAATTAAAACCACAATTTCCCCAATCATTCCCGTGCCATTTAGGCTGAGGAATTGCAATCCTTTCTTTTAGTAAATTCGACTGATATCATTCTCCTTGACAAATTGATGTTGCTGAAATTAAGGGCTGGGCTCCAGTTAGTTAAGTTGGGCCAAGCTTGGGCTTGGACCATAATAGTACCACCACATTCACATGCATCTGGATATTGCAACCTTTTCAAGTGATGTCCACATCCCATTTATTTTAATTTTTTTAAGGTTTAAAAAAATGTACCTTTTTTTTTTTTTTTTTTCATGAAAAGTGAACGCCCAATCTACTAGAAAACATCATTTTAAACAACTTTGCAAAATAAATTTTTTCCAATATCTATCATTTACTCTACTTCATTTTTGGCTAAAAAATCCACTTAAACTATAAATTTTGGAAAAACTTTTTTTTTGCAAAGTTGTTCAAAATGATGTTTTCTAATCGACTACATGACCACGTTTTATAAAAACATTTTATAGTTTTCTAAAAACTTTAAAAAATTAAAATTAATGGGATGGAGAGATCACTTGAAGGGGTTGTAATATCCACATCCTATTCACATTACCTATTTACCCGGTTACTTTACCTAGGCCAAGCTGAGGGTAGTAAAGGATCTCCATTCGTTTTGATAAATACTACTCCTGTTTTTCATTTCAAGAACAGTGGGTGAGAAAATCAAACATAAACTCGTATGTACTTCGCCGATAAAAAATGCAAGTACCAGGTAAGAGTTTGGAAAACTAAACGGTGCAAATGCAGTGCCTCAACCTCCTCATCAAGCAAGAGCTCCATCGACTCCTAATAGGGGTCTGGGGTCTGGGGTTGGGGAGGTCTTGGTCTCGGATCTGCGATAACAAAACAAAAACCAAAACTCCATCAACCATTTTGTTAATTGTAACGTGAAAAGAGCAATATTTTGTTAGGAATACTCCGTATTAAATAATATGGAGTAAAAGAAAATCCTTACAAGTACAATAGTCCATCATTATTTTTTCAATAACCGAATTAAGAACAAACACGTTCATAATAAGTAAATGGATATATATATGTTCATTGTGTTTATGTGTCCCCTCATGCTAGACGGATTTCCTTTTTTTTTTTCCATTTTTATAAATGCTTTTAGACTTCCGATAACAATCTCCCAAAACCACCCCTTAGCATGGCTCTAGTACCTTTTGAAAAATATAGGTCGATATGTCTGGAATAAAAGAGGTGACCCTTCACTACAAAAAAAGAGAGCAATTGCTACCAATATTTGTGACCAAATTAAGTAAAGGTCGCAATTTTTTTTGCCACTATTAAAAAATTTATTAGAAAAAGATATATTTACCTTTTTCCGTCACAAAATTTTGATTTTATCTTTTTCTCTTGATTTGCCCTAAAATTGTAACACATAATAACCGTTGCAAAGCTTTATGACATATATTTCCGTCACATTTCCTAATTTTGCAACCCTTTAATCCGTTACAAACTGTTGACCAGCAATCCATCTTTTTTTTGCAACCCTTTAAACCGTCACAAACCTTTTATCTACCTCATCTGCCATCCATCTCTTGACACGTATGGGGTCCTTTTTCTTTGATTTACATCATCTTATTTTCACTCTCCCGCGGAAAACTTTCAGTCTCCCTCCATAGTGCTTTCTCTATCTTGCCAGACGATTGAACCCTTAAGGCTTCAGGTCTCTACCAGATGAAAATTTCTGCATCTGCCTTTCTCCTAATCTCTTACCTCTCCCTCCACAGTGCGCTCTCTCTCACCACGATCCTTAGGGCTTGTGTTTTTCTCGAATCTACCTGGCTGTGTTCCCTTTCTCGTGTCTCTCTCTTACGTACTTGGCTGGTGTTTCTCTAGCTCGTTCCTTTGCCTAGCCGTCGCCTCAACATCTCAGCCCGCCGTCGATTACTTAGCCCACCGGCAAAATCTCAGCCCTACCGTTGACGTCTCAACCCCTATTGTCGATTACTCAGCCCGCCGGCAAAATCTCAGCCCCACCGTCGACGTCTCAACCCCTATTGTCGCCACAGCTCTGTGTGTGCGCGCGCAGCACGGTGCCATCATCAGAGGTATATCTTCTCTCTAATTTGTTCAATGTATGATGGCCATTTTTATAAATCCTACCATCATCAGGAGGAATCCGCCTAACCTTCTGAGCAATTTGTTTATTGCTTTTATTTATCAGTCTTGTTGATTTTTTAATAACTGCATTGTGTATGATTACTAATTTGACACTTTCAAATTGAGCAAAATTACACTGGATTGACAATCTTGTTAGCAATATTTCAAGTAAGTCTAATAAATAGAGAGCTCGTAAAGATTTCTCACTTACCATGTGTTTGATGTGTTTGTTCAAGTTCTTATTGGTCTTGTTCTTACGTTATCCTCGATCTATGATTATTTGGTGCAAGTTCCACTTGGTGGGTGTGATGTGGATTCCTAGAAGGCATCTTTCCTCTCTTTTGGAAGCACGATTTCTCAGTTTTGGTGGGATTTGAGGTAGGGTTCTATGGTGGTGATATTTATTCTTTGTTGTATTTTTGGAGAAAGAAGCACTATAATTTTTTAGGAAAGGAAATTAGGAAAAGTTGTGACCTCTTTATGGGAGGACATTATCAGGTTGTCTTTGTTTTGGATTTCTATTTCTAAGGAATTCCTGATGTCCCTCTTCTTGTCATTGGAAGGCAATTTGTTTCTCACGCCCTTGGAGGTTAAAAAGTTGTGCACCTACCACCCTTTGGTAAATTGAATTTAAATTTTGACAGGTGCTTTTTAGGAACTTCTGGCATTATTGGTATGGGTGGTATTTTTGGAAATCATAATGGCAATGTCTATTCTTTCTCTATGCCTAATGGTGAAGTTTTGCTATTATGATAGAGGTTCATGCCTTTTTTTAATGCTTAAGGTATGCAAAGAGACATGATTTTAAAGATTTATTAGTGGAGAATGGCTCTTATACTATAATCACATATGAAAAAGAAGGGGAGGGAGGTTGGAGGTTTTGATGTGTTAAAGGGGCATTTTGAATGTTGTGAGACAATTGTTTGTTTCATTGCTAGTGTGTGTGTGTGTGTATTTTTATTTTTATTTTTTGCCTTTTTCTTTTGGGCATGTATAGATTGCAAATGGGGAGGTGAATTTGCTAGCTAAAAGAGGGGCCGCTATTTTGATAACTTTTACGGCCACTACTATCCTTTGTGAGGCACCTTTGTAGTTTGGGTTGTTGCTTTCTTGGTTTGGAAGGTTCAAGTAGCACATTATTTTTATTTTTGTTGATTGTTTTCCTATTTGTGAAGGAGAGAGTTTCTCGTCCTTAGTCTTTGTACATCTAATTCTTTTTTATAATATCCTTGTTTCTTATCAAGAGAAACAAAAATAAAACAAAACAAAACAAAACAAAACAGAACAAAACAAAAAAGAAGAAGAAGATTTGGAGAGTTTAGAACTTTTCAGCCTTGCTATTTTTATTGGAAGGTTTTTCTTTGAGAGAGTCCATTTTTGATAAGAGGATTTTGATTGCTGATTCCTCTTGGAGTATTTTCTTGTAACTCTTTTTTTGAGAAGTTGATTGTACGTTCTAATATTCCTATTTTTTTCCTGCTACCTTATGATTTCTGGAGTATTTTCTTGTAACTCTTCTTTGAGAAGTTGATTGAAAGTCCTAATATTCCTATTTTCTGTCCTGCTACCATGATTTGGAAAGCAAGTGTAGCTCTCAAAGTTCGAATTTTTGCTTGGACTGTTGTTCAAAAGAGAATTAATACCAATGGGGTGCTTCAAAGGAAGGGGTCTTCCTTTTCTTTATGTCCATAGTGGTGTATTAGGTGTACTTTTTGGGTTCTTTTTGGGCTCATTCTTCTTAGGAGTTTGGAGATATTCCATTGTTTGTATTAAAATCAGATTAGGGGGCTGTGTTACTAGTTTCCTTTTCTTTTCTTTGTTTCTGTTGTGGGTTCTAGTTGGACTTCTTGTCCTCCTTTTATATTTCCCTTTTTATTCATAATGATATTTTTTCTTTTGTTGCTGATTAAAAAAAAAAAAAAAGAACATTGCACATTCGTGTAGTGAAAGCAAAGAAGTTAATGACCTGTTAACATTCATGATATACATGGTGATACAATTTGTATTAATAATCTCAGGAATTATTAGTGTCTGCTGACATTGGATTCCATATTATTTTGAACTACATCAATGAGGCCTCTTGAGTCCTTTTGGCCAATATATATGCATGACCCATATGTAGCCAACTCCATAATTTATTAATGGACCTCTTAATCTGGCATAATATGTAGAGAACCTGCACTATTTGTTAGCGAAACCTCAAATAAATAAAGCTACCCTCGGTCATTTAGAAGGAACAGCTGCCCTATTTATTTTCTTTTTGTTTATGAACTGAATTATAATCCTAAATTATAGTTAGAGGTTGAAATAAGTGTTTCATTTTTGGCCACTCTAGAACTAGTTTCAGAATTCAGCCAGGTTGGCTAGCTTTTTTGTAAATATTGTTGCTATAATCTTCCCATAACCTTCAAGAAAATATGCTGGACTTTGTAACCCAGTATCTTGTTCTATTTCATATTTTTCCTATTTCAAATTACTCCACATTTTATATTCACAGCACCGCACTACCTGTGTGATTCTGTTATTAGTATGCCTTCCATTTGTGCTGTCTGCCCTTCACTCATTGTTTTGTTCCGTTTATCCATAAGTCCATATTGATTCTTTGTTTTGTTCAGTTTGTCCATGCAGACTTTTGCTGTGCTAACAACACTTTGTTTTGCAGATTATACGCCTTTTCATTTATATTAAGAACCATGGGACTCAAACAGCATTCCAGTGTTTGAGCAATGTATGGGTTCGGTACTTCCACCATTTCTTAAATAAACAAGCCTTCTGTAAATTTGATCATCTCTCAGTCTGTTGCTTGCTGTTGCTATGCTGTTTTTATCTATCTTCCTCAACCCATCCTTCTTGTTGAATTTGTCTCATGCTCATTCTGCTCTGTGACATTTACCCTTTCATCTATGATTCAGACCCTTTAGACATTCCAACCATTTTCTAAAATGTCAAATGTAGCCGTCTCTTTGAAGATGTGTTACAATCATGACCACAGTAATCTCATGACATAAATGTGAATATAAATAAAATTAATAAATACATGAAATAGCCCTAATCTTGGTCAGTATGAAAGAAACTGATGCAGTATACATCTTTCTCCTTTACTAGGTAAGACACATGCCCTATGCTTTAATTCTATTTATGATGTAATTACACAAGGAATCAATTTCATTACCTGCTAATTAAGAACTATCACAATTAAGCTTTGAATGAGTTTAGTATATAAATGATGTTAACATCCAACCATTTTTGTGTAGGTTTTTCAACTAAGAATCTAGTTATAGGTAATACATCCTCTCAGTTTATCCATTTTTTTTTTCAATTTATAGAGAAATGGTTTGAGTGCTCTTTTTAGCCTTAGACCTAGCATCAACAATATGATTTTGGCATTATATGGTATCTGAATTTACTACTTGCACTTAGTTGACTAACTGGTTTGATATTTTTCTAATTACATATTGGGTTTTAAATCTCAGTTGTGCTAATTCGTATGTTGGTATATTTAAACTCCGCTTGAAGATTTTACTCATTAGGATCTTCGTCTTGTTATTGGGCATATCTTTACTCATTAGGTTCTTCAGTTTGGTATTGCATGGGTGTAATACACATGCAATATTGAGCTTGCTTTGAAGATGCATGCAAGTTGTTTGATTAAAAAAAAACCCAATATAAAAAAACCCCAATATATATATATATATATATTGTGTGTTAATCGAGGTTTGTAATTGTGTATAAGAGAAGATAGATAGAACAAATATTTATGATCTACTTGCAAATATGTCAACTTTAATTGTAAGAATACATCTTTTGTGCTTTAACATGAAAAATTAGATTGCAATTGTGTGTGACTTTGGTGGGTTTTGGCATTAATCAACTGGTTGTATTCTTTGGAGTCATTGTTGGTTTGTTGAGGGTCCATAAAGCTGGCTGTATTCTTTAGAGTTTGTGTAGCTTTTGTGAAATTAGCTATATTCTTCTTGGGTTATTGAATATGCTTTGCTTTTCTACGAGTTCCTTGGGGAGTTGTTTTTGGAGTCATTGTTGGGTGTTTTCTTTGGAGTTTGATGAAATTGGTAGGCCATATTATAATTGGTAGCAGGTAAGGTTAGACTTTGTAAATCAATAAGAACCATCGAATTGGACACTCATAAATTTACAATATCTTGTTTGGCACCTGAGAAAGTGTAAACCCTCATTCAACAAGCCTTAATACAATCATTTGGCTTAGTTTATTTTCCTTAATCAGGGGGATGCAAAGTCTTATTTTTAAATGAGTTTTGATACGGAATGAGCCTTGGTGTTTAAAGAACTTGGGCCACTGAGAATGCTACGAACACTATTTTAAATTGAAATGTTTATGATTGAATTTGCTCTTTCAGTCTAGGTTCAGTTTAGCTAAAAATCAAATGGCATGCTTGTTTGCCCAAGGAAATTGAATGGCTCAATGAACATTTTATTATTGAGTGTAGAAATATGTCATCTTGGATAAAGCCATTGAAGGAAGTTTGGAGTTATAACCAAGATTGATGATATAAGCTCAATTTTAGAGATTCAAGAAATGCATCTGTCTGAATTTTTCCCTAGTCATTTATGCTTATGGCGACCATCTTCTTGAATTGTCCTTAGGGAAGGCTTGACACCTAGTCATAGATTTCATGGGTTATCCTTTCAAAATAAGGAGTGCTTTGCTTGGTTAGCATTATAAGAATGCTTTGCTTATTTTCGAAAGCAAAAGGTAAGCAAAATATTCATGGGTTATCCTTTCAAAATAACTAGAATTATTTCCATTTATTTCAAAAGGTAAGCACTAATCCTAATCCATCTTCATGATTTCAATGTTATCTTAAATTTTTCTTCTATATATGTATAACCATCTTTACTAGTTGATGTAAGCCTAGTTGCACTAATCCTGATCCATCTTTATATCAATGCCATTTTTGAATTTTTTTCATCATCATTTATGGTTGTCATTAATTAGGATTTTTTTTTCTATTGTGGCAGGTAATGCATTTTTTGGAAGACATTTGAATCTAGTGCATATTAAAGATTTTGGTTCCAAATTTAGATGCAGTGATATGTAGAGAATGATTGGTTAATTGTTGTCATTTATGAAGTTTATTACTAATTGTTGCCATTATGCATAGACTATAGATGTTGGTGATGGGTTGTTCATATAATATATATCTTTTTGTATATTTTACATGAGATTAATGATGGCTTCTATTTATTGTTTGAATAGAAATGTTATATGGAAAATTGAAATGTTCTTAAATGAATAGTTAAAAGGTATTTGACATATGTTACAAGTGGAAAATTGTTGCCTTATTTCGAGTTCTATTTATAAGAACATGGGGTCGAGGTTATAGGTTATCAATTTAGCTTGTTATATTATGCAAAATATAATGTGTTTGAACCTAATACAGGATATAGGTTCTTTTGGTTTATAAGTTATAGGTTTAATTTACCCAAAAAAAAAAAAAATTTTATTTGCGATGTCTATAATTTGTTACAAAGTTCAATCTAGTTTGCAATTTCTGAAAAAAATAAAAATAAAAAAAACCTGCACAATTTGAGGCTTTGTGACAGATGCATCCATCACAAAGCTTCAAATTGTGTGGGTTTTCTTTTTTTTTTTAAATTTTGTGAAATGTTATTGTGACGGTTTTAATCCGTCACAATCGTATGCTTTGTGACGGTTTTAATCCGTCACAATGGTATTTTTAAGTTGTGACGGTTATCGGTTTGTGACGATTATAATCCATCACAATGTTATTGTGACGGATTTTCAAAGGTCACAACTCAATTGCGACGCAGGCAATTGCTACGGATTTGTGATGCCAAATATCCGTCACAAATCGGCCGATTTGTGACGGATTTGCCATAATTTGTGACGTTTGGGACGGTTGCAATTGCTCTCTTTTTTTGTAGTGCTTTCAAGGGCGTGGTTTGGGGGATTGTTAAGAGGGTCTAATATATAGCACTGCCCTCCCTTTTTTCTTTCTTTTTTGCTCAAGAAATAGGAAAACACATGTACCCACGAAGACTATGCTGAAGGCGCCTTAACTTAAGCGGGCCATCAACTACTCGGCTTGTTCTTAGGCCTTTTTTTTAATCTCTCGATCACCATTGTGTCGGTGAAAATTTACAAAGCTTAAAACACCCACTCAAAAAAAAAAAAAAAGGCGCCTAAACAACATTTAAATTTCTATATTGGTTGTATGAACTTCAAAGCATGTGTCAAGCATTAAGCTTAAGTACCAAACCCCAATTCTGATTTTGACTTCGATCGATTGTTCATAAACAACACTCTAATTTTGATATCAGCGTTTATATCCAAACGTGTTGGGTAGAAAATTTCCAAAATGGTTGGTACGTAGACCCGGACAAATATTCATATACCCAATTCTATGAACGAACTTAATCCCAAAAAAAAAAAAAAAAAAATGAAAACAAAAACAAAAATGGTGTGGACAACGATGCCCTAACACTTAAACACCAGACAAATTCATATTAAGTTATGGACAAATCCTGAGGCCTCATTTCGCCGAAGTGCCAAAATGTCATTTTTTATACGAGAGGGGGGGAAAAAAGTTCGCTCTAGTGACATTGCCCTTAAGAATTCCAAAACTATTGTAATCTCGACTTGAGAACTCTCGCTTGATAACTCTTGAAAGCAACGTGCTGAGTTTAATTGGATCTCCATCACGCATAAGAATTCGAAATTTCCATCTATTATTAATTATTTGATATAAGCAAATAATTTGGGTAAGTATGAGGAAATGACAAGTCAAGTAAGGTAAGTCAATTTTCTGATAATCAATCGCGTAGATCAAATCAACATAATCCTACAAACCACAACAGTCCGTTACTTTTAAAAATACAAAAAAATAAAAATTAACACACTAAAACACGGTAAGCAACGTGAATCAACAGCATCCCAAGGAATCTCCTTAAATAATTATAATAAAAAATGACCCCCCCCCTTTTTTCTTTTTTAATTTAAATTTTGCTCAAGCAATAGGAAAACACATGTACCCATGAAGAACATTGACAAATGGATTAGTGAAGTTGACCTGCTCTAACAAAAATTTTCGAAGGGAAACAAAGCAAGGAAAGATGAAAAAAAAAGAGAAAAAAAAACACTGAAACGCAAAATAATATATGTAATAATACAACAGCCAACTCCAACCATAAAATCCCAATAATGATGATACTCCGTTATAATTAAACAAGAAAAATGATTCCCACAAGAGTTAGTCGTGTTTTAACTCCTCTTGTTCTTGCTCCCAAACATCAAAGCTATGTAAAACAGAACCCTAAAGAGAAACCCTAATGCAACAGTGATCCAGAAGCAATTCCACTTGCTTATATCAGTAATCCCCTTCTGCCTTAGTATATCGGACCCCGTGGTCACGCATGTGGAGCTGGTAATGTTCATCTCTAACGTCTTGCTCATGCTCTCAAGCAGCTTCACTTTCAGTGCCGTCGGCACCGCCTCAAGCCGCGAGTTGTCGAAAACCTGAACACCCCTCACCAAGCATTTAATGGTGTCATCGAACTCGTTTAGCAAAACACCTTCGTATGGATACTTAATAAGAGACATGTAGTGGAACCAAATCCAGTACATGGGGATTCGGTCTCTAGTGATGAAGAACCCACTGAAGAGAAGGAAGTAGGCCAAAATGGCGACGGCGACGATGTAACCTAACTTGACATTAGAGACAATTCCTGATATGAACGTCGCGAAAGAAGTTCCGGCCCAGAACGATGCTAGGATTATGAAAAAGAAGAAGAAGTACCCGGATAGGCCGCCAGTAAGACCAACCGCCCAAAAGGTGGTGGCGGTGAAGACGAAGGAGAGGAAGATCAAAGATGGAATGGAGATTAGGGAGTGAGCGAGAACGTATGAGGAGCGGCGGTACGTGTTATATGCAGTTTCTCTCATGAAGATGTAGCGTTCTTGGAGGAAGGCAGGGATGGCTTCCGCGCAAGTGAAGAAGATTGAGGTCATGGCGAAGGCGAAGAAGCCTAATCGTTCTTCGACTCCTTTGGGAGAATTATCGAGCTGCCAGAAAATGGTGGCCAAGATGATTGCGGTGACGAGTACAGCGCCTAATCGGAGTGTGAACAATTCCGGCATTCTTCTGGAATTCGTTAGGGATCGTTTGGATAACGCCACTACTTCCGTCCAGAATGGATTGGCGAATGTGTGAACTGAAGATGTGGGGTTTGCATCGTTCGTTGCACCAGAGACGAGTTTCCCCTTCGAAATGCTCGCGCTTATTGCGTCGTGGAGGGATAGTTTTGGTCCATCGCCGGCATTGTTTCGGGTATTTTTCATGAGTTGCCATGATTTGTTGAATTCAACTAGGCTCTTGGTTCCGCCGGGAGATCCTTCGAGTTCTCGGATGAAATCGAGAGCGAATTCGGTCCAGTTCTCATTGACCGGAATAGGATGCCCAAATTCGGCAAAGAAAATGGGAAGACTTGCCGGAGATCCACTGTACACGGTTTGTCCATTTGAAAGGAAGATCAAGGTGTTGAGCAGGCTAAGAATCCTGTAACTGGGTTGATGTACGGACATAATTACAATGCTACCACTCTGAGCAATACGCTGCAAGACCTTCACCACCATGAAGGCACTCGTGGAGTCGAGCCCCGACGTGGGCTCGTCGAGAAAAAGCAAAATGGGATCGTGAATTATGTCGATCCCAATTGAAACACGGCGGCGTTCGCCGCCTGAAACTCCTCTATGTCCTTCGTCTCCAATCACCGTTTTTGCCGCGCTTCGTAATCCTAATTGATCAATCAATGCTTGAACTCTCGCTTTCTTTTTGGATTTCGAGAGTGAGCGAGGAAGTCTGAATTCTGCTGAAAACATGAGGGTTTCTTCCACCGTTAGCATAGGAAAAAGAAGGTCGTCTTGCATGACATATGCCGATATCATCTTCATAAGCTTGGACTCCAAAACTTCGCCATTTAGTTTTACAGAACCCTTCTGGCTAACTTTGGCAATACGGCCGGCAAGTGCGTCGATCAACGTTGATTTCCCCGACCCACTTGCACCAAGAATGGCCATGATCTCTCCTTCCCTCGCTTCACCGCATACATCATTCAGTAACACCTTCGTCTTATCTTGAGGCGACTCAAGCGGGTCCTTCCGGCAAAACCACGATGGGAACCTCATTTCCCGGCGTGATTTGACGTTGTAAAACAGATTGTTGAAGGAGAGAACGAAAGGGAAAGGTTTTGGACTCGGTAGTGGAACGGCGTCATTCAGCTCGAGCACATGGTGTACTGGAGTGTTGCCGGCACTCTGTACGTCTCCGAGGGTCCGAGCTGACATGGTAGGTTTGGGTCGGCGGGCTGAAATCTTGGAGTTCCGTGAATTTTCTCGTGTCAAACAAAGCCAGAAATCTTTTTGTAGATTGTATATAGAAGGTATGTATTTCCTTTTGCAGAGTACAAATTGGATATCTTTCTTTCGGTTATATGGCATCGCTTTCTAGTTTGATGGGTCAATAAATGGGGGCTCTTGAGACTATTCAGATACTTAGACTCTATAAGTCAGTGGTCGTCGAGAGTAACGTCCAAACAACTGGAGATGCTGAATAGAAACTTCGTGAAGGTGAGAAATTGAATGGGGCCTTCTTGATTTGGTGTCAGGTTTCATTAATTGAGTGCTTGCAGATAAGCTTGGAACCACCTCTGATAATTGCACTCATAATTGCCACCAAGTCAGTGGTCTTCAATCTTTCAGGACCGCACATGCCGCCCTGCGTCGTCTACGGGTTGGAAAAATACACTTGGATAACAAACCAACCAAGACAAGAGATATTCCACGTTTTTCTGAAAGGAAGTAAAGAATTTTCTTTGTTTTAGTCCAAGAACAAAGGGGAGAGTTTGGAATGTTTTTGGAATGAGACATCGATTTTGCTACCCCAGCCGCCATTTGAAGACCACTGACTTGGTGGCATTTGTATGGTTAATTATGTAATAGAAAATGGAGATGCTGAATGGAAACTTACGTGAATTAAGAGAGAATTTGAATGGGGCCTTCTTGCTTTGGTGCCAGGTTTCATTAATTGAGCCGTTGCAAAGAGGCTTGGAACCACCTATGGTAATTGCACTCAATCGAGTAGAACTTCCATGTAACTGTAATACAACCAAATGGTGTCACAAACCAACCAGATTCAAGTAGAGGTAGAGTGTCAATGAACTTGTTGGCCCCATTTTCTTATTTTACTTGATTTTGATTGACTTTTGACACCAGTTGGCTACGTCACAGTATATGAAAGTTTTTGCCGCACTCAATCTTTTAGACCGCACATGCCGCCCTGCATCGTCTATGGGTTGGAAAGATACACTTGGAAATCAAACCAACCAAAACATGATATATTTCACGTTTTTTTTGAAAGGAAGTAAAGAATTTTCTTTGTTTTAGTCCAAGAACAAAGGGGAGAATTTGGAATATTTTTGGAATGAGACTTCGACTTTGCTACCCCCAGCCGCCATTTGAAGATCACTGAGTTGGTAACATTTGTATGGTTAATTATGTAATAGAAAATGGAGATGATGAATGGAAACTTACGTGAATTAAGGAGAGAATTTGAATGGGCCTTCTTGATTTGGTGCCAGGTTTCATTAATTGAGTGGTTGCAGATAAGCTTGGAACCACCTCGATCTGATAATTGCGCTCAATCTTCTTGCATTTATTTATATATTTATTTATAATGTTAGGAAAAATATAAAGCGAGAACCATAAGATTAGTTGTGTGTTTGCTAGCTAGGAGGAGAATGCAAGCACTGATGTAACGCTTTGTTTGTTTGGTTGATATCAGAGGAAATAGAATAGAATGAGTCTCCTCGATTTATTCTTTTCTCACAGCAACTTGCCATTAAAATCTCATTTCATAGATTTTATTCCAATTCCCCCCAATTTCAATTAAACAAATGAGCCCTAAGTGTTGATCTATTTAAATATTTATTTTTGGCTAGCTAGATAGACACACGCACCTAATGAGAGTTGAACATGTACACAATCCCCTCAAACCCTAGCCTTCCACCTTTACAGGAGAAAACATGCCACTGGGCCAAAGCCTATCAACGTAACTATTAACTAAATGCAAATTGGCTACTAACAGGATTTTTGTTGATTACTAACCTGCTACACAAAAAGTAGAGAGGATATTGTTGTAAAAAAGATGTATTAAACTAGACTAGAATTACTAGGAAAAGCTATTAGCCTCCAAATATGACCCTATGTATCAAGCAACATGTATTTTTATTGAGAAGGATAAATATGAAACCTTCTTGAAATCATTAAATGTGTGTATCAAATTGTCAAGTTGCTAACCACAATATTGTGGCATTAAAGTGAAGAAAGTTGAAGTCTTATTAGCTTAGGTAGTCAGAACTCTTGTCCCAACTATACTTTGATCCCATGTTTGATGTCAAGGGCTTTGGGCCAAGCCTATACAAACCCACACTCTCTGTATCTCAGTCCAATGGGCTCAATAGTAGTACACTCCTATGGCCCCACACACTCACACGCTTACCCTTGTTTGGGACACAAGATTATCACAATCTAAAAAGACAATTTGAGTGGCCCATCAAACATTCGTAAAATGACTAAAATGACTTTTTATTAATCTGAAAAGGTGCACCAAATGCCTCATTTCGTGAAGTGAATAATACTCCTATGTTGCCAATGGTATGATAGTCTAATGGCATTTGCCTAGATTAATCATTTGAAAATTTTACGACGACTTAGTGCATCAAATCCCATCATTTAATGCTCTTATATTGCCGATGGCATGATAACCTAATAACATTTGCCTCATTTATTTTTTTATGTCAGTAATACCCATTTGTTGATGTCAATGGGATTGTAAGGATAGATTCAATCGATTGTCACAAAATATACTCCTATATTTTTTAGGGCTGATATTGCTGCAATTTAGGGCTGGGCTCCTGTTACTTAACCCATCCTGAAACCGGCCCACCAGACCCAACATCCCCACCGCCCCATCCCCACACACACGATTAACCTCACACGCTCGTAGATCCCAACCCTTGGATGTACAAAAACGCATCTGAACCGTCGGAATTTGTCTCTTTCATATATAAATCCGAGCTCGCGAACTTTTCTCTGTTCAGAAGAAGGGTTTACGCAATCGCGGAGCTTTCAGCTGACGGGTACGTATCCAAATTCAACGATTGTATGCATCGAAGATTAGGGCTTTGCTAGGGTTTTGAATTTCGCGCACAACTGTTGAATGAATTTCAGCTTTCTTCTGATTTCTGAACTGTAATTCAATGAATTGTTTTAGGGCTTTTTATGTTTCTTCTGGATTGATACAATTCTGCAATCGGAGATCTTGAATCACATCATTCTCTGCTGTATTTTATTGGTAGGATTAAATCTCGATAGATCTTGGTTTCTTCCTCTCTCTCTCTCTCTCTCTCTCTCTCTCTCTCTCTCTCTCTCTCTCTCTCTCTCTCTCTCTCTACGGGCCTTTGGTGTGTATCTGGAATTGGCGACCCTTGCACTCTCTTTGTGCGTTTAGGGCCTGTTTGGTTATCCTGTAGAATTTGAATGGCTCCATATGTATTTTTATATAGCACATAGTGTTCAAATTCGTAAAATTGAATGGGGCCACTGGAAAAGGTTGGAGCTTTCACCATAATCAATGGCAGAGGATCAATTTTAAGAATTTTTTGATATGCTCCTATTTTAGATTTTTCAGCTGTGTCATGAATTTTCCCATCAACAATGATGGATTTGTTCACAGAATTATATGCGAAAATGATAAAATGATTCAAAATCCATTGGACAACCAAACATGCCATGACTGTTTTTATTTATTTATTTATTTTTATAACTTATAGCTTGTTAATCCGTGGTTGATTGTGGGCAGTTTTATATATTAAATAACCAAACCATATATGTCACATATAAGTAGCATGAAAATTTGTTTTAACGCTTTAACCGCAGAGACGGTGGTGATGAAGGCTATTATTTGGGCTTATATAATGTCTTTTAGGTAAATGGAACCTCAAATATTGGGGATGAGAATAATGAAGTTTTTCTTAGTAATCCTGTTACTAATGTGATTACGATTGGAATCAAACACCTCAAAAAGGTCATCACCATTAATAGCTTCCTGACCATTTTGAGAAATAACTTTAGTAAATCCAATGGGGACTGAATCTTAACCCACTTGATAGTAGATATTTCTGCCTTGATTTCTTCAAGCTCAAAAGGTCTGAATTTGGATCAATTGGAATATTGGATGCCAATGATTACCATGGATATGGGTCTCTCGACCATGTCAAATTTTTATTTTTTATTTTATCATTTAATAATATGTATAAAAATCCAATTAGGTTTGATTAATTCTCTGTGGACCTGAGGATCTTTTAAACTTGTGTGTCCACAATGAAAATCGTGGGTTTCTATAACCTTTTGGGTTGTTTCTCATTCATGAGTTTTGTCTTGGAACATTTTTCTCTCAATTTTTAAATTTTTTTCTCCAACTTGGTTATACGACTTTCCTACTTCAATGAATCTGAATGAATTTCCAATCGCATAGCAATGCCTTGTATTTTTTAATTTTCTAAAGTCATTTAAATTATTCGAGTCCTGCAGACATAAGGCATTTTACACTTTATACGTTCATTTCCCATCTATAATTTGTACTGTTAGGCTGTCTTCAGTCTTGGTATTTCAAAGATTTAATTTTCTAGGAACTTAGAATTGTTCACATGAATATGATCATAATATTGTCCGTGCATGCATTTCGTGATAAAAGAAATGTAAGTGCCATCTTGTTTCTTTTTCAAAGATATTAGCAGAGTTTCTTGTTTGTTGTTTATTATATTTGTTAAATCAAATTTTTTATTATTGTAGTTTGAAAATGCCTCGCTATGATGATCGATATGGTAATACACGTCTCTATGTTGGCCGCTTGTCTTCGCGGACACGAACGCGTGATCTGGAAAATATTTTCAGCAGATATGGGAGGTAATCATTGTACTTTTAAAATAAGTTTTACATTTTTGACATTGTGGTTCCCAAATGATGCTATGTGCATCCTCCTTCTCCTTGCAACAGGTGCATTTGCATTTTCATTAATAAGTTTAATGCAAAAGCTTACTGGGGCTGTGTCTTACTTAGTTACTTCTTTCTTACATTCAATCTGCTGATGTTATCATTGTTGTTTGTATACTTTATATTTCCATAATTGTTATTTGCATCACTTCTGTCTCTGTTTTGGGTGTCAAACTCCTCATTTCAGTAATTTATTTGAGAAAGTGCTATTATATATATATATGGTCTTTTGATCTACTTAATAAGTTTAACGAATTGAAAATTTAGTTCTTGGATAAGTGGTCAAGCAGTGTGGGGTTTGGGGTGTGTCTGCCACTGAAATGTAGGGCATATTTCGGCATTTGCCAAGCCTGTCATTGTGCTTGGATATGCGTTAAACTGCTCATCATGTTATCTATGTGGGAACGTTGTCCCCTAGGTGTCGTGTGTTTTAACTTTAATGATCTTGTTGAAGGTTTCTGGGCTTTTGCCTAACCTGGAGGTCTATGGTGAGAGGGTGGCCTTTGGTGGAATTGGTGGAAATTCTTGCCGAGTGTATAGGAGACTTTGGCGATTCTTTCTGTAATGTTATTGCGTGTTTTTATGGAATTGGCAACAATCTCAAACTGGTGTATAGTTCGTCTGTGAGGGGCGAAGTATCATACACTTGCAGTACTTAAGTAATGATGGCCTTACTGTTTCTGGAAACCGTTTCCGCAGAGTACGAGATGTGGATATGAAGCACGACTTCGCCTTCGTTGTATGTATCACCTATTTCTTCTATTTTTTATTATTGTTCATGATTTTGATGAAGCAGTTCTATTATTTGCTTGTGTGAACCAGTTTATGTATTATGTTTTACAAATACGGGTGGCTTCTTGTTGTTTGCCCTCACTTTTGTTCACAGGAATTTAGTGATCCCCGAGATGCTGATGATGCAAGATATAGCTTAAATGGTCGCGATATTGATGGAAGTCGTATCCTTGTGGAATTTGCAAAGGGGGTAAGTTTGTGAACTTAATGCCTTTTGACAAGTAGAAATATCAACATGTTTTAATCTGAAATTATATCCTCTGGAGGTATGCTAGGTGTAGTGCCAGATTTGTTGCAATTGAAGTATATAACTTTGGAGGTATGCTAGGTTTAGTGCCAAATTTGTTGCGATTGAAGTGTTTAAAAAGGCATTTTGATGCTTTTCAAACTTCTTGCTGTGTATATTCTGCTTGTTTTTTCTTGGCTTTTGTGTTTTGTTGTAGTTACTTGTCTCATTTTATATATAATAGCAGGGGTGTGCACAATTTGCATGTTGCTGCTTGAGAAAAATCATTTTGCTGTTTTCTGTGAAGCTAGCAAAGTATTTGCTTTTGGGAGTGTAAATGTCATTAGTCTATATCTAGATTAACATTGTTAATTACTTGGTGGTTATGATATCACACACACACACAAAGTATTAAGTTTTTTCCTGCTGGGTGGATGATATATTTTGAATTAAATTGGTTGATTCATGTGCGCACGCGCATGTGCACGTGAAGTATGGAGCCCTTTTCCCGTTGGGTTGATGACTTGTTTTGAACCAAAGGGGTGGATACGGAAAATGGTATAAGTTTTTCCCCATATTATTTAATTCAAATTGTTCTTTTATTTAAACACATTACAGTGTTAATTTGATTTCTATCAAGATTTTATATTTTTATGATAATTTATATCCATTTTATATACTATTTGGTTCATTTGATTTTGGACTTCATGGGGCTTGCTTGAACTCCAAATTAGAAATGGGTCATTTTTAGGGGTGGACCTGTGGTGGGAGTTGAAAGAAACATCAATATATGGCCAATAAAAGAAAGACCTTATCTTGCCTCTAAATTGTGAAAAGTTCTACCCTTTATTCTCTCTGTTTTATTTTATTTTGCTTATTCTACTCTCTATATTCCATCTGGTATTTTGATGAATGCTTTCTCAGAGTTGATGATCGTAAAAACAAGTGTAGCCCGGTTTCCAAAATTGAAGATTGTTGATAGTCATTTATAGAATACACGCTTTAATGGTGATTTGACTTGGGGTGTAGGGACCGCGTGGATCAGGTGGTTCTCGAGAATATCTAGGCAGAGGTCCTCCCCCTGGGTCTGGACGCTGCTTTAATTGTGGCATTGATGGCCACTGGGCTCGAGATTGCAAAGCTGGAGACTGGAAGAACAAGTGTTATCGCTGTGGAGAAAGAGGTCATATAGAAAGGAACTGCCAGAACAGTCCCAAAAAGCTCAGGTATTCTGATGTTGTGAAGACTTGCTGACTTCTATTTCCACTGCTTGTATGTTGTTTTTGTCAAAGTACCTTTTGCACAAGCTTGATGATGTTTGTAGTACCTTTCCACCTGCTCAGTTGTTTCCTCTACCACTTTCTACAGCAGGCGTGGGCGGAGTTACTCACGATCACCTGTGAGATCGCGCTCTCCTCGCCGTGGTAGAAGCCGGAGTCCAAGTTATAGCCGAAGCCGCAGCTTTAGGTAATTTTTGGTTTATTTTATTGTAATTATAGTTGTTTATTAACTTTGTCAGCTGTATGTGCAATGTGGATGTATTGTCACTGGGGCATTGGATGCTTAGATTTCATAGTTTTAACCTTCTTAAATAACTATATAAGCTTGTAAGCCGAATTCCTGTCATTATTGGAAGGAATTGCATAAGTACTCTTGGTCTCTCGTGTTGTTTCTCTTACCAAGAGAAGAATGAGAGGGGGAGGGGATGGTGTTATGACAGAACAAATGCTTATAACCTTGGTAAACCTCTATTATGCACATGTGACTCAAGCCCTCTGCAGTGGTAAGTGGTTTGTTGGGGCTTTTCTTTGTGAAGAAAAAAAATGTTCGACAAATGCATTTCTGGAATAATTTCTTTCTATTTGTTGATTGCTTGATTTGAATGATTTTCAAGTTATCTTATTTTGCTAAGTTTCATCTGTTCTTGCCAGCCGTTCAAGATCCCCTGTGAAGAGAGAAAGAAGCTTTGAGCGTGAGGAAAAGCGATCCAGGAGCCCTCGCTACCGGAGTCCTGAGCCAAAGAAGAGCTCTCCACCTCCAAGGAAGGGCAGCCCAACTCCTGATGAAGGCAGCCCCCAAGAGAGAGGTGGCAAAATGGACACCGAGCGGGACGGGTCAGATTACAGTGGAAGCCCTAGGGTCAAGAGCAGTAGCCCTGTTAGCCCTGATGAAAGGGATAGCAAAAGGTATAGAAGCCCTTCTGAAGCTAATGGTGGCAGCCGTAGCCCGAGTCCTAGGGATGACAGGAGCCCTGTTTATGATGATGATGATAACCGCCAATCCCCAAGAGGTAGTGAGTCACCTTAAAAGTGCTCAAAAAATGCAATTGGAAGTCTCTCTTTGCACATAATGGCACCTGCAAGACCACCAGTCTTTCCTGTGTTGTTCTATCAACATAATGTGACTTAAAACTTGGGAAGTAATTCTTAGAATTCTGATTTTGGATTAGTGAGCATACTGTGAGACTTTCAGTATTGGTATTTTGGTTTTTAATTTCTTTTTTTCACTTTCAGTACTGGTATATGGGTTTTGGATTCTTTTTTTTATTATTTTAATTTTAATTTTAATTTTAATTTATACAATTTCTTGTGTGGTAGTTCTTGGCTTTGTTTTCGGGAAAGAAAATTATGAAAAAAAAAAAAAAAATGGGGAGGCCCGTGTGGTATTTTTAACTGGTTAGTGCTGGTGATGTGCATCTTTGAAGAGTGCCTGCTTTGTGGTCCTTAGGCCAGCTTATAGTCCAATCACTAATGGTTAGAAATTTGCTAATGCACTCTAAAGTTTGGGGTTAACCCAAACAAATTTTGTAAAACCGATTCAGGAAAATATTGAGCCTCCGGGGACCTCCTACAAAGTGATTGCCATTTGGGGTTTGAGCATTTACATCGACGCATGAAATGTATTTAAGGTCTTTTATCATTAGGAAAAAAGATAGTGATCAATAGCTTATTCCTTTAGGCCCCTATGATTTTAGAAAGAACAAAGAGATAGGGCTTTTAGGCCATAAAAGTTTATCAACAAGCATTCATAGGTAATCAAGCATCGCATCAAATTATTTTTGAATATCTTGGCTTTATTTTGATTTTTTTTTTAAAAAAAAAAGAAAAACCCTAATTGATATTTGCACATTTCAATAATTCTCAAATATCCTAAATAATGTCAGTGGATCCCAAATTATTTCACCAATTGTATGATAGTTTAGTGGTTGTATCTCACTTTTTAAATGATTGAAGTTCAAGTTCGTGAAGAAACATTGATACTTATTTATTAATACTAAGGGGTTAGAGATATGAGTAGATTCTATCTATCGACAAAAACGCAAATTATTTCTAAAATTTTTTACTCTGAATTAATTAAAGAAATGACAACATATCTAGAAGCTTCAAATATTTTCGTACAGGTATTCTGATTATTTTCCGTCTAATCCTCCAATTATGACCTATTTAAAGTATTAAGTACATAGACAGTACCCACGCAGATACAATAACGACCACACTCCATTCTATTCTCCTCACCCAGGATGTCCCAAGCTTTGGCTCTGTCCTGCTTTATCACCGTCCGGTCATCGGCAAGCCGGCAGCAGCAGAGAGGAAAGGCGAAGACCCAGAAGAAGCAAAGCCGGAGCAGCGGCGGCGGCGCTAGTGTTGGCTTCGGTGGACAAAAGAAGGAGCCTTCGTGGCGGTGCGTGCAGAATTGCGGCGCCTGCTGCAAGCTGGACAAGGGTCCCGCCTTCGCCACCCCCGAAGAAATCTTCGAAGACCCTTCTGACATTTCGGTAGGTTGGTTTCGGTTCTGAAACTTATGCGCTCAATTTGATCGACGTAATGACCTTAATCGGAGAATTTTGGAAATCCCATATAGAGTTGCTATCTGTAGATTTCGAACGCTTTGGTATATCTTGAAGGTGATTTGTTAGGAGCCTTTAGCTAACTCTAAGGGTCCGTTTGGTCGTTCAAATGAAAATTTTAACAATTATTGTGTATTTTACATAGTATTGAAAGCACAAATCGATCACATTTAATGGAAATATTCAAGAGAATTATGACCGTATTCACAAATGAGAGTGGAAATTCAAAATAACGGAATCATTTATATCAATAAAAATTGATCCTATAACTTCAACTACAGTGATGATTCTTGGGTACTATTGTGACTACAAACAAGCCAAATGATATCTCCATTTTGAATATGACATCCCCTCTGTGAACTAAAAATTCTATTTTTATCAATAATATGGAAGGTGCTTCATGCATTGTAGCTTTGTGATGCTATCATGTGTATATGGTTATCAAATGGACATGATCACTTTTGTTTATTCCTTAATTTTATGAGTTTCAGCTTTATAGAAGCTTGGTAGGTCCAGATGGATGGTGTATACACTATGAGAAGAACACACGAACCTGCTCAATTTACTCTGGTGAGCATTTTCTTGGTTTTAATAGTTATCTTTAGCAGCTTCTACCTTAAAGGCTCTAACACCATGTGGAACTTTTAATGTAGAACGCCCATACTTTTGCCGTGTGGAACCAGATATATTCCAAACATTGTACGGAATTGACAAGAAGAGATTCAACAAGGAGGCATGCAAGTATGCCCATACTCCCAGTTTCTTCTATTAAGAATTGTGGAACTTTTTTTATTTTACCTTAAGAAAAGCATCATGGACCACCATTTTCTTATTCATTCTAATATTTTCCTCACTACTTAATCTTACTTGCAGTTGCTGTAGGGATACCATCAAAGCAATTTATGGATCCAATTCAAAAGAGTTGGATAATTTCAATTGTACGATAAGGAGCTCGAGTTCCAGTTGAATCATTTTGGCTTGCTCTACTTGGAATGCTCAAGGTTCCCCTTGTTTCTTTTACCCTTTTTCTGAAAGGGGTGTGGTTTTGAACTGGGTACATGAGATTCACCTAGACCACTCTTTTTTTTCAGTCAATGGATGTTATGTAATAATTGACCAAGCTTTCAACAGGTTTTGGTTGCATCTGAGGTGATAGTCTATAAAATTCATTTCAGTTAATCTTGAGGCCTGGTAAGTCGTTTTTCTCTGCAGCCATTTCACTATCATTCTGTTCTGAAGAAAATTTTCAATGTGATTTAGGTACAGGTGTGCCCATATTACATCTATTGTTAAATGCCAAATGCAAATGATATCATTACATGTCTTTCAGATAAATGAATAGAAGAATATTTACTAAACCTTTAGATGAGGGGTTTGCAATGTTCCATTCACAGTAGAAGCAAATAATATGTAATCTTTCCTTTATTTTCTTTTCTACCTATACCATCTTATGAGTGGGAATTACATTTCTGTCTTTACATATAGACCTTATGAGAAGATATTTGTTCCTTTTTATTTATTTATTTATTTATTTTTTAATGATATGTTATATGCTTATATGGCTTGCTATTTGGGGAATTAGGGCATCCATCAACCTCAAGGGGTAGCTCAATTGGCAAGGGACTACCCCTCAGGAAGCGGAGGTCCTAAGTTTTCTTTTGCGAAACCCCTTGAAGCCACCCACACAAGGTTTCATGGTTCTCATGGGCCTTAGACTTATCTGGTCCATATGGGTTGTAGGGTCTTAGATGGGCCCAGGGTTTGTCCAAAGGGTTTCCTTGTCATCAAAAAAAGAAAAAAAGAAAAAGAAAAAAAAGGGGCATGCATCTATAAGGGGTTCTCAATGTGTGCTGAACTTGAAAACTTTTTGTTTTGAATGCCTTTGCATTGGCAATTTTGTTACAATGCAAACAGGAAGACCCATTGGCTGCCAGGTGTGCAGGCTGTAATCAGTTGCCAGGGTGTTGGAAAGCATCAAAGTGTGCTTGAGCTCTGAGGCCTCTGCTGTTATTAACCTCGTTTAGTGATCGGTTTTTAATGAGTCTTTCATATTTGTTTCCACTTCAATGAATGTTTAGTTTCTCCATATTTTAATGGAGATTTACCAATCTTAACTGTCACCAGCCCTTGTGTGTGGCCAAATGCAAAGGCACTTGGAGGGTTATATACTTATATACGACTCCCATTGACCTCATCAAACTCATGTCTCATATCATATATGCATGCATTATTTGATAGCCTTTTGGAAGTCCTTTTCTTGCTTTTTGAGATTTAGCTCTCGCTAGCAATCTAAAAATTTACAACATGCCAACTGAACAGGGTTCTCAAGCATATCAGCTGGCTGACAGGGTTCTTAAGCATAAAGGTTGGCTGTCTGACAACTATGAGACTGCTGGTATAAAAAAAATTTGGCCAAGCTCCAGCAAGGATAAAGACCTCATCTTCCTCAACTGTTATCAGGAGTCTTGTTATACATTATGCAGCCTGTGTAATGAGAGTTTTGATAATCTGTAGTTCTCTACCTGTTAACTTTCAAAATATTTCATGATAGTCGAGATTTCAGATCACACTGAGAAATACGTGTTGTATTTTCTTCTCATCTCTAGTTATATGTTTTCTTCTATCATGGGACAGCATTGATGTAATCCATCTGGTCTTAAATGGTTAGTAAATCCTCATTTTGAGCCAAGAAGGTTGAGGCCTCCCCTGTTTTTAATGTTTGGCTATTCCCCTGTAATCACCCAACACTGTAAGTAGCTGCAAGTAATCAAATATTAGCATGCAAGTACGATGAAGGGTTGGGACTTGGGACGATGACCTAGTTTGGTCACACTGAGCACACAGCCTCCTGATGGGGGTGGTTCAAATTGAATTTAGATGTCTAGGTAAAACATAGAAAAGGAGGGTTCAATTTTTAGAGATAATTATAGTTTCCCCATTAATAGTTTGGTTTGATGATAATGTTACCTTGCCTAAGATAGAAGCTATTACTTTTAGAAATGATTTTATTTCTTGCAAGGAAAAAGGAGATTGAAAGAACATAAATGGGGAGGTGATGCTATGTTGTGTATGAAGAAGAACCCAAAAAAAAAAAAAAAAAAAAAAAAAAAAAAGAGGAAGTGCGCACACACAAAATTAAAATATTAAAGACAATGAAAAACAGAGCCTCAGTAGGAGTCTCAACAGATTCTGTTGACAGTTATTGAGATTTAAGCAGGGAATTATAAGAGAACCAAAGCCAAATTCAAGATTCAGTTGCCTGCTTCTCTCTCTCTCTCTCACAGAAATGGCAAAGATAATCTCTCAAACCCTAACAACAACCATGCTGCTACTCCTCGTAGCCTTTTCCATTATCACACCCACCATTGAATCCACTTGCTCAGACACCATGGCCACTTCCCTCTCCTCAAGCGGCTTCACAATCTTCGCTCACGCCCTCCAATCCCACAACGTCACTGCCTCAACACGTCTCACCTACCTCGCCCCACCCGACACCACCCTCCTCGGCCAACCCTTCGACGCCGACTCCCTCCGCCGCCACATCTCCACCACCGGAGCTCTCCCTTACCAGTCCCTCCTCACTCTCCCCACCGGCACCTCCCTCCCAACTCTCCACCACAATGCCACACTCCTCGTCGGCAGCGACGGTGCGACAGTCTCCTTCAACGACGTTCTTGTCTCTGTCCCCAATCTTTACTTGGACGGGTCATGCGCCGTTCATGGTATTGAGGGGCCATTGGTGCCAATCCCATCTTTGACGGATGATCTCGACCAGCCAAGAACCGATGATTTGCCATCTCCGGTGTCTCCACGGTGGCGAATTCATCACTTTTCGCAGATTGTTCGGTTTATTCATCGAGCAAATCGTCCAATTCTTGTCGACGGGAGCGGCCAAACAGGACTTCACTGAGACAACGGAGTTTTTGGCATTCATGGGATTCTTTCAGTTAAAGGGTTCTGGGTGTCTGGTACTGTTCTTGCAATTGGGGCTGCAACTGCTTACTCTTGTAGTAAGCAATCTGTTCTTTTGCTCTCTGTTGTGTAAAATGTAAAAATCATTGCAATTTTGCGTTGGTTTTGTTTTTTGTATTTTTGGGTAGTTAATGTGGTCAAGATTGGGATTCTAGTATCTCTTTGGCTTAACTTGTTGCAGTTTAAGTCAATCTTTGTGAATTTTGATTTTTTAGTATGTATTCCCATTTTGATATTTTAGTAGAACTATAAGAAATTTTTTCCATAGATGGTCTCCGACATCAGTCACTCTAGCAAGTGATGGTCACACGAGGGATGATTGTTAATTTCCTGGAAAATGCTATTTGTCAACTATGAAAAGTTTATCCTTTATCACCAGCTCTTGTAGCTTAATCGCATTTGGATGAGGTGTGGGTAATCTAGGATTCGAGTCCCTCCACTGTAACTGGGAATATAAAAAAAGAGGGTGTTTTGTCTAGGATTCGAGGTGGTGGGCAGGGTCGGCTATGGCTCTGAATCAATAGGATGGTGGAGAATGCAGATCCCATCACTTTTTGTTTGATTAGGGATACAACCAATTGATTTACATTGACAGGATTAGTTCTTGAAGGGTGCAGCCAGTAGAAACAAATGGTGGTGCAGAGCAGTTATTATGGCATCAAATTACACACCCCCCCCCCCCCCCCACCCCCCCCACCTCAAGCTGTTAGTCAATAGTTAAAGAGGAAGGTTTGTTGTTTAAGCTGTCTTGGTCGCTTCCATGGTTGTTTTTGAAGAGGAGGGTGTTGAGCTACTTTTAAGTGGCCATGAGAGCTATCAAAATAGCTATGGCATTGTAGCTGATCTTTTACAAGTTCTTGGGAATTACCAATCATATATGGCAAGGCCTAAATATTATTGTCTTTGTGAGACTTTTCAGTGCTCTGTTTATCAACAAGAATGGATAAAAAGCCCTGAACGGCAGGGCTGGTGCTGAGTATTGCAGATTAAAATGGGGACATGTTCCCTGACAATTCGTTTATTCCCATGGGCAACTATTACATTATTGGTACCACAATTCATGGCTCTTTTGAAGAATGAAAGAAGTTCTAAAATAGAGATTGACTCTCGCAAGGATATGGTCACGTGGATGGGTGATGTCTCTATGGTCCTTTGGCGAGGCAGGATAAGGAGGGCTTATTGTGCTATCAGAAGAACCCAAAAAGTGGGGAAAATATGTTCACGTATTCAAAAAAGTAACATCTTCCCAGCAAGTGGAAGAAGGCACGAGCTTTGATGCTTTGGCAATCAATTTGAAGGCTTTGTCCGCCCAAAGATGCCCATCTTTTTGCTGCTTTTTCGTCCAAAAAGAGATTCTGTTCGAGAAGGATCTATGGGTAGGCAGACCCGATTCTATCTTCATATTTTGAGAGAGATTACAACCGAGAATATTTACATGGAGAATGTGGGCTGCAAAGGGTATGGAAAACTGAGGGTGTAGGGTGTGTTCGAGCTAAGATTTAATCTGTGAATGGCTTACTATGGCTCTTATTATAATGAGTACATATTCAGAGATTATGATCCTGCCCTGTACGATGCTTGTGATGGTATTGCTGGCACCTATGAAGGGCTTCTTCCTTCATTAGGTGCCATATTTTATCCTCGTCCAACCTTGGACCCGAATTCTCCTCCCCAAGAGGAATTGCCTCATGAGAAAGAAGAAGCTGATTTCACGAACAGAGGCCAGAATGAGAATGGACTGACTGAGGGGACTCATGGGGGAGAACAGCTGCATTACACTGGCTGGGAGAATTGGCCGAGTGAATACAACTTCTGCTCTGGTGGCTGCTGGGGAGAAGATTTCGTTTCCCATGGTCACGGTACTTGTGACAACAGATATGGCAGTGGATTGGAGAAGACAGATTACTTCTACCAAACTGAAGAACAATTAAACGGTTTTTACAGTTATTACGAAGGCATGGATGAGCAACCTGGTTGTGATTATAACGCTTGGTCTGGATTAGGATACGAGTATGGGTACGAAGAAGATTCTTGGGACTACAGTAGGCAAGAACCCAAACCCACATATGGCTATAGCCAGGATGCGCTGGGACTTTGCGAAAGTGTCTTCGGGTACTGGCCTTGTTTGTTTCGGGAAGACCAGAAAAGCTATGACGATGAAGCAGCTAACAGGCAAATATATGGGCAGACGTGGAACTGGACCATGGATTAGATTTTTGGAAGTTTGTTCGTGTAATGAAAGAAGGTATGTGATAGATAGTTATGGTGATCCTAACCATGGTTGTGCATTCACAGGAGCCCTCATTACATGCACGACAAGCATTGTTTCATCCATAATAAGTGTAGGATTCATCCAAACATGTGATTCTGGATGCTGTTTAATCTATCATGTCTATTCTATAACTATATAGAGGACAGACATTTGCTTTCATCTTACTAACACAAAAACACTTTTCACAAGCACAAGTATGACAGAGAGGAGCGACAATATAAAACCAGTCAGTTAATGTTTAATATGAAAAGTAGAGAAGCCACTGCAAAGAGGTTTAGAATGAGGGGTATAAAACGTAACTACTAAAGCTCCACCATTGATGTAATCCCAGTTTGTAATGAAATACCCCATGGAATCAACATGTTTAACATCATTAGAATTCGAACAACTATGCACCATCTGACTTTTTTCCCTTTTCCCTTTTTTTTTTTTTTTTTTTTTTTTCCCTTGAGAAGTGGGTTAAGGAACAAGATTATAGAACAGCATCCCTGAAAGTCCCACCTGATAAATTAATTCACTTGGTCTATGGGCTGAGCTAGATGTCTCTTGATTCTGCTTTGTTCTATCCGCAAACCCTTGGAACACTTACGGATTTTTACTCATCCACCCACCAACAAGGCTACAAGGAACGCTGGTCAAAACAGATCCTGGTCAGTGACAATGTTACATATCTCACCTACTCATTATATACACCATTTCTCATATGCGTTGCACAAATTTGCACACAAAATTTCAGTAACTTGTAACCCTTTTTTTTCCTACACAAAGTGGAAAAACAAAATTTGTCCATAAAAAACTTACTGTACAAGGGTAATGGGCTGTAATGCAACATAAAATGTTGTTCATCATATTATATTACCAAGGCCCAATTCATCTTCAATTTCATCTCCATCTTCAAACAGCTTTAGAAACCGAGCCTGATCTTGCTCTCTCTTCTTCTTTTGCCAGTACTTATAAGCAGCCACTATTCCAAGAATTGATACAGTTGAAACCAGAGCACTGATCATTATCACTAGAAATATATGCATTCCCTTTCCTCCATTTTGTGAGCCAGAGGCATGATTGGAAGCTAAAAACACATGTAAACACACACAATAATTATTCGACTATTTCCCCAAAATTTAACAATGTAGACCAAATAAACATGTGGTTTGAATTTGAACTTGTAAATGCACATGCACAACCACACGTCACACACACACACTCCCCTTTACTCCTACCCCTAAGGATATGATAAACTCAAAGATATGTAACTACGAAACAGTTCTTAGAATAATCCAATACACAAAAATGTGAACTGAAGTCGGTAGAATCCAAGGAAGTGGAAAATTTTTGTGACCAACTGGGTTTGGGACTTAAATCCCAGCACATAAGTAGTCAGGTCAATTTGCTCCTTATTTCCTTTCCCAAGCCAATCCCAGGATTCCTAGCCATCATTGCTGATCGATATATTAAACACCCAGATTCTAAGTGGGATTGCATTTGTGTGTCTCAGAAAAGTGGAGTCCCATTTTAAAGAACCATAACATTCGATAGCACAAAAACATCTAAAACAATTGACATTAAATGGAATGATTTCATTCCCATGAAACTTCCAGAGACTCCAAATGCCCTAACCTGACCCATTAATCTGGCAAATCAGCTGTAGAATATAGTGTGAACATCAACATCAACATCAACATCTAGAAAGTGAGATGAGAGAGACTGATAAACTAACAGGATACTAACCAGTTTCTAGAGGTACGCACTGAGGGCACAAAAATGTAGCATTGAATTCATTGTCCTTAGAACGGATATATTTTCCATCAGCAGAAGTAAAATCAGAAGGACAAAACTCCCACTCATCAAATACGTCGTCTGAAGTTATGACATCTTCCTCATAAAACCCACATCGCTTGCATTTTTCTGAAAGTTCCGTCAGAGGCTGAAAAATTAAGATCACAAATTCAACATGAGCTGCTTTAAATAAGCTTTGTCATACTTAGCTATAAAGCTCCTTTATCCAAAAAAAAAAAAACTTAGCTATAAAGCGAAGGGATCCAATTGGCAATAATAATTCAAGGACTCAAACACGGTTAGCTTATAAGCAGTTGGAAAGTTAATACAAATCCATAAACCGAAGAGTAGAACTAAGGTGGAAGCTCACATAGATAACACTTGCATTTATCTTTCAAGAATCGGGAAAAAAAAAAAAAAACAGAGGAACCTTTTTTTTTCCCCCTGGATGAACTTCCACCACATTTTTGTTTTATGAACTTCCACCACATTTCTACCACATTTACTTAGCAACGGGTAGAAACTTCCACCACATTTCTACCTGTTGCCAAGTAAAATCACATTGTAAAGAACATCTATGTCATTCACAGCAATATCTGTGTGTGTGAGAGAGAGAGCAACAAACATCATGCAACCCCACACCTGACACCACTCCTTTTTTGTCTCCTTTTGACTGTGGAAGCGTCCTTTTTATACATTAGCCCACCCCTTTCATGCAAGCCTCTCGGAAAACATCTTATACTTTCAAAAAGGGTAAGTTGTTTTCCAGTGTCTCAACTATTTTATTATCAGTGGAATAAGATGTAACGGAAATTGTTGAAAAGTATTTCCGGAAAAGCTTTCACATCCAAATAAACTGAGCTTTTATGAAAAATTGATGAGTTCTGTTCAGTTTCCTGTGATTTAGTGAAAGCAGATCAAAACTAACTTCAGTAAACTTGTCAAAGATTTACATGAAATTAGGTTGTTTAAGTACCATATGAACTACTCAGGGGGGCATCTACATGGGGTATTTAATGTGAAATGAAGCAACTCTTGCAGAGTGCAATGAACTGCACCGAACATGTCTTAGACGAGGAAATTGTTTACTCTTGAAGAGGCTCCATGGCCAACCAAGTTTTCCAATACAGTGATAGAAGCAATGCAGGAACAAGTAAATTTGTAGCAACTGCACCTAAGTGACTGTGAGTTCAAGTTGTCGCATTTTCTATCAAAAAAAGAAGAACAATAACGAATTACATATCATGACAACCCATTTATATTCTTTCAAATTAATTCGAGACAGATCAGATTGAAGGGAAAACAGTTTCCAAGTTTCTAATAAATTCAGTCACTACTTACTTGCCAAGATTCTTCACTCTTGAAAGAATATACAACATGTGTTTCCTTCACATCTGGCAAAACTGTCTTGTTCTCCCCTTTACAACGAAAATAAACTGTTGGCTTCGCTTTTAGCCACTCATGAGTCTTAAAAATTTGAATGGAATCAAGTGTAACAACTGCAGATGATATAAATCCTGCAAACATTGCCACTAATCAGACACTTGGCAAAAGAACTGATGCGACAACAACACAACCAAATTTTGTTATATTATGGAGGATCAAGCATATAACAAATTTTGTTATATTAGCCACTCGTGAGTCTTAAAAATTTGAATGGAATCAAGTGTAACAACTGCAGATGATATAAATCCTGCAAACATTGCCACTAATCAGACACTTGGCAAAAGAACTGATGCGACAACAACACAACCAAATTTTGTTATATTATGGAAGATCAAGCATATAACAAAATTTATAACTAACGGCCTTGAAAATTTTTGAACATGAAATCCCTAAAATAGATTATCAATAAACTCAGGAAGAGACTTCTAAGAACTCTAGCTTTCAACGGGTTTGAAATAAAGGTAATATCAAGATTATGATATCTTGATAAAAACTAGTTACGATGCCCCTGCTCGACACTAGAGCTCAACGCTCAACAAAACCTTAATCCTAGTTAGATGGCGTCAACTACTTGGATCCTTCTATGCCATTTCATTCCATCAAGGGTTGCATCCTCTGTTAAACCCCTAAGACACATGTCCTGCCTCACCACCTCCAACCATGTTATTTTGGACCTTCCTCTTATCCTTTTAAAGCCACAATTCTATACAGGTGAATTCTTAGGTCTTTGTTACACATGACCAAACCACCACAGATGATTTTCCCTCATCTTGTCCTCAAAAGGTACCACTCCTACCTTCTCATGAATGCTTTCATTTTCTATTTTATCTTACCTCATATCTAGCTCGACACTACAAATGCAATAAATTACACATCTGATGCTCATCTGACATTGTTAACAGCTCGGATTAGTGTTTTGACCCAGACTAAACCAAAATACAAAGGAAAATGAGTTGCGAATAAGTAAAGGCTCATTCATACACAGTTAATACAATTTATACTATTCAACTTAAAATTTAAGAAAGCGATTATCTGATAATTCCTAGACAGGTAATCATAATCAACTATTCTCCTCATGGAAAATCAATTGATGAACACCACAGTAGTGTCAGCCAACCTCACAGTTTCCGTCCCAAAAAAGCACGACGATCACTGCCGCAGGAAAAATCAACAGTTCCCCTAGTTGAATCCAATATAATCATACAAAACCCTTCCCAATCAAGATGGTCTCACGCACGCACACAAGGCCCTATATCAATTCGTTCTTATAGATACTTCTCCACACCAAATACAGCTTAAACTATATCAAAATTTCGTGAAATATGTAACTATTGTTGCAACCTCGTCCAAAAAATTAAAATTTTGAATTCAAATACATGTTCTGTGATCACCGGAATTCAGCGAAAAAAAAAAACGGACTGCTTAAGCTGAAAAATAATCAGATACCAGAAAAGGTTTGTTTGGTTTCGGAGAAAGTTTTACCTGGAAAGCAGCTCAGAACGATTAAAACGATGAGAAAATTCGTAGAAACCCTAGAGTTCAATAGAAACCGAATAACCGACATAGATTTTCGCTCCTTCGAATCGATTGCTGACGCAGCTCTTCCTCCTCCAGGGACGGCGGGGCTGGGGCGGTTTCTCAAAACTCCTTTGCGTCTGAGAAAACAGAGAGAGAGAGAGAGAGGACCTGTTCGCACTGCGCGTAGTTGGACAGCGTTGCCTCGTTTGGTACGCAAGGTGCGCAGTAAACTAAACCTGTACACGTCATTTTGGGGCCTACCATTTTGTGGTGGGGTGATGACGTGGCGAAATGGGACGTGTCCCAGGAAAGCGGGGATCGACTGGGATTGCGTAACTGATTTTTTGGCTGAGCTGGGGGAACGAACCATCTGATGTCGTCCTCCCCGTGTGACGTGTGTTCTTTTAACCGTTAGATGACGAGACTTCCAACCATCTATTAGACTATTACCCTTGGACGGTTGGATCCTTTTCTTCTGTTTTTTTTTTCTTTTTCCTTTTTTTTTTCTAACAATTCAAGATGCCCAAAAGCTTTAAGTTTGATATTATTTTTCCTTTGACTTTTTCCTAGACTGACAACTAGTTCGATTTTATTTTCTAGACTACCAATCAATTCAGCTCTTTTCAAAACATTAACCGACATAGATGAATGATGTTCCGATACAGAATATACAGTGTTTTTATCTAATCATATAAAATAAATAGCACAATTACCCATTATAAGTCCGTCACCCTACCCATAAGGCCATAAGAAGCATCCCGACAGCCCCTACCTTAATCAAGACCTACCAAAGGGTAGAGAGTGTGATCTAGAATATTTCTCCATCCGAAGGAGAGACACCATTTAATTATTGAGGGGGTTATTACCATCTCGTAAAGTATTTTAAATCTCTTATTAATTTATATTTTTTAAGATTTTATGAAAAATATAAAGAGATTTTACAAAAACTACTTACATTATTCACTACAAAATATTGTTATGAACAATTTTATAGAATGAAGTTTTTCCAAAATCTATTATATAAGCAAACCTTTTGGCCATTTACAATCTTTATTTCATTTTCTATGAAAAATGGCCAAAAAGTGTACTTAAATGACAAATTTTGAAAATAAATTATTCTACAAAGTTGTCCGGAATGATGTTTTCTAATAAACTACGTGATTAGTTTTCGTAAATATTTTTTATATTTTTCATAAAACTTAAAAAATATAAATTAAGTGAGAGTTTAGAGTATTTTATGTGATGTCAATAACCTGCCCTTAGTTATTATACCATTGATGGCTTAATGCCTTAATGTACTTGAATTATACTAAAACTTCCTAGCCAACTCCACGTTGCCTAAATAATTAAGAGGATTAAAAAGAAAAATTAAACTTTACTCCCTTCAAGTTGACCCTTTTTAACTACTTCATCCAAAGGGGGTTTTTAATTTTTTTAATTTTTTAATTTTTTTTTATAATATTGTGACGAAGTACCCCTATAATTTTATCCAATGACATTATACTCATTTGCATATGATAGAGATTAATGAAATCAATGACACAATGACAAACAAAATTACTATAATTAAAGGACGAAAAATATGAATTTCAAGCTGTAGGATGTAAAAGGGGAAAATTATCCAACTTAAAAAGGGACAAAATGCAAAATTCCCTGGAAAATCTAATATAGGGACAGGATTTAAAAGGGGTAGGAAACCATGTTGACAATTTGACCATTGACCTGTGGACGACCTAAAACTGCGGCAATTCTCCCCAAATAAATCGCAGGCAATTCATGTCTTCAGCCTCTTGGACTATATGTAGTCATGGCATTACCCTCTTATTTTGACAAAATAACAGAAATACCCATTCATATTAGTGGGAAATTAAACCTATATTGGTATTCAAATTCACGTAATCACATCACACCCGACAAAATACTTTATAACTATCTAAAGGCAATATACATACACAAAGATGATCAATTGTCCAACATCCAGAATGAAAATCATGGATGTAAATAAAAAGCATGCGACTGATCACGCATGAATAATAAACGTATTGTTTTCAAATATTAATTTTAATTTGTAATGTTGTTCAAATATTTTTTTTATTTTATAAATCACACAAGAACTTTTAATTATAACCCTTTATTTTTTATCCAACAACCGAGGTGTCTGTTACCGGATAATCCGTTTTTTAAGTACAATTATATTTTGATTATTAGATCAAAAAATAAATAAATAAATAATATTGAAATTGAAGTTGTAATGTAACCTACATAAATTATCCTTTAAATTTGTACATATATTTAAAGGTACCCTAAGAAGCTAATGGTTGTATGGTAGATATGTCCAACAAATAGGGTCATATTTAGAACAAGAAAATCAAATTTAAGCCTCTGTTCTTCCTCCCCTTTCTTGCCGCTGCTCTCAAGGTAATGAGAGCGGCCAACCAAAACCAGAAAAAACGCAAAAATCCGTGACAATGCCAACGTCGAACGTTCGAATTCTCGCCGCCATAATCATCACCGCCCCTCTTCTCATCCTCGCCGTCTCCGCTCGAGGACACCATCGACCCAAGAACCATCATTGGCCACTCCAACCCAAGGACATCTCAATGGCACGCGAATTCCTCCTAGCCCACAACAAGGTTCGCCTCCACAGCGGCGAAGCACCTTTGCAATGGGACAGAGCGCTCTCGCGCTATGCCCGTCGCTACGCAAAGCAGCGAGCCGCCGACTGCAAGATGGTTCACTCTTACGGCCCCTATGGGGAGAACATTTTCTGGGGTGGGCGCGACCATTGGACGCCGACGCAGGTGGTTCGATCGTGGGCCAGAGAGCATAGGCACTATAAGAAGGAAACCAATGAGTGCACGAAGGGACAGATTTGCGGGCATTACACGCAGATTGTGTGGAAGCAGAGCTCTCGGATTGGGTGCGCGCGCATTAAATGTAAAAATGGGGGTTTGTTTGCTTTGTGTGAGTATGATCCACCGGGAAATTGGGTGAATGAGAGCCCCTTTGGCTACCGTATTCCTGCTCGACCACCACCTTCGACTACATCTCCTTCCGCTTAAAAAACTACGGCCATGCTTGCGGAGCCTCTGTTCCCACCGTAGTTTAATGGACGCTGTGATGAGGTAGAAGAATTTTATGGATTAGCTGGGAAGCTCATAGCTTTTATTTTAATGAAATTTATCTTCCTTCCTTCCTTTCCCACTTTTTTATTTTTTTCCTCTCTCTTGGGTATTGTATTTTACCTGTGGGACTATCATGATTCATGACATCACCACGCATCCCTATTATCCCTATTATTTGACTATCAATTTAATCATATGTATATGTTTATTTGTCTGTTTACAGATACTACCACTCACATAAATTAATAATATCATTATTGGGGCATTTATTTTTATGTCCCATATTTTGTTTAATGTTGGGTCTCTTGTTTCAATCTCAATTTTTTTTTTTTTTGAAGGTTACGTTTTTGTGTTTCCATCTCTCATCTAAATTTTTTTTTTAAAAAAATTATTTTAAGGTTGCGTTTCGGTTTCCATTTTTCATTAATTTAAAGAATCAAATTGCGCTTTCTCCATCACCATCACCGGCATCCAATCTTAAGTGGTATCTCTCACGGTCTCTCCCCTCATGTCAGATATCTTGAACCGACTTATATGGTTTTAAATAATAAGATATATGATATTCTTGCTTGTAATAAGGAAACAGGAATAAAAACAAAAACAAAACAAACAAATAAATAATATATTTTGGGTTCTTCAAACTGTTAACTGCACATCAAGGTTCTCATCTTTTATTTATTTATTTATTTTTTTTTTGGGGGGGGGGGGTGGTT
Organism: Liquidambar formosana; assembly: GCA_039720395.1. NCBI lineage: Eukaryota > Viridiplantae > Streptophyta > Magnoliopsida > Saxifragales > Altingiaceae > Liquidambar > Liquidambar formosana. Next base: position 43,155,011 of record CM077821.1, on the reverse strand, counting down.
TCTTTTGTCATTTTGTGCCTTATTAGATATTTAGATCTGCCTTATTTTCTCATGGTAAGAACTATCGATCATTCGATTGGATTAGGTCGGGGATCAAGTTGAACAGGTTGGATAAAGGTTTATTTTGGGATGAAGATATTTGTTCCACTATGTAGGTGTTTTTGCTCCATGTGGGATCATGTAAATAATGGGGGAAGGGGAGGGGGTAACTGGTGGAGGAGCCAAGGAGAACATAGATATTTGAGGGAAAAAATGTGGCTAGTTGAGGATAATGTATAATGTATATAAGCAAAGGGGGAAGGGGAGGGGGTAACCAGTACTGGAGGAGCTGATGAGAACATGTAAGGGAGAAAAATGCGGTATGGTGAGAACAGTTGAAATCATTCGCACCAGCTCAGCTGCCAAAGAAAAAGGGGCAAAAATCATGTTCAAAAACCTTATCTTCACACAAAAAGAGCATACAAAACAGACAATGAGAGTCTCATAGAGCATGATAGATAATCGACGCAGAAAATTTTGTTGAGGAACACCCCACTTTCTCATGCCATTACATATATACTTCAATTGGAGAAGTAGGCAATTCTGATCACAACCACCAACAACTTAAATTTCCCCACAATAACTCAACTCACCACACAAACAACTAATTGAATACTTAAGTCACATTCCCTTCAATAACCAATATTTTAAGAACACCCAATATCCAATATAAGCCTATAATTCAAGCCTCTCTTAAGAGTTAAGACATTAATTACCCCACACCATAACTTACCAGACTGCCTTGGTATAGTACAAGAGACTCATACTATAAATTTCTCTGATTGTAAGACGACACATACATGAGGGAAACCAATGCTTGAGACGCCAACCAAAAATAGGGCCTCCTTGTCTCCATGGATTGACAATGAAACAGCCACCTTTGAACAGGTAGCCACATAGAAGCCTTCGCCTAATAGCAAACCCATCAGCTATTCAAACATTTGCTGATGCCACTCTCGCATATTACTAAAGCATATAACAAATGGGTTTTGAACTGGATCCCTGGTTTTCAGTTTGCAGCCCAGCCCTCTGAAATACTTGCTACATACTGAATTCATGGGTGCATAATTTATCATTGCAAAAAGAGAGTAACTTGGTACATAATATACACTTTTGTATGCTTCAATAAAAGCTAGATCACTCTTGCTCCCAACCCTACATTTAGTGGGGATGATCATTGGGAATATGCTACACCGACCTCATTCTGCACTGAAGACCTTGGTTTCTAACTGGTAAGCTTTAGTGAAGAAGGCAGGCCAACAAAGGTATGTCGACATGATGCTGCTAACAGTTGATGCACCAATAAGAAAGTTCATTACAACAATCTGCAGTTGAATGGCCTCCAGAGGAGAAGCCCCTCCCATTATAAGGCCAGTCATTGCACCAGGAAGTGAAATTAGACCCACAGTTTTGGCATTGTCCAAGACTGGAGAAAGTGCAAGAACAAGAGCCCTTTTGACCTGCTGAAGTGTCGCTTGACGTGGGGTTGCCCCAAGAGCCAATGCTGTCTCCACCTACAAAAAGAATTTAACAATTCACATTAAGTCATCGACAACATCGCCAAATTTTAGATTGAACAAGAAAATGGGAATGACCCAACATCCAGGAATTGACAAGATTAAGAAAAAGGATAATAAACAGGGAAGTAACTGGACGTTCAAGATATCTGTATACAAGCGTAATGTACTTATAAGAGTTCATAAGATGGGCAAAAAGTGTTTTTCGTATAGGCACCAACCAGATTCATTTGTATCTTGATATCATCTCGGAGTCTTTTCATAGTAACGCCAGTTACTGTCATGGAATTACCAACCATCATTCCTGCAACAGGGATGATGTACCGAGGAGTGAAAGGGAAAACATTGAGTAAAACAAGCAGGAACATGGTTATTGCGGTGCCAGCCAGGATGGAAGCTCCAGCAACATACTTCCCACGAGGAACATGTTTAGCACGCTGACCTGCTGTATAACCAGCAACCGAAACCTGCAGGGTGCAAGGAATGCAATGAAATGAATTCAATACCATTATGTTAATAGAAACAGTAGTCATGGCAATGATGAAATCAGTTGCAGTGAAAATCAGTGTCTTCTATTCATACTCTGTAGTAGGCACACGCCCAAAAATGAATAATTATTCTGATATAAGACATCACAAGTAAGATAGCCATCCCTTTCTCGTTAACCATGGAAGGAAGTTCAAAATCAGTGGAGCAGTGAAATAAAGGTGTTTCTGAGTCCTTAGAACTTGGTTTGGATTTGGGTCTCATTTGGGTGTCCATTTATTTTTAAAGGAGCCATTTATGATCCAGATGGCGCTTCACAGTTGACTGAAGTCTAAATGTGCAATGATTTGTGTCAATTAACATAATGTAATGAACGTAAGCCATCTATATGCATGTCAAACTGACTAAATGACTTGTAGTTGATTCTGACCATTGGATTAATTGACTTTTGCGAAGATCAGAAAGATTTCTTTCAGCAGTTAGTCCAAGCATATCTATAGATCTAAATTGTAAAGTGGTAAAACTTGAAATAATTATACTAAGAACTGCAGAAAACATGTGCATATTTTTATAATGTGTTTCCACTCTGGGTAGATTCTGTATAATCCTGGAAACATTGGTTCTGGCATCGGGATTTTCACATTGTACTGCAAGAATATTTTTTCCCCTTTCTCAGGTGTATGTCTTCCTGTGGAGACAATTAGAAAGGGAGTAGATGTTAACTTGAATCCTCCTTGGATACACATTGAGCATTGCTCTCATAGTTTGGTTGAGCTTGCCTTTGAAATTTTTAGGACTATCACTTCCCCTCTCCCAGACCAAAATTCAACTGGCAGACAAACCCCCCCCCAAAAAAAAAAAAGAGAAAAAAAGAAAGCATTTTCTTTTCAGTATTATCACATCAATGGGATCAGTTATTCAGTTTCTTTGATTGAGATTTGAAATGAAAGGGTTACATGGTCTGTGAACTCAAGGATAAACCAAAAGGAAAAAGGATCACCCTACAAATTCTGCAGTCCTTGCTTAACTGGGTAATATCAATTAGTCACATAAAACAGGTTGCATTTGATTTTGAACAAAGGCCAGAATCAGGTTGAGCTGACTTCTGGTGTAAAAAAAAAAGTTGCAAACCAGAAAAAATAAATAAATAAATTCACGATGGAATCTCTGAATAAAAAGATAAAAAGAATGGATAACTTAATTTGCTTTAATTCACTTTGGTTTGAAAAAAGAATGGCCATATAATTTGGTGGAAGTTAGAGAATATGAACCCAACAATTCTAACTCTGCTATAATATGGCTTATGAGAAGTTTGGATTCAGGATAAAAATAATAATAATTTGCTCACTTATCAAGGCAATACACACATGGGTAATTGATAAGGGAATTCATGACATTCATGATTCCCTTTTCCTATGTCTGTGAGAGGGAGGGCGTATACGCTCGTCATATGGAATAAAACGCCGGTAATATGGAATAAAAACATGCTGGTCCAAATATTTTCTATCCCTTTTTAATTTGATTACAATATGTATTGACATTCCAGAACAGCTCATATGTACAGCTAAGGGTATACTCTTATATAATCTGTATCAGTTATCAATATATACAACCCTTGACCTTACCATCTGGTTGGTAAGGTCTTCTCCAATTCTATTATGTTATCAGAGCTCAAAACTGGGGTGTTCTTTTTTTTCTTTCTATTTTTCTGTTTTGTCTTTTTTTTCCATTTCTTGCTATCTGTTCTATTTTCCCATCAATCTCTACCCCATAACCAACCCAAATGGCTTCATCATTTTCTTCTCAGTGATATCCAATAAAAAGGGGGTCAAAATGAAAGTAAAATAAGAATGAAATTCTTTCCATTTCCATTTTTACTTGGGTTAGTTGAACTTGAATGCAGACAATCAATCAAGCTAAGAATTCACACCCATAATACAAAAATCCATGATTTTCTACAAATTAACACCCTTATGCTCTGTTTGGCTAATGAGAATTTCAAAATAAATAAATACACTTTTTGGGCTTAGACCCAGTTGAACCCAAGACAACTATTCGAATTATTTAACCTGAGCTTTTCATTTCATAATATATAACATAACATATGAATCTTTCCTAAATTTTCTCAGGAAACAAACAGATAGAGTTAACAGAAAACCATCAAATATTGATAAGAGCATATATGCAATGAAGAGGAGAGACAAACCATGAAAAGGTAAGCGAGAACGATCCAGACGACATTCTTCTGGGTGAAAATGAATTGAAGGACGAACCCAATGACAGAGAGCTGGAGAAAAGCTCTGGCAATCGAATATATCATCTCACTCTCCAACCCCAACTTCTGGGCAAACGACAAGCCTACCGCCATTAGAACTACGACGGTGGCAAATAACGGTTTGACCATGCCCTTCAAGAACTCGACCATCCATGCGAAATCCATGGCGAAAGCTTTCCTTGCTCAGTGTTGAAAATTCCCGTGGCAGAAGTTTGCGTCTGGTTTTGAATGGTGTATAGAGCAGTAGTATATACGGAGAAAGGGAAAAGACCTCCCCTGGGTGAGAGGGTTGGAGGCCTGACACACCTCGTGGAGTTTCTGCTTGAGGTAAAAGGAAAAGGGAGAATTAATGGAAAAATGGGTGCCACAGAAGAAGGAGTGGGCACCACAGATTATTTACGATCACATTCAATGCTTCTACTTTGGGAAAACAGGAATTTGAGAACCACCGATTGGTATTTTATTTATTTATTATTTGCTAATGAGCGTTTTATTCAACCTTCGGTTGATCGTATGGGTTAATGTAATGACAAGTGTATTGATAAATATTTCAAGAAATGTAAGTTGAATGTTTGAAACTTTATGAAAACGTTGATTTTTTTTTTAGATTACCTCCAAGACCTGAAAACTTTAGTAATATCCGATATATGTGAGATATGGGATTGCACATACCTAAGAGATTAATTGGAGCCAAAATCTCATATGCCCTTGTTTAAAAGAAAAAAACAACTTTCGACTGTTGTAAGTTTTCTTTCATAACTTTAATTATTTAGACCTTCCATTTGACTAATTCTTGAAATATGGATAAACCTTAAACCATAGTTAAGAGATTTTAAATCTACTTTCAATTCTTGTGCAGCACGTGAAGGTAGGAATTACTATTCATGTATTTATCATGTCAAAATTTGTCATGTTCAAACCATCACAATTGACTCATTAAACCATATGACTCAATTATGACACAAATTTATTAACCTATTTAACTTGTTCTTTATTAATCTTACTCAAATCATTTAGAAATCTTGTTTTTTTTCTTTTTTTTAAGGAGATAGTAGGTCATTCAAGTTCAACGAAATTTACGTGGTCAAATTTGAACATTCGCATTTCTCCTTTACGAATCTATATCATATAAAAATTGAATTGATTCCAATGATACGCGGGAGTCACACATAGATTAAATTAGTGCTAGATTTCAATAGCAACAAAACCATACAATTTAATAATTGGCAAATTCAGGTTCAACCCATGTTAGGTGAGTTGACAGGATTACAATTAGAACACAATTATGATTAAACCTAAAGGAGTAAGCTAAAAATTTGAACTTTTTGTTCAAATCTACTCGCCCAATTAATGTGACATCTAATATGATGGTTATATATTTTATTAAAATAAAAAATTTACTAGATAAGCTAGGTAATTGTCACATTAACTATCACATTAGGTATTTTTTTTAGCCAAACGTGGATATTTGAAACTTACTTTTACCAAGGTCTGGACTAAAACTAGTCCTACACGACACACAATAGCCCATGCATCAAATAGTGAGAGGGTACAAATTTGGAGGACCTAAAGTTCCTGATCCTTAATTCTTTATCATCTGCACTATTCTCCCATGCCATTGGCTCTCTTTACTTAAATTCACTAACCTTATATTGAGTTGGAATTTTATTTACAATACAAGTCTACGAAATAGACCCAGCAAATAATTTATAAGCTGTGTATTTTGACAATATATATATTTGTTGGATCATGACAGAATTTGTAGGGAAAATACCACTTTCATGTAACCCTTCCCCAGTATTGCCAAAAGGTGATGAAGATTTTCCGTGCTGCGGAAAGGAAAGGGGAAGTACGTACGATTGACTACGAAAAAGGAAGAGTAGGGCCAAGGTAGTAGCGTGCACTTCATTTGTACGCATTATATCACCGGCATTCGCAGGTGACACTGTCGCGGGCCATGACTTCGGTGGAGGCTTCTACTAGGGTGGCATCGCTTGGAGAATAATCAAAAATGTATAAAGAAGTTAGGAGTATCTTTTGTCGTTCGGAGAATAATCAAAACCCCTCCTCTTTTTTTTAAATCCTTCTTGCTAACTACTAACAAACAAACACCCTCCATGAATGCAACCATTTCCCTTTGCAGCAATTATTAATATATTTCATTATTTTTTAGAATGTCACATGTTTTGCAGGAATTTCATTAATATAATCGACTATTTTTTTTTTAGAATATCACATATGGTGTCGTTTTTGTTTTTGTTTTTATAATTCGTTTAATAATGTCTAATATAATGTGACATGTTATGGTACAAAATTAAATACGATCATAACATGTTATTCAAATAGGAAATTTGGATCTAATGAACAATTCTCTACTTGAATATTGTGTACCATGATCGTTACTTGACCTCACTCAATATGCTTTGTGTTGTGGGTTTTTTGACTCGTTAGGTTTTCTTAACATAATTAGCATTTTTTTAAAAAAAATTTTTGACTTGTGAAAAGAGGAGTGCAATATGAGGACTTCATAGAAAATCACTCATCCTAATACTCCCTCTGTCTTATGAATATAGACCATTTTTGCAACTTTTTTTGTTTCAAAATATTTGTCCATTTTGAAAATTCAAATCATAATATTCTTGAATTTCGTATACTGCCCCTTATTATTTCAATAATTACCTTTAACACAAAACCCAATGAAAACCAAGAGAAGGTACTTTTGGAAAAATAGTGCTTAATAAATGATAAGTCAATGAAATGATGGTTTTTCTTAAATTACGTATTTTGTCAAATGGATTTGGATTTAGTCCAGTTAGCTACTTTTACTGCATAGTACAGTAAACGTAGGAATGATGACACATAGGTAAGTTGGAGAAATAAAAAGTTGTTAGGCGTTGAGTGTCAAATACATCTCTCGAATTTCAACCCTTCATTTTTCCTCCTTACCACGTGTCATCGATCCTACGTTACTGCATCATGCAATATCTGCAGCAAATCCAAATCTTTGTCAAACATGACGTATTTTTGTGGAACAAAAAGAGTATTATTCTTACTCAAGGAAGCTTAACAACAAAGTTCAGACGAGCTGTTACGCGGTTAGTGTTGGAATGATTGCATTCAATGGTAATAACAAATATAATGGACATAAAAGCAACCGTCGGACGTATAGTTATTGTTAATGCAATAAGAAAAGACATAGTAGTCAGACTTATAAAAATAAATAATTTAAAATACTAGCCGGCCCCGGGCCCCCACCTAGCCGGTCTCATTTTTTATTTGCAATAGAAAACCAATGATATGGGTAGGCCAAAATGGGAAATTGGAACCCAAATCCCATCATTTCATCTTGGAGCTAGTGATTATATAGTATTAGACCGAAGAGAGATATTGGTTGGTGGAACCGTGGAATCCACATATCTTCCCATATTAACCTCACCTGTCAGGTTGAGACAAGTCTCAAGTGTTACTAGCATCAACTGCACAAGCCTTCCCAAGAAACCCCGTCTCGCTAGTTAAGACAAGTCTCAAGTATTCCTTGTACCAATCAGAGCATTGTAGCAACAATTCTTTGGTCGGTGGGTATAATCGAATCACAATGTTATTATTATTTATTTATTTATTTATTTATTTATTTATTTTGTTTAGTGTGTATCCCCATTCTTTTAGGACGGCATGGAACTAATCTCATAAGCTTGGGCATCCCTCCGGTTCAATATGTACCAAATAATTATTGGACCGCCTCGGATCCTTGAAGTAATCCCAAGGAGGTCATTGACAAATAGGGTTTCAAACATAAACCCTAAGCTTCTTGAGGGTTAATTGCCACTTAAATTAACCTCTTGAGATTAATTGAATTAAAAGCCAGTGGTAAGAGAATGTGAATGTAATAACACCAACAAATTAGACTACAACTATTGCCTTTTAAAAGTCATATAATTAGTGCAGGATCATACTTCAATTTTAGAAGGAAAAAAAAAAAAAAGAATAATACTTCAATTGAAGTAGATGCAAATTTTTTTACTGGGCAGGAATAATTGACCCGGTCCCATATTATAGCCAAAAAAAAAGGAAAATAGACATGGTCCCCAGTATTGTCTCTCTCATTTGATTCCTTTTTATAAAGTTATTAGATTCACCACTCTCCTTTAATTCTTTCTCTGTTTTTTTTTTTTCTTTTTTTTTTTTTTTTTGTGGGGGGTGTTCATTTGTCCACTTTATTTGGATTTAAAAAAAAAAAAAAAAATTAAACCATGTTATAATCCCTCCTAATTAAACCTTGATTTCTTCTACGATGAGTATGTGCACCTCATCCCTCTTGGTACGAGTTCTTCCATAAATTTGTCCTAGTCATGTTGAACTTGAAATGTAAAACATGCATTAAATCATTAGAATTATCACATTTAACTTGTCCCACTGTGATAATCTAATAATAAAAAATATGTTAAAATGGGTCCACATGTGTGTGGGTCAAAGTTGATAGGGTATTTTGATCAAATACCATTGAATGAGAAAGAACATCAATTTGTGATATGTAAACCACATTGCATTTTATAATTAATTTATATGTGATACCCTTGCATGTAAGGTAATCTATCCAATGCTAGACACTTGTTTAAGGATTCATGTAAAATCCCCCGTTATGTAAGGAGAGAACATCATAGGTTTTTTTCTCTTCCTTTTTCAACAACCTCTACAGCCATGTTCCCAACTCCTTAGGATGATTACCAACAATAACACCACCATGCCACCCTGATTTTGGTCCATGAAATCTTTATTTGGAAACGTTTTCACTTTATTGTTGGCCCGAGTGACATTAACGTAAGAGATCAGAAGTGCAAGTCATCGCTACCATATCTTGATCAGAATTAAGAAGTTTGTATTAGTGTGAGGGGCAAGTGTTCTTTCACTCACCTGGTGAAGGCTATTGTTATTTTTGTTCGGTCGGACGTCTTTAAAATCATTTGTGGGACATTTTTATTAGTAAATAAATAAGATTTATTCTAATTTCATACTTTGTATGATTATCATGTACTCTTTTTCATGAGATGAATGAAAGTTCTTAATTTATTTTGATTGTGATTTAGGTATGTAAGCGTGATTTACATACAAAGATAAAGTAATAAAATATAAATCACAGTCCATGTCATTTAAAATGTTTCACTATCAGCCATTGATCCAGCCCTTCTGGCATGTGTGGCTCATATGACCACTTTTTATCATTGAAGTTGACAAATGAGGTGAGTTCTTGAACCAGTTTTAAAGATTTGAAGTATAAGTTGTTGGGTGTCCCATATTTCAGGAGAGGCAAAGTGTTATTTGTTACTCCTTATTTCTTTAATTCAAAAAACACTTTTGTTTGCATGAGCAGTTGAACATTTTTCAAACTCTTTCCATTGTGGAACATTTTTCAAACTCTTTCCATAGTGGAAGGAAACACTTTTGTTTGCATAAGCAGTTGAACAATTTTCAAATTCTTTCCATAGTGGAAGGAAACAAAAGGAAACACTTTTGTTTGAATCCTTTTGTTTGCATAAGCAGTTGAACATTTTTCAAATTCTTTCCATAGTGGAAGGAAACACTTTTGTTTGCATAAGCAGTTGAACATTTTTCAAATTCTTTCCATAGTGGAAGGAAACACTTTTGTTTGCATAAGCAGTTGAACATTTTGGACTTTTTACTAATTTCAATTTGTTAACAGAGTTAAATAGGGGAAATTACAGACTGGTCCAGTTAAAGGTAAATAATTACAGTTCAATAGAAATTACTACAAACTTTCTAGTAAATGATTACTTAGGACCCGTTTGGATAAATTTCTATTACTTTTTTTTTTAACTTTTAAAAGTAAATAAATGAAAATTTTTTATAGTGCAAAATTTTAGAAGTAATTTTTAAAAATTGAGATAACAGGAATTTTTTAATATTTTTACTTTTTAAGTATAACTTTCAAAATTTTTCATACACAAAACTTTCAATTTTTAAAGTAAAAAAACAAGAAATAGAAATTTATTCAAACGGATCCTTCCTAAACTAAGAATAATTGCTAATTATAATTACAATTACTTACCATAACCAGACCAATTTGTAATTCCCGAGTAAATATATATCTTTCCATAGTGATGGGAAATAAAGCCATTGGACTTTAAAGACGAATGATGTAAGTTGGTAAGCACCTTATTTTTCAGTGGGTAGGTATAATTTGCCGTGGTCCAATCAAAAAATAAGCAGAGATAAAAAATTTAAATGATAATATAAAAAATAAAAATAAAAGGAGCTCGAGAGAGAGTGGTCCGGAATCCGGAAAGGAATGTGACGTACGTACCTTTGATACGAAAAAGGATGTGGAAAGCTTTGTTGGTATGCCGGCAAGTGGGGCGTTGGCCTCACAGTCTTTTGCCATTTGCAAGTGATAGTGGTGCAATCCGAGTGGACCTTTGTGTGGGGGTGGGCCTTCACTGGGAGGCACATGTGCTTTTCACTACATCATTTGTCAAATAGTGGGGACACCTCCTTTTTCTTTGTTTTTCTTCTTATCGGGAACAAATCAATAAATCAAAGCTTTATCTATTCAATTTTTTTCTTGGTAACAAATACAAATCGCTCCACGAGTGACAGCACTTACATATGCAGGGATTATTTTTAATCACACCTACCTTTTTGGTTGCTAATGGTCGTGACTCATAAACCAAAGTTCCATTTTCATTTATTTATTTTGTTTTTTTATCTTCAAGGCTAGTGAAGCACTATTGATTTAGAAAAACGATTAGTAGTGGGAGGACTCACAAAAGTTTCCCACCTAAACCCGACTTGGTAGGCTGCCATAAATTTGTGGTTATACTAGTTGTTGTTCTAGAAGCGTTGATCTTATCCACAATTAGGTTACAAACGAATTAAATTATTCGTAAATAAGTTCAATAAAGAAAGACAAATTCAAGTTTAGAATTTAAGCCCATTTAACAAATAAATTGCAATCTCAAACAGGTTAAAACTCGAAACAAAATCATTTGGTTGCACTTTTTAAAAGATCTTTTTTTAAGTAATTAAAGTCATTTTTTACTTTCTTATTTTTTGCTTTTAAGTAGAAACAACAAAACCAAAAGTGTGTTTAATAAAATTGATTTCGCCGGTGATCTTTTGAATATAATAGAAAACTTTACTGAATCATCATTGCTCAAACAAAAGTCTAAGACAGGTATAACTTTTCTCAATCGCAAATTTTTCGAATTAAGGTCAAACTCGTCCAAAAGATAAAAATGACTTTTATAAGCAAATTTTTGTTGTTTTTGCTTAAAATCAAATATTTTTATTTTTACTTTATAGAAATCCTATTTATTTCTTCTAACCAAACATTGCTTTTTGCTTTTATAACATTTTGCTTTCAAAAGCAAAAAAGATTTTAACCAAACAGTGCCCTATTTATGAATAAAGTTGTCGATGATTATTTGTGACTAGGCTCAAAAGTCGTAATAGGCTTGCCATTAGATTCATGAAAAGGGCTTGAAGAAAGCCAAACAAATTATGTCAAATGTAAACAATTTGCAAACAAATTCAATAAGTACTCGTTCGAACTATGGCCCTGTTTTTCCACCTTTCCCACTTCCATTGCACTTGGCAGGTGCAGTCACCTACCACATCTCCTTTGTTGGAAGAGTTTAGGCCATAATTTAATGATATTGACCTATTGTGGGTCGCATTAGTGCCCCATTTATCTATCCAACTTTTTGAAAGAGTCATGTTGGGGTTACCAATTAGTCACTTTATCTGTGGAGACTTCCAGAACTCAACATGGACCCATAGAAAGTTTTGTAAAGCCTGCCTTTTTTCCTGACCTGAAACTGTTACTCCGTACAGTCTCAGTGTACCACTCCCAAATAAGAAAAGCACCAATATATATTTACGTTTTGATTGGTTAATTACCTTTAATAACCCTTATGTATACTTATTATCGAAAGGACCATGAGTAAACTTGTTATGGGCTCATGGTTAGAGCTTAGAACTTACGAGTTTGGGTTTAGGTTTTTAATTTGACCTTGTTGGTTCCTTAGGAAACTATAAGGAACCAACAAGGAAAAAAGAGAAAAACAAATCAAAGTAAATGAAAAGAAATAAAAATAAAAATAAAAATAATACTACATAGTTAAGCTGAAGGAAACTAATTCATCACAACCAATTGGCAAATTTTAATCGAGTGTTTGAAAGAAAATAAAGATAAAAATAAAAATTACTCCATATAACTTGATACCTAAGGTTTAGAAATTAGGATTTAGGGTTTTTGCTTTAGCCATCATTTGGTTTCTAAGAAAATGTAGGAATAGAAAAGAAATCAAAATTCAACGCCTTTAACCTAGAGAAAGTTGTGAGAAATTAGCAATATACGCATGGGTAATAATACATAGAACACCGTTTCAAAGATAGACACACTCCGTAATGATTCATGGTTGGACCCAACACAAGACTCTAAAAAGAGAAAGGAGGGAGTTGTGTGTAATAAGGACGCCAAATTGGTATTGTTCTTCTTTCTCCTTCTTAAAAAGTAGGGGACGATCGGATCGTATCCATGATGTGAAAAGGATGAGCAAGACTTATTCTACGCGGGACCTTGATTCGTTGGCATTATTACATGACACTTGCAAGACTTTGAGAGTGGGGTAAGGTTTTGTTGGAAGGCACATGGCGCATGCGCTGGGTCCTCTTTTGTCAATTAGGTTGAAACAATACTTATCTTCTCTTATTTGGAGTCACGGATTCGACGCTGAGTTGTAAAAATCTAATACCGTATCGAGTTCATTGAGATTGTTAGATGAGTTTTCGGATAGTCATTGGGGTCTATTTTGATAATTCCAGTAGTAATTTTTTTATTTTTCAATCTTTATCATCCAAAAACCCATCTAATGACCTCAATGAGGTCAGATCCATGCTCTATTTTTCATAAGCGGAAAAAGGTGAAAGGGAAACAATCAGTCGTAGTGATTTTATTTGGATGTGATTGTAGTAACTCTCTTACTCATTGAAAAACCAAATGACAAAAGAGACGTAGATGGGTCCACAAAAAATAATTCACAAGCGCTCCTTTCAAGTCAGTTGAGCTATAATTTCACTTCAATCCCATTAAGAATATAAAGGTTCTAGTGCATAAATTAAACATGCTCTACGCGGTATTTATTTATTTTCACTAATAAACAAATCATCTTTATTACTTTGTATGATTGACTATGCTCTACAACTATTTGGACAGTATTTGAGAGGTCCTTTTAGATGATTCTAGGGGCGTTGTTTTGATGCCATGTAGTCTCTCCATTAAACTTTGATTCATTTTATGCCTTTTTATAAAATAATTTTATTTTAATTAACAACACAAATCCTTTCTAGTGGCACTTTTTTCGGAAATGGACATGCCCCACACGGTATTTACTCGGTGAGATGGATCCATCATTTGGGTGACTTGCTTTGCAGGAATTATCTTAAATCACTTGAACCATTTTTTATTACCCATAAGGGGGCTCATTAAATGATTAAAAAACTAATGAATAGACAACCCAGATGGAAAAAGCTAGATCCCAGATCCCACCTTTCTGTCTTCAAGCTAGAGAAGTCACTACTACTAGAAGAAGAAACATTTTAAAATAAGTTAGAATCCACAATCCTTCCTCAACCAAAATTCCACTTGGTAGGTTGCGACCAAGTCTAGTTGCTCCACAAGCCTAAATTAGATTAAATTTGAATCATGATTAGTTTGAAAGTCACATAACTAGTACGTGATCATACATTCCTCCGTTGAATCCTAACAAATTAAATAGATCATACGTTAATACAAGTAGTCTAGTCAATTGCCAAGCATGAAGATCCATTACTTAGGTTGGTGATTTTCCATTGCACCCACCTAATATCTTCCCCAGTAAGAGAGGGTCCGCATAATTTTTATTTTTAATTTTATTTTTTTTGGGTAGTTGGCACCTGCACCTGCCATTCACCTTCCCCACCACCTCTTCTTTATTTTGTCCCTTTTATGAGGTTAGATTGATTGATTGCAATTTCCTTGATTTGTTCCCACATGCACCCATAATTAAAGACTTTATTTTATTTCATTTCATCCATGATTGAATCAAATGTGCAGTAGTTATCATCATCAATACCACCTGCATGCCACTGTATGGCATTAGGGATTTTGGTCCATGGAGTGTAGGGCTTGCAATTTGTCGGCCTTTTTCTTTTTTAGTGGGCTGAAATGGGCCTTAATAATGGTGAAGTAGTGGTAAGACTGGAGTCTGGACTCAAAAGTGGACCGGTCCTGGGCCCATCCATTCGTATAGCCTTGTTGAGGTAATTAAAACTGAACTGATGCCATCTTTGGGAGAAAAGCTTAGGAGTATGGTTTAAGAATTAGAAGTTCTGAATTTGAATCTCCACTCTTTTTTTGTTGAATGTATGGGATCGTGGGTGAACAATGCATCACTCAGAACTAGTTTGGGTTCAAATTTTGGAGAAAGTAAGCCTAAGATACCATGTTTCTCACCAAAAGAAAAAAACAGAAAATTGAAAAAACTTATGCAATTCTCTTCATTAAAGTCAAAACTTGGCACAAACTCTAAAGCCATACTCTACGATGGGTGGTTTCATGTCAAATTTTTAAAATGCTAGTAAATCTAATGTCAAATATGACATAGGGTTTGGTATATGGTAAAGGCACCAAATCATGTTCATCATGGACTTTCTCTTCAACTTTTGGAAATGTTCTATGGCATATCAATTAGGGGTGTCAGTGGTTTGGGTTTAAACCGAGAACCAAACCAAACTAAACCAAATCCGTCGGTTTGGTTTTGGTTTGTCATTAGGTTTGGCTTTGGTTCAAATTTTAGAAAATAGAATTAAATTGGTTTGGTTTTGGTTTTCATGTTTAAAAAACCAAACCAAACAGAAAAACCGAAAAATATATAATATATATATAATTTTATATATTATATATCAAACTTTAGTTTGTAAATTTCCTATTCTAATAAAGGCAAAATAGATAATAGATTCAAAATAATAGTACTAAACTTTTCGGAATACAAAACCTACTGAATAGTGAGTGTTGACTAAGTAATTAGGGATATTGACATGTTTTAGATTGGAGATTTGAACTTGGATTAATATATGTTAATATGTTTCCATTTTGATACAATGTTCAATGTGTTTTTTTTGGTTGCTAATGTAATGCTTTTACTAAAAATGTTTTTATTTGGAATTTGGCATGTCATTTTTTTTATTTTCAATTATTTGTTGTTACTTGATAGGTTAAAACTGAAACTGAATCGAATCAAACCAAAATTTTTTTGTTTGGTTTTTTTTATAGTATGATTTTATTTAAAATCCACTTTAAAACCAAACCAAATCAAACTATTAACACCCCTAATATCAATGACATATATCAAAACCCCAACAAGAGAATATGGTGATTGTGCAAGAAAAGGAAGTGTGACATCTTTTCTGAGCTGACACGCTGTTTTCAAACGCACTACTAGAGGGATATTCCAAATATAATACACCATTAGGGACATCTTCTTACTATCTACAATTCTCCCCTCGGAAGGTCTCTAGTATTTGTCTTAAAACCAGATCTTGTGATCCTGTAATTACTTAAATAAATATAATAATAATAAAATTCCTTCCAACAACACCCCCCCCCCCGCCGGGGGAAGAATCATAAAAGAAAATTGTATTTTTATCCTTTTGCTAGTCAAATAAAAAAATAAAAAAAAATGGTGCGATGTGTGGAAACTGTAATTTTTGAAACCTCATGGGAGGCCATTGTTATTTCGGCAAACCATCAGGGAGGTTCCACGAATTTCCCCTTTTCAAAATGAA
Organism: Liquidambar formosana; assembly: GCA_039720395.1. Lineage (NCBI taxonomy): Eukaryota > Viridiplantae > Streptophyta > Magnoliopsida > Saxifragales > Altingiaceae > Liquidambar > Liquidambar formosana. Next base: position 43,138,853 of record CM077821.1, on the reverse strand, counting down.
AAACAGCTTCAGCTCCTACTTCTTACTCTACTGTCTGTCCCTCGCTCCGCCGTAGTGCACCACCGCTCTTTGAAAAACCTCGAAGAACCGTCGTCTCTTCATAAACCCTACCGCCTCCAAATGTCGAAGATGAGTCTGCTCGGAACCGCAATCAGATCCAACTGTTTCGCTCGCAACAGTAAATTGAACCAAGGCTTTCCTTCGCTGCTGGGCGATTCGCCCAGGCGGTTTTCGACTGAACCACAACAGCCTCAGGACTCACCTCCCGATCCATTTCTTCAAACCCCTTCCACTGGTACTGCATTGATCTCTTCATTTTTGTAAATTTATGTCATCCCTAGGACGAGTTATGGTTCAGTTTTTTTTTTTTTTTTTTTTTTTCTTTTTCTTTAGGCTTTGTTTGGTTGCTGAGAAAATGTAGGAAAATAAATGATATCTGATTTTCTAATGCTCTCATTATTTGGACCCCAACCCCCCCCCCCCCCCCCAAAAAAAAAAAAAAAAACTTAATCGATGCCGGGTTCTAGGGTTTAGGGTTTTGGCTTTAGGCTCGTTTGGTTGCTGAGAAAATGCAGAAATAGAAACGAAATCAAAATTTTGACTCTCGTATTATTTGGAACTCGTCAAAAAAAAAAAACTTTAGTTAGCCGAGCCTAGTACGACTGTTTGCCTTGTTTAATTGCACCTTTTTTTTTTTTTTTTTTTTTTTTTCATTGTTGGGAACAAAAACAGCTGAACACACGAGGCTCTTAGTTTTATTTTATCTTTTTGTCTATCGTTGTCTCAGCAATCAAACAGAGGGTTTGGGTTCTTGTAGTAATCTTCATTTATTTATGATTTCATTTGTGGTTATCAACAAATTCTTTCACTCCAGGGGGTGTTTAGTTTATTTTGCTTTCCAATGCGTTTGAAGGCATAAATTCCATTATTTGTATTGGAATTTTTACCAAGAAAATGGAGTCATTGTTGATTAGACATTTGTAATGCATCTTCTCAAAGAACAACGAATAAGAATTTGAATTGTGCTGATTTTTTTTAAAAAAAATCAAGATGACATGAAAAACTATGAAATGATTTCATCCCTATGCGCCTTGTTAATTTCCCTTAAATTATCAATATGTTCTTTGAGTACGTATAATGTAATGCATATAAATTTTAATTCTCTTTCTCGCCTATACCAGGTTTGGTTTATGGAAAGTTGTCGGGCATCAACAAACATACTTTGAAGACCGATATTGTCAATTTGCTTGAAGGGTGTAATTTGACTCTCAATGATGTGAAAGTTGACTACAATTGGAACTATATGCCCATGGCAATGTAATGTTCTCCTTGCGTTACATTTTATATCTGTGATTTATTTTTGTGATTGAGCAATATGATATGAAACTATGAAAGGAAGAATCTTCTTAGTGTATGTTGTCTGGTAGTTTTTTATTTCTTCGAGTTAAATGTTTTTGTGAACTTGGAGTTCAAATTACTGATTCCTATGCTCCTTTCTTACCAGCATATTTTGAATTCCATGCATTCATTGCTTGTACACTGGAAATGTCTCTTCATCCACATATGAGAAGCTTTAACGAAGCACTGTTTAGATTCTTGGAAAATGTATGTTTTCATTTCATTTTGTTGTTGTGTGCAGGATGGTGCAATTTCGTTCTCGGAGTGCCTTTGATAATGCTTTCAAGTTGATTGCTAGGAAGGGCCGCTTGTACAAATTGGAGAGGGTAATGCCCCTGTTAACTTATTTTCAATAATTTGATTGGTAAATTTGGTCTTCTGCAAAATTTGGTGATGTTGATAACCTTGTTTTTTTTGGATACTAGGCTGATCGTGCCAAGTGGGATATTCTTACAGCCTATGATGGAAAAACTGTGAGTAGAACTTCTGAATTATCTTGTTTTCTTTAGTTGATCTTTTGATGATTTATATTTATTTTTTTGGGGTAAGTAGATGATTTATATTTTGATATGTTATTAATCTGAATATGGTGGTAACCATCTTGTATTCCTTAAACAATATATATCACTTGTTCTAGTACTTAAAGTTCAGAGTTCAGACTACTAGGACCAAGCCATATAGCAAGGTGTATGCATCAAGGCATCAATGTATTGTTCTTTAGCACTCCATGTTTTTGAGATATTATATTTGAGTCCTGCTATATCAAAAATATTTGAGTCCTGCTATCTGCGATGTTTTCTGACACAAAAATTACAAAAATTCCATACTTGCATTTCTATTTTTAATGATATTTTCATAGCAATGTGTATGTATACAGTTTTTACTTTTTCTTCACTAAAAAAAAAAAAAAAAAAAAAAAAAAAAAAAAAAGTATACAGTTTTTACTTTCGAATTTTCTCTTTTTTTTTTTTTTTTTGGGCGCCTGGGGGGCAGGGGGGGGGGGGGGGGGGGGACCGCACTTGTAGCACTTCTATCTTTGAAGCCAAGGGAGGCTAGATATAGTGGGGCATCTCCAATATCCCTGCTGGTGGGTGGCTATTTTGTGTGTGTGTTTAAACTTAGATAGGGAAAGGAGGGTAAACTGTGAAATATTTATCTTGAATTGATGGCCTATCAGAAACTAGACTGGATGGTCTTTAGGGGCTGTTTGGGAAATCTGAAAACCTGGCCAGTTGAAGAAGAGTCTGACCGGTTCTGATTTCACCACTGTTTGATAAGTCCCTTTTCATACTAATTTGTTCAGCTTTATGCTGAAAAGAAGATAGAATTGAAGTTTTTTTCAAACCAATTGTAAGTTGGTATATTTAAAAGCTAGATCACATTAAAGGAGTGGACCTAGCTTGATCCAGTTTTCAAAATTCCTAAACAGTCCCTTATTGTTGGAAATTAAGTGGTGCTGACTGCTGAATGTCTCTGTACTTAACCTAAGACTGTCCTTTGGGAGGATATGGTTGACCTTGCATTGTGGAGTTTGTGTTTCCCTGTGTCAGATGAGGATAGAAAAATATTTCAGATTTTGAGGTTCATCTATGATTGGAGTAATTATGGCACAAATTTACTGACTTTGCTTTGATTGAACCTAAATGCGAAATTGTTTATTGCTGTTGCATTATTTGCATTCTGCAGATTATCCTCTGGCAATTGAAAACTGCTGGCTCAAGCATTTTTTACTTTAGTACAACATGGCACATGTTTCCTAGAACATGTCTGCATTGAGGTTGTTTGATATTTGCCCGCTTTTTTCAGGTGTTACTGCAAGGGATCCCTCGCAACGCAATTCCAGAAGACATAGAACGATTCCTGTCTGGTTGTGACTTTGATGCATCATCCATCCAGACAATTACCAAGTTAATACTAAGTAGCTTGCACTGAAATTAAACTGATTGATTTGTTCCCTGTGGCATTCTCATTAATGTGAATCCTTTGAAATAATGTTTCAGGACTGCTTTCCCAGACCCCATCAGACTGGCGGTTGTACACTTCCCCTCACAGACACAGGCAATGAATGCATTCATTACAAAGAACAAAGGTTTCTGTCTCAATAATCAAATCTTGATGCGGGTTCTCCAGTAATGGTTCTTTTTCCTCATTACCCTGGTTCCCTTTTCTGGGCATTGCTTGGAGATATAATGCGAGAATAGGATTTGTAGTACTATTTTACTAGGATTCTGTGCCTCAACGTAGCAGATTTGAAAATTTTTACCATATGGTGAGAGGCATTTTGGAGTTCAATTGTCACGGTTTTTTTTTTTTTTGGGTAAGTAATGTTGTTCATGTTTCAAAGCATCTGACTTGCTTTTGTTAGGAATAAAATACAAAACAATGCTACTGCTAGCTCAGAAAAAAAATCTTAGAAACTCAGGTGACCTTTTTTCTTGGTGTAAGAAATAGGTGACCTTTTCTCTTGTAACTTGTGTTTGTGTTTTGTGCGATTCGTCTCTGGACGTCTGGTGGAAATGGTATCAGTTCATGTAGTGAGTAGGAGTTCAGATCAGTCCACTTTGTCATGAAAATTAAAAATGAGGCTTCTTCATACTATGTTTAGGGTTATTTCAGGATTTGGATGAACAACATTTAAATTTTTTTTGTGATAATTAGTAGTGATTTTTCAATAATGCAAAATTAAATTAAAATAATTCATTCCTACTCTCTTTTGTCACTTGAGATTGGAATCATGAATGTACCAATTAATTGCGACTGGAATGTGTGGTGCCTAGCTTTCATATTTTCACTTAATGTCAATTAATCAAATGGAGTTTGGATTCCCTTCTGAGTCATACAAAGGATTATTACCATTTTTTTTTTTTCCGATGATTGTTTCCATTTAATGTGTTATGAAACCAATGTCCTAAAGAGCCATGCGGACCACCTAAATATTAATTCCAACTATTATTTGGGGCCTTCTAGATTTCAATTCCAATAATCTTAAAATGTTTTATGAAATAAGTCTATAACTACACTAAGTGTTGTAGTTTCTTGTGCTGGTTTTCCTTTGCGTTTTTAGTGGATTGATGGATTGATGGTTGCAAATGTTAACACCTACCTCCCTCCCTCCCTCTCTTCCCCTCTCTATGGCAGTACAGGGTTAAGATAATTTAGTTCTCGGTGAAATGCTTTTAACTTAATTACCACATAATGATTAACGTGCGCTTGATGCTCAGTTCATTGATTGAGTCGTTCAATAAGGTTGAAAGAAGTTTTCTAGGTGATCCCATTAGAAGCTTGTGTATTCTTCAATTAATTTACAAATAATAATAATAATAATTCCAGAACTGCCATGTTCTACAAGTTGTTAATTGAAATCCTGCTTTAGGAGATAAATCTCTTCCATGGAGATACATTTATCTACAGGTGCTGCTTCATGTGGTTCAAATTTACATCTCAATTGAATACCAAATTTATGCACTAAAAGCAAATATGTGAAAATTTATTTATTTATTTTTATTTAAAATTTTAAAATAAATATGTTGCACCAGACAAGCTTTTGTTACAACAGCTAACAAAACAAGTGGAGTCGGTAATCCTGCATTGTTCTTTGAGGATGCTAGAACCTGCCAAAGGGATAGAAATGCAGACAGCGGCAACATCTGTTTGTTTCTGAGGTTTCTACACAATCTGGCATAAAATATATATAGAAGCAGTAGTTTCAAACTGCCTTAAATAATTCGCAGTCCACCTTTACCATCTTTCTTCAAAAGCCCATGCTGGTTTTACCGCCTACCAACTTCTCATTATCTCTTTTGCCGTCAAAACTTTATCCTGTACAGGCTGAGGAAGAATCCATTTAGTGCAGGCCAGACCCCTCCCTTTCCTGTTTCCAACTCAACACGGTGCACCATGCAAGTACAAATCCACAAAGATCATTTGGATACAAGTAGCAGAAGAATCAGCCAATCATCCTGCACAATTGATAGCATTCCTTGCAACCCATCAGGTGTCCACCTGTGAAATTGTATATGAATCATCATCAATCTCTTCATATATTTCGGGCACATAGCCTAAATTTGTCATGTGGTCCACCAAACTATCCATTACAGTAAGAATCTGAGTCACTTTGGTGTTCGACCTGCCTTCTGCTCCAAATCTATAAACCTCATTCCTAATCTCAATCCAACTGTACCCAGGATTCGTTTTCAGTCCTTTATCTTTCATCAATTTCCGAACTCTTGCTGCCTTATCCCAGCACCCCACACTGGCATACAAATTTGCCAATTGCAAGTGGGTAGCAGCACACCACGGTTCCAGCAAAATCCTGCTCTCTGCTGCCTGGATTCCTAACCATACGCTCCCCTGAAGCCTACAGCACGAAAGTAGGGAGCCCCATATAATGGCATTGGGATAAATAGGCATCTTCTCAATAAAATCTCGAGCCTCTTCTAATAGCCCAGCTCGACCAAGAAGATCCACAACGCATGAATAATGATCTAGCTCTGGCTTCACACCATGCTTAATCATTGAATTGAAATAGCTCTGGCCTTGTTTAACAAGACCCACATGGCGACATGAAGAGAGAAGGCCAAGGAAAGTAATGCCATCAGGCTTCACCTCCTGTTTCTTCATTCTTTCAAAAAGATCGATTGCCTGCAATGCAAGCCCATGCTGCGCATACCCTGCAATCATGGAATTCCACGAGACAATATCTTTACTCCCCATGCTTTCAAATATGCAAAATGCATCATTGACATTCCCGCACTTACAATACATTGAGATAAGGGCATTAACAATGTGGATATGTGAATCAAAGCCCATTTGAATTGTTTGACAATGAGCACTCCTCCCCTGCCCAAGAGACCCACTACCTGTACAAGCACTCAACAGACTCACAAACGTAAAATCGTTAGGTTTCGACGTTGAATTCCTCATCTGATGGTAAAGCTCCAAACACACATCAACCTGCCATTCCTGTGCAAACCCAGCAATTATAGCTGTCCATGACACAACATTTCTCACAGGCATTTCCTCAAACAACCTATACGCACTCTTCAACTCACCACATTTACCATACAAACTTATCAAAGAACTCCCAATGTAAACATTTACAATAAACCCAGTTGTTATTGCTAAGCAATGAAGCTGAACCCCATGACGAATAGCTCGCGTAGATGCGCACGAACTCACAGCACGTGACAGAACGCTCGCGTCCGCTCTCAACCCATCCCTGTGGATCACTCTCTCTTTATTCACAACTGGTTCAAGCGTTTCATCAAACATGTTTGTGCTTTCCACATCGTTGTTAAACTGTTCTCGATCGAATTGATGCGGTTGTATTTGCAGAAACTCTTGAATGAGACGTAGATGGCAGCTTTGACGATTCGCGGTGAGTGTTCTTTTGGGAGCTGTGAGGTCTAGAATTCTCAGTGGCTTATCTAACTTCTTGTTTTCTGTTTTGTGCGTCAGTTTGTGAAAAGAGAAAGGCCCGAAGTTTGATGGTGTTTGGAGACTAGGAAAATGGGCAAGCAAAACAGAAGAAGAAGGTTTCTTCCTCATACATTCTTGCAGGAAAATAGTTTTCATTCGTGAGCAGCAGTTCGGTTCTGCCGAGCGAGCTCGCCTACCAAAATCCCGCGCGACATTTTTATCTCGGCCGTTGAAATAACACGAACGGTTCAGATTTTTAAAACCATTGAGTTTGCATTCCCCCATTTACCTTGAATGGAATGGTATGATTATGAAAATGAAATGGAAAAGAGAATGAGAGGAATGGGCATTGTTAATGGCCATTCTATACCTTTGTTCGGTACAATTGAGGAAAGGAAAGAGAATATGTTATGGGAATTGAAAAAGAAGAGAGAGAGAGAGAGAGAGAGAGAGAGAGAGGAGAAAAAAGAGGAGAAAGATGGTTGGGTCCGATTGGAGTGTAGCAATTAAGAGAGAGAGGAGAGGACAAAAAAAAGAGATGGGTGGATACTACGGATTATTGCTTGATTCTTTGAGAGAAGAAATGAGCATTCATTTTGTGTTAAGGAAAGAATGCTCATTCTATCAAAGGAGAGAATAGTGAGCTTTGACCAATGAAATAAGGATTCCATTCATTCTTTCATTCCCATGTAACAAATGTAGACTAAATTCCAAACACATGCATCAACAAAAATAGACGGGGGGAATTATAGATTGGTTCGGTTAGGGGCAAATAATTACAGTTAGTAGCCAATCTCTATCAAGTTAGTACTTATTTAACCATTTATTACAAAGTTGGTAGTCATTTGTATTGAACTGTAATTATTTGCCTGTAGCTAAACCAATTTGTAATTCCCCCCAAAAAATAATAATTATAAATCTTATAATGAAAGGGCTAGTAGTAACAACCCTTTCACTTGTAATAAAATCACTATTTGTTAGTTTTTTTTTTCTTTCAAATTGCTCAAAGTTTGGTTCTCCATCCTCCACCACCCCTGCTTTCGATGCATCATCCTCAAAGTTTGGTTCTCTTCAACAAACTTGTCCACCAAAATCCTATGCAATATTTTTTATCCTCGGTTGTTGAAATGACACGAATGGTTTAGATTTGGGAGTTTTAGATTGGTTGGGCTACAGAAAAATAATTACAATTTCGTGCAATTACGAACTTTTTAATAAAGACTATTAACTAAAATAACAATGATTACTCAATGTAATTATTTACTCGTAACCTAACCAATATGTAATTCCCCCAATTAAAAACCTTTAAGTTTGCTTTGACTCTAAGTTCTTAACATTTGCACGCATAAATAAAAAATTAAAAAAAAAAATCATAAAAGCGTTATTAGTAACACCACTTTTAGTTATAAGGAAAGCTCTAACAGCGCTTTCATATTTTTAAAAGGTGCTTATAAATTTAAAGCGCTATTAGTAAATGCGCGTTCATTATAAGGGAAAGCGTTGTTAATAACAGCATTGTTTGTTTTTTCCCTTGTTCCCAGCTGCACTTTGTTGGAAGCTCAGGCGGTGAGTCCTCTTCTTCCGCCTTCGGAACTCCATCCTCCCCCGCCTTCGGCACACCATCCTCCACCCCTTATTTGGGCACACCGTCAGCACCAGCTTTCGGCACTCCATCGACAGCATCTTTCGCCACCGGATTCGGTTCCTCCCTGTTCTCTCAACAACAGCAGACTCCACTGTTTCAGACTCCGTTTGCCACACCTCAGTCCACTTCTTTCCCTCACTCGATTCCTTCTCTCGTTTCCTAATGCCCACTTGACTCTACTCAAATGGGCAATTGCTCCCGTCGCTCATCTTCCCTTCTCCCTTGCCCATCGCCACATTCATATGAATTTTTCAGTAGAGTTCTCCAACCGTGACACAGGCTCTCAACCCCCAAATGGGTACTCCTTCATATTCTTTAATTCGAAAGGAATTGTGAGTCTCTGTTTCTAATACCCACTGATTTCTTGTTTCTTTCATGTAATAATTAGTTATACTGAACAAGAAGCAATCCTGTTTATGAATACAGGACACAGAGGATTGTTCACTACGTATCTTCTGTTTTTTTTTTTTTTTTGGGTAAGTTATTCGTCAATACTGTTTTTGTGGGGCATGTTTGTATGTATCGTGAATGCTGATGTGAGCACAAAAATGGCCTAGTGAATATAAACGTGTCTTGAATGGCACCATAATACTGGTCATTTCAGTTTTTGTTTTTCGTTTTTCGTTTTTTGTTTTTTGTTTTTTTTTTCTTCTTCGAGGATTTCGAATGACAACGGCTGTAATACGGTAATAAGACTTGTACTTTATTCAATGTCAGTGAAACGTTTCCATTAATTACTTCATCTATCAAAGGCTCAAAGCGTGTTGAAACGCTCCCAGTTGGTCCTTCACTCAACTGAGTAACGGTATTTTGAAATTTTTGGGTTTCCTTCTTTCTCTTCCTCTGCAACGCCCTTTCTCTCTCTCTCTCTCTCTCTCTCTGTGCTCGAGACCATTACCAACAATTTCTAGAATCTTTCACCGTAGTGAGACTCCAATTTTGCTTGGATTTTTGTCCCAAATACTACAAGTATCCGAATCAGCCGGCCGTTCAAAGTACACACACCAAGTTGTCTCCATTTACTGTCTTATATGCTTCGTGTCCGTCGGTGTATTCTGATACCCAACCAATCATTTCTACCCATTGTAAAGTTCCACCACATTCATTTGTTCTTTCTTTCTATTGTTTTCTTGCTTCAATTTTATGTTTAACCCACTGGGAGAAACTTTCTCTACCTCAATTATGTTGGGTCTTGATTTAGTCTCCCTTTTATTTTAATGTACCCCAATGTTTGGTTGCTGAGAAAGCAAAGGAAAAGAAAATTCGAAACTCATGATTTCCTGCGTGGATTAATGTAGTTATGCTTTCTTTCACAATTTAGAGTGTTTGTTTTGGGGATAAATATGTAGTAGCTTTATTAGTCAATTCTGTTCTTTCCCTTATCATATTAATACTTTTAAGGAAAAGGGGTTTTTCCTAGAACACCATTTATGGATAATTCACACTCACAGCAACAAAGGGGAGGGAATCAAATCCCACTTTCGCCATCTCAAACTCCACGGATGAGCAAAAAGGCTGCAAGAGATTTGCAGCTGGTAGATAGTAATTCGAGCAATGGGCATGATAGAGGGCTGAACATTCAGGTTATTCTTCGTTGCAGGTGATAAAATTTAATTTAACTATCTGCTTCTGGTTCTTGAAAGTGTGTTGGTTCTATTGTGATGATGTTTTTGCATTTGTAGACCATTAAGCGAGGATGAGATGAGTGCAAAAACGCCTGTTGTGATTTTTTGTAATGAGCATAGGCGAGAAGTGTCTGCTATACGAAACATATCTCATAAGCAAATAAACAGAACCTTTGCATTTGACAAGGTTAGGTTTTCAATGTTGTTTCTTTAATTAAAACCCTTTCTACTCTGTTTGGTTGCTGAGATTTTGAGTGCCAAACTTCTCTCATTATTTGGAACCCAAGAAAACAAAAATCTCCACTCAATTGAGTTTGATACAACTATTTGATTGAGAGATTTTTCATTTTTTCGAAAACTAAAACAACATCAAATAAAAGCTTCAACATTTTCTTTTTCTTTTTTCCTTGATGCTCTCAGCAACTAAGCAGCGGAGGCTTTAATTATATTGACTGAAATAGAGTTAGATTCATCACTTTGTTTTTAGTACTATTTGCTGGAATTTTTATAATTTTGATAATTTCCTATAGGTATTAGGTCCATCATCCAAACAGAAGGATTTGTATGATCAAGTTGTCTCCCCTATTGTCAATGAGGTTCTTGAGGGCTACACCTGCACAATTTTTGCATACGGACAAACAGGATCGGGAAAGACTTACACGATGGAAGGAGAAAGAAAAGCAATTACAATGGTTTGCATATTTTCAAAAGCTTCATATACAAGTTTCTAAGCTTTCAGTGCCTTTTTTTCTTTTTTTGTTGTTGTATCTGCTTAAGTGTGTTTTTTTTTTTTCTTCCTTTTCTACTTTCCTTGTTTAATTTGTAGAATGGAGAATTCACTGATGATAAAGGAATAATTCCAAGATCTGTCCAGCAAATATTTGATACTCTTGAAGCTCAAAATGCTGAGTATAGCATGAAAGTTTCATTTCTAGAGATTTATAGTGAGGAAATAATGGATCTTTTGGCCGTGGAAGAATGTTCGAAATTCTTAGATGAAAAATTGAAGAAGCCAATAACACTCCTGGAAGACAATAAGGGGGATGTTTTCATAAGAGGCCTGGAAGAGAAGATGGTTTGGACTGCAAATGAAATATATAAAATCTTGGAGCAAGGGTCTGCAAAAAGGCATACTGCAGAGACTCTTCTCAACAAACAAAGTAGCCGCTCTCACGTGATTTTTTCTATCACAATTCACATCAAGGAGTGCACTTCTGAAGGGAAGGAGCTATTCAAGTGCGGAAAACTTAATCTTGTTGACCTTGCTGGTTCTGAGAATATATTACGGTCGGGCGCAAGAGAGGTATAATACCACTAGAATAAATTCTCATATGTTGCTATATTAGGAAAGCTTTCAGATATAGTTTAATAGTTTGGTATATGCATGTTATTACAGCTGATGCTCTACAGTAGTGGATTGGCCCATAATCTTCCTGGTTTTCTGATTAGAATAAAAACTATATCAGGAAAATTTGAGATTAGAGTAGTATTTTTATTATCCTTATTATTATTATTATTATTATTATTATTATTATTTGTAGGGAAGAGCAAGGGAAGCTGGGGAGAACAATAAAAGCTTGCTTACACTTGGTCGTGTTATCAATGCGCTAGTTGAGCACTCCGGACATGTTCCATACAGGTATGAAATGTAATCAGCTAGAAGATTTCCCACTGAAATATGGGAGACAGTGCTAGTCCTGAAATACGAAATGTAACTATTGAAATAAAGTACTCTGAAATATCAGGGATAGCAAATTAACAAGGTTATTAAGGGATTCATTGGGAGGGAAGACAAAAACATGCATAATTGCAACAATATCGCCATCCATCCACTTTTTGGAAGAGACACTCAGCACTCTAAATTATGCACAACGAGCCAAAAACATCAAGAACAGACCAGAGGTTAGTGATCTAGCTATTGACTGTTGGTGCCATTTCTTGTGTAAACTATACTCTTTTTAACCCACTTTAACAATCTTAGATTGGTACTACTTTTAGGTTAATCAGAAGATGATAAAATCGGTGCTGATCAAAGATCTGTATATGGAAATAGACCGCCTTAAACAAGGTTGTTGAGTTTTTCCTTCTTGAAATATAAACAGATAATAGCATTATCATCTATGACAAACTTAGTGCTGAAATTTTTTTATTCAACCATTTGAGGGATATAATGTATGTCATATTTTTTACTCTGTCCAGAGGTATATGCTGCAAGGGAAAAAAATGGCATCCATATACCACAGGACCATTATGTGAATCAAGAATCTGAGAAGAAGGTTCATACCCTCATCTTTCAATTGGATTAATAATTATCATACTTCAAATGAAAACTACAACAGTGTCATAATGAATATCAGACATTGCATTAACTCTTGTATCCGTCTTTTATGCAGGCAATGGCTAAGAAGATAGCATGCATGGGACTTGACTCAGAGTTAAAGGAAAAGGTAAATACCACATATTTGGAAATTATTTAGTTCCTTGTATCCCTTTCAGATTTCTGCTTGATGGTTCAGCGATTAATATGCTATGAGCAGCAACTGATGGAGCTTCAGGAGCTCTACATTTATCAGCAAAAAATGACATCAGAATTAGGTGAAAAACTTGAAAGGACTCAGGTATTGTGTCATTTGATCATGTTTCAACCCCATCATCTTTCTACTGTACTACAAACCACCCTTATTTGCTCCTCTTCAACACAAGGGACTAAACTACTATATTATGCTTTTACTGCAGAAAGATTTCAAGCAAAACGAACATGCTTTGCTTGATCTAGAAGATAGATTTGGACAGGCGAATGCAACAATTAAAGAAAAGGAATATTTAATTTATAATCTCCTCAAATCTGGTGAGGAAAGTGTCAGAATATTTTTATTTATTTTGTGGGAAAATTTTCTGATCCCTATGTAACATTTGTTTTTCAATCTGTTAATTTCTGGGAGAAAAGAAACTACTTTGCTGGGGGTTAATGTTTATCAAGTGGCTATGGCCATCAACTCACTCTCCTTACTTGTGATATATCATTAATCAGTTCTTTCAATTGGCTACATATAATGGCTATGATGGTTATTAACAAGGAAAATTATATGGATCAATCAGTTCCTATGAAATTTTCTTTGTCTAATTCTCACGTGTGTCTATATCTGTTCCATGTATTCTGAAACTAGAACTATTTAATTCAGTGGAACACATATCTTGGTACTCTCTATTCTTCAAAACATTGAAAATCCTTGTTAATCTATAGAAAAGGAACTTATAGAACGAGCTCTGGGGCTTCGAGCTGAGTTAGAGATTGCAGCATCAGAGGTATCAAGCTTGTTCAACACAATTGGTTTGTATTCAGTTCTTTATAATTTAAAAATATTCTTGTAGATTGTTTTGAAAAAATTGAGGCATTGACGTTCCTATCCATGTTTGGTCAACAGAATGCAAGGACAAAATAGAAGATAGGAACAAAGTTCTTATCCAGAGTTTTCAGACTCAATTAGCTCAGCAGCTTGAAGTCTTGTCTAAAACTGTTGCAGCTTCAGTAACACAACAAGAGCATCATTTGAAACTAATAGAGGACAATATGCAATCTTTTGCATCTACAAAGGTGGAGGTATGATGTAAATTTTTAATTTTATTTTTATAGTCTTACACATTCTATATACTTCATAAGCAATCTGAAACTCATTAGTGCTATTTGGTCCATTTGAAGGCTACTGAAGAACTTCAAGCACAGCTCACAAAGCTCAAAGACTTGTATGGTTCTGGTTTTAAATTGTTGGATGATTTAGCTGGAGAACTCGATAAAATTTCTGGGTTAGCTTTTGGAAATCTGAACTCAGAAGTATCTAGGCATTCTTCTTCCCTTGTGGAAGTAAGTCTTGGTTGCTATATAAATGTTCCTTCAACTGCTTGACACCTTCTTATTGCTGTGGTTTACCTTCATTCTCATGCAGCTCTTCAAAGAGGTTATTTCAGAAGCCAATGCTGTACTTAGTGATCTACAAAGTAACCTTTGTAACCAAGTAGAAAAGCTATCTGCATATGGACAACAGCAGCTTGAGGTTGGCAATTGGCAGTTCTTATTTTCATCAATTCAAATTGAAGACATTGGATAGTCATCACCCTCTATATTTTGCTCAATAACTAAATTTTTCTGATTAAATTTTTTCCATTGCCACAACAAGCAGAGTCACTCCAGATCATTGCAGACAACCCAATCTATTTCTGAAGTTACAGTGAATTTCTTCAAGACTTTAAGCATGCATGCAACCAAATTGTCCCAAATAGTTGAAGACGCACAAATAAGTAATGACCAGAAATTATATGAACTTGAAAAAAAGTTTGAGGTAGTTATCTTTCATATGTTAAACCCTTGATTGAATGTTCAATCACCTCCCTACCCTTATTGGATCTGTTAACGTGCTTCTGTTAGGAATATGCTGCTACTGAAGAAAGGCAATTGTTAGAAAAAGTTGCAGAGCTGCTAGCTAGTTCAAATGCTAGGAAGAAAAGGATGGTATGCACCTCCCATTTTAAGTTAGACTGTAGACAAGTTACACTAATATAATCAGATTGCTACTGCATGTAAGTTTGAAAGATAAAGTAAATGGAAAAGATGCATACATTTTTCAACAGTTAATGTTATTTATTGTGTTACGTGTGCATAGTTTTGTAGTTTGTATCTCCTATTTACAGCCTTTAAATTACTGCTCACTTGTAATTTAAAGGTCTCTATTGGTCCATTATCCATATACCGCAGCAACTCTTGGTCATGTAGGCCTTAAATAAAAAGCAAAAAAAATTGGAATAGGGACTACCTTCTTGCCTTCTTTGGGGAAATTGATTATTTTTTTTTATTTTTTTATTTCATTTTTTAAGCATTCATGGATATGTTGTTGTGTAGCTTCAAACAGAAGTAGATGGCCTCCGCGAGAGCGATGCTAGTGTTACCTTCAAGCTACAACAGGAATTGTCAAACGTGCAAGGTCTTGCTACTTCTGTTAAAGATAAGTGGACAACTTACATGGAAAAAACAGAGACTCACTATCTTGATAACACTATTGCATTAAAAAATGGAAAAGATGGCTTAGAAGACGACCTTCAAAATTGGTAACGGCAACCACATGACAATGCTTATAATAATTTGTTAATGCTTTCCTTTTTCAATCCACATTTAGATACTCTGAGCAATACTATGGCCTTTTGGTTCCCTGATCTTTTCATGATATAACTGTCTAGTATGTCAAAGGCAAGAATGGGTGCAAAGCAATGGAGGGATGCCCAAGATTCACTACTTAGTCTACAAAGAAATAACATTGATTTTGTGGATTCCATTGTCAAGTAAGATTTAGATTTTTTTTTCTTTTTTCGTGGGATTTATATTTATTTGGAGGTTAGTTTTATAACATCTTCCATGGTTTGTTTTCTTAGGGGTGGAGTGGAAGCCAGTCAAAGGATTCATGCTCGGTTGTCTTCTGCTGCCTCATCTGCACTTGAAGAAGCAGATGGTGTAACCCAGAGTCTTCTTTCCTCCATTGAATGTAAGTGCTGCGATAAATAAATTGATTTTCACTTGGATGTGTCAGCAAAAACTTGAGGAAGCTATCTGTGTGAGAGAGATACTTATTCAGAAATAACCCCTCTTGCAGATTCATTGAAACTTGACCATGATGCAAATGGAAACATCAATTCCATGATTGTGACATGTTGTGAGAATATGAGAAAAATGAGAAGTTCTCATGACTATCAAGTTGGTGAGATCATGGAAAATGCAGGGAAACATCTGATAGATGATTACATAGTAAGAACACTTACACTGGAAATTGACTGTTGTTGCACTGTGATACAGTTTTCTTTTATATGCAGTAAGAGCATCCAATATGACAATTTGCAATGACATACAAATCATTATTCTGAAACCCAATGAAAACAGATTTAATTCATTTGATTTTTTTTTTACCCCATTTTCACCATCTCACCATGTTCAGTTTGTGCTGCCATCCCCCTGATTACCACTCTCACCTAGGTTCACTTTTTTTTTTCCTTTTTTCCCCACTGACAACTAGGTGCATGGATGAGCCTACCTGTTCAACACCACATAAGAGATTATTCAATTTACCAAGCACAGATTCCGTTGAAGAACTTAGGACTCCCGCATTGGAGGAGCTGTTGAAGTAGTTCTGGGGAGCTAAATCAGCAAAGCATGCAAATGGTGATGTAAGAGAGTATTCATCAGGGCCATATGAGGCTACTCAGTCCTTGAGAGACTCCAGAGACCTTCACCCAGCTGCTAATTAGGATGGCAAACAGATTAGATAAAAATGTATATCAGTACAAGCATGTGCAGAATATACAGCTCAAATACGTACTCCTCGATTTTAAATAAAAATAAGAAAATCTACCTAGGGAAAACAGTTTTGGGGTGTGTGTAGACATTTTTTGGGGGCAGGTTTGAGTCCTACGAAATTTTCTTCTTATAATGATGAGTTGCAATGGTGTTATTAGACAGAATCTTCTTATTTTGATTATTATGCCTTAAAAGGTTATTTTTATAAATAAAAAAAAGCCTTAAAAAGGGTTGGGTATATGACAGTCCAATATGAGTTGAACAAGGAATGGGACCATTTAAAAATATTGAAGTCATTACTATAGCTGAAGTTACAGGATCAGCTTTAAACATTCATGCATGAAATGCCTCTACTTTGATGATAAATTTACTGTCATATGTGATGATGATCATCATTCTCTTAATTTTCTTTTTGAAGGTAATGGATTTGTGCGTTTAGTGCTGTACATAAAACACTATCAACTATTTAATTTTCATTTGGACGACCAAATAGGCCCCCGCATAATCTCAGACGCATTGCAAAGATTGGCTGCACCTCTTAACTTCCATTATATTTTTATTTGAAAATTGGATTGTATCTCTCCCTCAATCAACAGAGATTGTTTGACCGGCGGCCAAAGAATCCTTCAGTCTAGCTAAATAAGAACAATGTATTAGGCTTCTTGACTTACTGTCAAATGCATGAAGGAGCACAAGTGAACACTTAAATAATGTTAGGATCAAGGGACATATATTTTCATCTATCCGACAAATCATCTAGTGCCAAAAATTTGTGTAATAAAAATTGTGACTCCTAATCTTCACATAATTGTATCCCTTGATCCTCACCCATATATAATGTTAGGATCAAGGGACATAATTTTTAATCTTTGACACACTTCTTAAACCATTAGATCCACAAGATCCAAAGGTTTTCTTAAATAAATAAAAAAACGCTAATATGGTTTAGTACTTAGGTTCCACTCACCATCCACTAAATCAACTCGGGTCCAAAATTGTTTTAAAAAAGCTGACAGCCAATTTCCACTCAATATCCAATAAATCAACTTGGGTAAAAAATTGTTTATAAAAAATATGTCCTCCTAACCCTATATTTATACAACAAACTAGAGAAAACAAACCGCATCCTACAACTCCTCCAATGCATCAAGCCCGTCGTCTAATCCGGCTGCTTATAGGAATTTAGATTAATCCACTACATTTAGTAAAACATATACATTGTGATAGTGCAAAGGTGCAACTAACGCATAATCAACAAAGAACTAGCAAAACCACTCTTCAAAATGAGCTTCAGAATAAACTAGTTGTCCAGAATCTACACTTTCAAAAGATCATAAAGAATATTGACATAAAAGGCTTCCAGTATCATTCTTCAATTAAAAGAGCACCAACATTTTCTGCTAACTGATTTGCAATCAGAATGCTGAATTTTTGAATTTTTGAACAAAGCAATTTGTTCTCTGGGATGCGATCCAAACCAAACGCCATGGCATTTCAATCCTGTACGAATAAATAACAACTAGGCTCAAAATTCTTCCCACAGACCATTGTATAATATATCAGCTATCTTCCCATCATGCAAAAAGGATGAGTCAACATTGAGATCAGAGCACAAATTATACCCCAAAACTGAACCACAAAAGTAACCTGCTCTTGAGTCCCATATTAAATCGAATTTACTGCTCCTCAGCTGACTTCTCTCTAGCATGCTTCCGATTCCATTTCCATTTTATCGTAGAAGAGGTACCACCATCCTGGAAGTCATCTTCTTCTCTTTCTCCATGTAAATAAACCCACAACTTCCTTTCTCCATTGAATTGTACACATGGATCGAATTCATAGTGCAAGCGGTCAAGGGCTCCACTAACAACTTGGTTAATTTGCATGTCAGAGACGTCTTCCACAATATACTGTGAGTCTCTCATCAGAGTACAAACATCTGCTCTGGTACCAATACTACCAGGCAATCTAGCAGCTGCATCTCTTACAAGACAGAGAAGGTTGATATGAGGTGGCCGGTCCGGTTTAAGCATAAAATGATCTCGGCATTTTGATGATGGATTACCGCTACATCTCAGAGGAGAAACTGTGGATTTTCTACCATCTGCCGCTGTGTAAGAAAATGCTCTGTCAGGTACTAAATACCTGAGAACTTCCTCCCTACGAAAATAAGCCCTTACTTCTTCAGAGCTTGGACTAATAGTAGCGATACTCTTCTGATTTCTTAGGTTCCTGAATCTTTCCTCCACATTATGGGTGGGTTCCATCAATGTCGCAGGTGGTGCAGGGAGGCCTCCAATTTGCTGAAGGGCCTCTTGATCATTTTTCAGCCAGTTAGCAAAGCAATCAACCAACTTCACAAGCAATTTGTGTGGCAGACCCCAAGCTTCAGAAGAAACTTCTTCCTCCACAAAATCGTGATTTGGTGAGTTAAAAGAAACTGGGCCAATCCAGTACCAACTTTTGCTAGACTTTTCATACAAGGTGAGTGCCTTCCAACCCTTTGCTCCCAGAGGAGCTGTTTTGGATGAAAATATCTTCAGAGCTCCTCTGACTAAATCCTGAAGTGGCTCCTTGGTTTCAAGAATACAAGGATCCCCAGGATTTGACTGCACACGCTGGACAATTTCATGGATGGTAAGAGAAGGCAGATTCTTTTGTTCTGTTTGCTCTGAATTCTTCTGTTCTCTGTGCTCTGAATTGTCATTCATGCCATTGATTCCATGAGAATGAAACAAATGGACCCCTTCAGGATTGCTCTTAACAAAATGCTTGCCAAACACTAAAGCATCTTCTGCATGTGGACTAACCATTGCTGTACGAATAGCAGAAAGAAGATGTATAATGGAGAATGAGAACCCAGTATGGATAGTTGGAGTGATCAAAGGGAAGCTCTGCTTCTTCGACTCAATTGTTTCCAGAACTACATCATCCATGGATTTTCTTTCTGACAAGGGTGGATCAGAAGCTACCCCAGCTAAAGAACCAGTTCCATTTGCTGTCTGTAATCCCTCTTCATTCAAAGGAGTAGATGGCTCATCAATCAGTTTTTTAGATCTAGAGTGCAAGTAATCAGATTCATTTGACCCCTCCATGCATGACATATCTGCATTCCCTTTCTGCTTCTTTGTCACCTGGTTGCACAGTAAGAATAGCATGCCTAATCTATGACGACCACCACTCAAACAAGCTTCAATACGTCGCCGCCCTTTGTTCCCTAATCTAATAGACAGTCCATGACCATCCAAAAAACCATATGCTTCATACAAATTGTCGTCCTCTTCACTAACATATCCATTCATATTGTTTGACTCCGGCAAAGAAAAGTCTTTCTGAAATTTCCTTTTCTTCTGCTTTCTCACTGAAGGGTAGGCTGCCTCTGATAATGAAAATTGTAACCTTTCACCAGTTTCCCCCTTCATCTGGTCTTCAACTACAGATTTCTGAAACTTTCGAAAATGCTTCATCGCCTTTTTCTCACAAACCCAAGAATGATTATCATGGCAAACTTCGTCATTATCAAGTTTAGCTAAGAACACCTTAATGGCCGGCTTCCCATTCACACCATATGATTGTAAATCATTCTTAGGAAAACATGAAACTTCATTGGCTAGTTCTACCAAAGCATGTGCAGCATCTAGATCTCTCTGGAGATGCATTTCACAAGCTGGTTTTTCCACACACTAACATCACTTCTTCTCCAACTCCTTCTATACTGCACCACTGGATCCATGGAACCACATGACTGACGAACTTTTGTCTCAAAACCATGTGGTATAGAAGATAATCGACTTGCAAATGATTCTTTTGTTGAAGGAACCTTCGGTTCTGCAAATTTTGATTTCCCTATAGAATTATGTTTTTCATGTTTTTCTGGTTCCAACGGCCTTCATCAAGAAAAAACATCCAATCTTTGATTTAGAGTATTGCCATCACAATGACCCCTCATATGGTCGTCATTATCAGACTCTGACGCATTGGTTGTCTGGTTTGCCTTCGAAGTTCATCCTTGTCACCTAACATACTATGTCTATTCCCAGGAGACAATTCTCCATGTAACCTTGAAACCTTAATGCTGTTCTTCACTGTCATCACATCTACCAATGCAAAATTTCAATAGAGACCCTAAAATATCATAACAGAAATCAGAAAATTTGTGATTATTATCATTATTTAAAGGAATTCGGAAAGGAAGACTTGGTTTGGTTGCCGAGAAAATGTTGGAAAATAAAAGATATCAAAAGCTGCGAACCATTTATGACCTGAGAAAACGAAGGCAACCCACAAGCAAGCCTAATACAACATTTTGGCTAAGTTTTTTTTTTTTTTTTTTTTTTTTCACATTGTTCAGAAACAAAAACAACAGAAAACCTTTTCCTCCGTTTTCTCAGCAACCAAACGGACGGAGTATTGATTTTACAATACATAATAGATATAGTATCATCTAAGAAAAAGCGGAAACAGACCATAAAGTTTAGAATCATTATCTAAGTAAACATAAACAAAGAACAGTACCCAAAATACAAAAACTCTGTTTGGTTGCTGAGAAAATGGAGGAAAAGAAAAGAAAAGAGAATGAAGTTTCCAGTCCTATGTTTTCCGTTTTATTGTTGTTCTTTTTTCATTTTTAATGGGGGTTGGGGGGAGAGAGGGGATGAAAACTGAACTCTACTAAGCCAAACAGTTCTATTGCGCATAGCTGAGTGGAAGTCTTTTGTTTTCTGCAGTGATAGATGAGGAATGGTTGAAAGTTCTGAACTTTTGGTTTCTTTTGGTTTCCTCCAGTTTCTCAGCAACCAAATAGAGCGAAAAAAACGAAACGATTAAACACTTACTTCGGCAGTCGTTCGGTCACTCCATTTGACATGTAAAGGTCAGAACTTTGAAGCAAAAGACAACAACAGATGAGCTTTTCTTCGTTTCTCATTCGTCTGCGTAAACCCTAGAGGGATGAAAGAAATTGAGAGAGACAAGAATCAAAAGGAAGAGAAGCAGCGCATTTATATCGCGTCGCGAGGAAGACGACGCTGACGTGGAGGAAAATGACACGTTTGATTGGGAGGGAGAAGAGGAGAACGGAGAAAGACATTTAAGGACAATAAAAAGACCAAAATGGACATTGAGGAAGGAGATGAGAATTAGTGGTGGGCTAACAAGGAGTAAGTGGTGTAACGGTTACACGGTTACGTGATATCACAAAACAATGAAAATGAAGCAAAATAAAATTATAGGACCAAAAAATATTATAATAATCTTATTTTATTTCATTTTCATTAATTCGTGATACCACGTTAATCATATCATAGTTACAAAAAAGTTTAACACAAGTTCAACACATGTTTGATATGGCCAGAGGTATTCAATAATTTAATTTTGAGCACTTTTGGGACATAGCCTGACACCTAAGGGACACGGTGAGATAAATTTTGTAATTTCTAATTATTTTAAAATTTGATAAATTTTGTAGATTTTAAATATTATTGGGTGCTTTTGTCAAAAAAAACAAAAAACAAAAAACAAAAAAACAAGCAAAAATAAAGAGTAAAAATGCAGCTTCTCTCAATTTCATTCACCAGCAAGAGAGAGAGAGCACGAAGAGAAAAGAATTTCACCATATGTATATGTATATATATATATATATTTTATTATTTATTTATTGTTGTATCCTTCTAGTGTTGTATCTTGGGTTTTTTAAGAATTGTCATGACATCTCGTAACCGTATCATTATGGTGTCTGTGTTTCAAAGATAGTGGGAGAAGAGAGTTGCTACTTTGTTAATGAATTTTGATTTCATTCTCATATAAAAATTTGGTTCACCGATTTGGTCAATGTTACCCAACCTCTTAATTCAGGACAATATCAAAGATCAATTCTCGATTTTAAACCAGAATGCGACTAAGGTAATATAGAATTGAATTAATCCAACTCAAGAGGGAAAGGTTAAATGCAACCCAAATCCGAAAACCATATTTTTATATGGAAATGATTTCATTCTTGGTTTGCATCAAATCAAGCTGCAACCCGTAAGTGTAGAAACCTATTTGGTCTTTTAGAAGGTTAATTTTTTTAAAAATGGAAAATAATGGACAAAAAAATTTGGTCTAACCAACTTTTTTTTTTATCAAGGGACGGGATTTTTGGTTCATCTTGCAAAACTCTTTTAGGACACAGTTCATCTAGCGAAACCCTTTTACGATTTGTTTCCATTGTATAAGTTATTTTGCAAATGAGGAAGCCCAACTCGTAGGGAGCTTTCAAGTATAATATAAGTTCATTTCTGCAGCCAGAAAAACATGTACTCCTGAAAGAAAAATCTAGAATAGTAGATCCACGAACAAATTGTGAGTAGGGATGATAATGGGACTGGTTTTGTGGGACGCCGTCCTCTCCCACCCCTGTTAGGAAAGGTTTGAGATACTATTTAATGGGGGAGGGGGAGGGGCAGGTTTAGGAATTTATTAAACAACCTGCTAGGGTTTGGGACAAGGTTGAATTTTTTTAAAAAAACCCATCCCAAACCCACCTCGATTAAATACTCAATTTTGTAGAGCTTTTACCAATGAGTAGTATTCATTTAATGTGGATGTTATATGAAGAGAAGGCATAATGGTAGTAACTTTCGGTTACGGATTTTGTGAACAATTAATGAAATGTATTTGATAGCATGATGTAAACAATTTCTAAACTTATATTGATTACATTATAATAGTTTATTTTAATTTGGTGATAAATATATTTTTCACTAATTTTTGGTTTGCCATCCCACTAAGTACAAATGGGACAAGACAGGTAAGAGGAGGATGAGATTTTCAAATTTTATTTAGGACGGAAATAAGAATTTAATGTCAAACCCGTAATGAGTTTGGGTAGAGGTTGAGATGAGATAATTCCTAACAAGACAGGGTTGGGGAGGGGGCTCCTTGTCCCAAACCCGCCCCATTACCATCCCTAATTGTGAGCAAACAACAATTAGTTTGTTTCCTCCCAAAAACAACAAACCAGTAATCGTTTTTTTCTAAAGTGATCATTTAATTGTTGGACACAGTTATCGTACAAAAATACCATTCATTTTGCCAGTCAAACATGATACAAGCGAACCAAAGGAAGAGATGTGGAGTATGGCAAACCTAGAAAAAACTACCGGTTTTCACCTTGCAACTTTTGCTTTTCGGATTTAGGCTTCTTATTTCTTCGAATCCACAATGTTGTTCAGCCTTCTCGCCGAACTTTAATTCCCATATTCTGATAAGTTGCCTTTTCGTTTGTGCTTCCATGTTCCTGGACCATCCTTTAACCATCAACCCTTGGGTATCTTCTATCACTCTACACCATCAAACTTCATCAATGAATGTCCTTCAACTGCCTCGATTGTCTTTCCCTTACTTCCCACGTTTTTGGCTCGACGATTTCCAGAGCGAGCCACATATTTCCCAGATTTATAAATGGGTTTCTGACTCTTCTTGATGATCTTCAATGCTAATGTTTTCAGTGGAATTGTAATGTCCAGAGGCAGAAGCACTTGCTTTAACTCATCCCAATCGAGATCTTCAAAGTCACCATCTTCATACACCACCCTGTACCAACCTGATTCCTTGTCAAACTTGGTCACCGTACCAGAGTAAAATTGCTCCCCAAACAACTTGTGAACTTCTCTTCCTTCCAACCATGCACCAAAACCAGTGTTTCTGTGTGATTCTGCACCACTTGCAGTCTCACATAGAACGAGGGTTCCATCACTTGGAGGTACATTAGGGACCCCATTAATAACAATAGCAGGTTCTCCAGATAACTCATACACCCCCATCGATAAAGACTCTGATTCCTGCTCTTGGCAAGTATTTTCCATTTGTAGCAGCAGTCCTCATAAAGCTTGTGAAGAAAATTTGACAATATATTAGATCTTATGGTGAGTATGATAGCTTGGATTAAAGTTCTGAAATAAGACCAATATTAACAATTATATTGAGGAAATTCAAACAAGAAACAAAAACGATTGGCAAGCATATAGCACTGGGTATTCCCCTGAAAAAATAAGACATAATCTCAAGCACATCTGTATATTTTACCCCACCACATTCATAAGTTATTTTCCAACCCCACATACAATGGGTAAGTTACTATGGAAAATAGATTCACCAAACTGTTACCAATGGATAACCTTTGTAAGAAAATATGACTGCAATTATATTTGTCAAAGAGTTGTTAGGGGACTATTGCTTAGTAATTTTTGTCTCATCTTGCAATCAGTTTGCCAACATATTCATCAAATTAATACCAAGGGATATCCCTTGTGATCTTTGTGTCAAAAAAGATCTCATCTCACTATCAACCCCCACTACCAATTGCCCAACAAATTCACCAAACCTTTACAAGAGGACGCTCTTTGAGATCTTTGTTTCAAATAAAGCCTCTAAGAAACCTTTTACTCAAGTTTAGAAGGGAGAGATAAATTCAAGAAATCGAGCCAATATTGAACTCAAATTTGTACTAAAAAATTGTCATGTGATAGTATATAATAATCAATAACAGAAAATCGTGATTGTGACAAAGAAAAGATTTTCAAATATTCAAATTAAAAGAAACAAAATCGTTATCAAAAAATAATATAAAACTTAAAAGAAACAAAATAAATAAATGGTAACAAAATAGATGTGGGACATTAGGATTGTAACATTAAGTTGCAAAAAATAAAAACATAGGAGAGATATAAAGTGCAATAACTCAAAACAAATAAATTAGAATTCGTATTAATAGCTAACTAATATAAAAGAAAGGTAAACAAAATTCACCAAGAAATCAGCGCTGTGACATCTCAGAAAATGTAATTTAAAGGTACATTTCGAAAGACCCAAAAGCACCAAAACCCTGAATTGAAACATAAACGAACTGCTTCACACAAGATGCCGAAGGTCCAACATTTTATTCAAGAAGCTTTGAAACGTACAAACTTCAGCGAATTTGGACGTGGATAATTTGTTTTGTGTTTTCAAAGATCTCTGTGATTCCTATAACTGAATCACCACCCTAAAACCAAACCAAAAAACCTTATAATGGAAACAAAGGGGCCCTATTTTGACAGGGTGACTTTTAATGAGAGCAGGGCAATCCCGCTCGAAAACGGAGCTTGTAGAAGTTGTATTGGCGAAAACTGTACGATTTTGTGAGGGTCCCATCCTCTTGTGTGATTGTAAGGACTAGGGGTACAACTGGGTTCGGTTTAGGTTGGTTTGTCCTCAGCCCAGAACTAGGGCTGTAAGACAAGCTAAGCTACTTGAGCTTCGCTCGAGATCATGGAAATTATAAACATGCTATAAATTGTGCTTGCTATGCAAACAATTTCACCACTTCATGAGAATTTCCAGAAATTCATTATAGAAACCTGCTCAAAATTAGCAAACCTGCTACTAATCAATTCATCATCATGAACTGTAAAAAAAAAAACCTGATGTTGCCTCAATTTCTTTCCCATTCACACTAAATTTTATTTTTTTTCTAGGGTTTTATTTTTTGTTTCTTACATGAACCCATTTTCTAGGAACCTATTTTCTAGGAAAATATCCCATATATACTTCAAAATGCTTAAGATAGGAAACCTATATTAAAGCTTTTTCCATTATTTCCACAAACATTCTGAGAATCAAACAAATCCTAAGATAAAGAGAAGAAAGAAAAAAAAAAGGGCACTCATGGCAGAAGAAGAAGAAGAAGAAGAGGATGACGACGTGGGAAATGAGAGATATATGTACCTGGGTTGCAGAAGAAACACGAACAAACAGAGCTTTACCGCCTTTACGTTTCGTTGGAAGGTTTTGATCTGCTCTTGCCTCTTCCGGGAAACAAAATGTAAAAAGACTCAAAATCCACAATAAATCCTTATCCTCATAAAAGAGATCCTATCCTATGTTTCTCAGCTCAAAAGCTTGTGATAAAACCTCAACATTTTAGCCAATTATAAGTAGAGAACTTGACACATATGAATAAAATTTGCAATATTTATATATATATATATATATATATATATATATAATTTTATATTAAAATACGAGTAATAACTAGTGCCATGTGCATTAATGACTTTTGGATCTAATGGCATGTCTCATCCTAATAGGAATGTATGATTTATAGAGGTTTTGATTTCAACTCCATGTAAATGCGTAGATGTATGGATTTTTATCATTTGACCCAAAAAAAACACAACTAGTGCGATGTGCGGTTGTTAGAGAACCAATATAGAGTAACCTGCGCAGTAAAACTGGGAAAAAAAATAAATAAATAAATTTAACAACAACAACAACAACAACAACAACAATGTAAGCAGGAGAAGTTACATTGATGAGGAAAACAAGAGTACGAGAATGAGAGAGATGTTTATGGAGGGAAATCAACTCATATAACTATATAAAAGGAAAATACCTTCCATTTAGTTTGTAAGTTTGCAGAAGTTACGGAGGATTTGATGCATATTAATTTATATTGGCATTTCCTTTTTGAAGACTAACGAGGTAAGCATACAATGGTAAAGTCGGTTATCAAAGGTAAAAAGGCTATGAGATCAATTTTTTTCCTTTCATATAGTAGGGAAACAAAAAGTAAAGTCTTTCCCTTTAAAAGGGGCCATGTGAACCCAGAAAGAGACTTGAGAGACGCGCTACGTTGCTTACTTTTTAATGGTTTTTCACTACCTTTTTTGTTGGGTGAGTAATTTTAGATTCAATCTCATGAATAAGTGTTTATTACACTTTGTTCAACTTCGTATCGGGTTAGGACTAATGATACTTTGTTCCCCTCATATTTGGAAAAATGACACTTTACCCTATTCCACCAGTTAATTGTTTGGTTTTTCAATAGAAAATAGTAATGACCTACATAGCTACATATAAGATTTTTAGGACGAAAATGCCTATAATGGGAACATCTTTGTCAATTTTTTTTTCATGACATGGAGGAATCTGTTTAATTTTTCACTAAGATCAACTTGTAGCTTAGTCGACCGGTAAATCTCTACAAACACATGCACAACATACCCAACACATGTGTCAAGTAAATCACAAGGATTACACCTTGGGCATGTAGCCTGTGAGACTCGAACGCAATATCTCATAATCAATACCTAACGCCTCGACCATCTGAGCTAACCCCACAGGTTATATATGATAAGGATATATCTGTAAAATCATTATTTGTTAACCCAGTGAAATTTAAATATATTTTTCAAAAATGAAGGGATGAAAGAGTTTGAAAACAAAATTCAGAGTTCAAAGTGTTTTTAATTAAAAATTGAAGGATTGAGAGTTGAGACTATCCTTTGTGATGCTTGAAGCTCCTTCTCTTGCTTGGGAAAAACAAAAAAAAGAGGGGGACTGTTGCCACCACATAAAGTACTCTAAGCCTCCCATTAGTTTATACTTTTTAATATTTATAAAAAATATAAAAAGTTTTTACGAAACTAATCACATTGTTCACTAGAAAACATCGTTCTAAACAACTTTGTAGAATGAAGTTTTTCCAAAATTTATCATTTAAGCAAACTTTTTAACCATTTACAATTTTTATTTCATTTTCCATGAAAAATGGTCAAAATATGTACCTAAATGACAAATTTTGGAAATAAATTTTTCTATAAAGTTGTCCGGAATGATGTTTTTAGTAGACTACGTGATTAGTTTTCATAAATTTTTTTTTAATTTTTCATAAAATTTAAAATATATAAATTAAGTGCAAGGTTTAAAGTACTTTATGTGATGACAATAGCTTGATCGAAAAAAACAAAAACACACACATTGATAAGAACTTTATATAACAGGACACTCATACAACACACACATGGTGATGCCGCACTCGAATCGAAACCATTCGAAGGCCCCGCTCCTATGTGGGAGAGACACGGTGACCCAAAGGCCTTCTCAGACTGCATAAAAGCACCAACCATGATAGATCAAGTTAATGAGGACAACAAAGCCTTTGAATATTCAAATACCAACCATCTCCAACGGCTACATCCAGCGAGCCCTAGAAAGCCTCTACAGAGCCAACAATGGGCTCGACTGTGGCGCATATGGTCGCCTCATCCAGTACTGCACTGACCACCGTCTCGTCCGCCAAGCCAAGCAGCTCCACGCCCGCATCGTCCTCTTCTTTGTCAGCCCTGACAACTTCCTCGCTTCAAAGCTCATCAATTTCTACTCCAAATCTAATTGTCTCTACGAGGCCTACAAGGTGTTCGAGGAAATTCCTCACAAAAATACCTTTTCTTGGAACGCAATGCTTATTGGGTATTCTCTTCACAACATGCACGGCAATACACTGAAGCTATTCTCGTCGTTTGTGTCTTCTAGTTCGACCATGGTGAAACCTGATAATTTCACTATTACTTGCGTTTTAAAGGCCCTGTCGTATTTGTTTCCTGATGCAAGGTTGGCTAAGGAGGTTCATTCTTATGTTCTCCGACATGGGTTTGATTTGGATATCTTTGTTGTTAATGCTTTGGTTACGTACTATTCGAGATGTGATGATATTGGGTCGGCTAGAATTGTGTTTGATAGGATGCGCGAGAGAGATCTTGTGTCGTGGAATTCAATGATTGCTGGGTATTCTCAAGGTGGGTTTTATGAAGATTGCAAGGGACTGTACAGGGAAATGTTGGGTTTAGAAGGGTTGACACCGAATGGGGTGACAATTGTCAGTGTTTTGCAAGCTTGTGCACAGTCTAAGGATCTTGTTTTGGGGATGGAAGTTCACCAGTTTGTAGTCGAAAGCAGAATAGAGATGGATGTCTCAGTTTGTAATGCTTTTATTGGGCTATATGCGAAATGTGGTAGCTTGGATTATGCTCGAGAACTATTCGAAGAGATGAGTGAGAAGGATGAGGTCACGTCTGGTTCGATTATTTCTGGTTACATGATTTACGGCTTTGTTGATAAAGCCATGGATCTCTTCCGGGAAATGGAAAAGCTGGGATTAAGTACTTGGAATGCTGTGATTTCAGGTTTGGTTCAGAATAATCGACATGAAGAGATTTTTGAATTAGTTCGAGAAATGCAGGCATCTGGTTTCAAACCAAATCCGGTGACAATTTCGAGTATTCTTCCAACGGTTTCATATTTCTCAAATCTTAAAGTAGGAAAAGAAGTACATGGTTTTTCCGTTAGAAACAGTTATGATCGTAATATATATGTGGCGACTGCCATTATCGATACATATGCAAAATCAGGGTTTCTTCACGGGGCACAACGGGTTTTTGATCAATCAAACCATAGGAGTGTGATCATTTGGACTGCAATAATCTCAGCATATGCAGCCCATGGAGATGCTAATACGGTTCTTGGTCTATTTGATGAGATGCAAAATAGTGGGGCTCGGCCTGACCCTGTCACATTCACAGCCGTATTGTCAGCTTGTGCTCATTCCGGTGTGGTAGATGAAGCTTGGAAGATTTTTGATGCCATGTTTAAAAAATATGGCATTCAGCCCTTGGTTGAGCATTATGCTTGTATGGTAGGAGTTCTAAGCCGAGCTGGGATGCTCTCTGAAGCGGTGGAATTTATTTCTAAAATGAAAATTGAACCGAGCGCCAAAGTTTGGGGTGCATTGCTTAATGGGGCTGCAGTTTCTGGTGATGTTGAACTTGGGAAGTATGTCTGTGATCATTTGTTTGAGATTGAACCTGAAAATACAGGGAATTATATCATTATGGCAAATTTATATTCACAAGCTGGGATATGGGAAGAAGCTGAAAAGGTTAGAGAAAAGATGAAGAAATTTGGGTTAAAGAAGATCCCAGGCGGTAGCTGGATTGAAACAAATGGAGGGCCGCAGAGCTTCATCGCCAGGGATGTATCGAATGAAAGAAGCGAGGAGATATATGGTATGTTGAAAGGACTGCTTGAGATGATGAAAGAAGAAGGGTATGTTTTGCAGGATGAGTTCCGATGAGGAGAGTGTTTATAGTTGAACCCAAAATCAAATCAATGGAGGTGATTTCAAATTTCGAATGGGCTCAAGGACTTCAATGTAGACAATGCACAGATAAGGCCGCTATGATTCACATTGATTGCTTCAACCTTTGAGAGAGACCCTGTTAGTTAAAAACGGAATCGATTATTCAGAAACATCAGATCTAAAGTCTATGGACTCTATCTATGACAGAGAAGCAACACTGGGTAGCATAACTACATTGAACATCACTATATCAGAGTAAAAGGTCATACCCAGTGCACAAGGCTCCGGCCTATATTAGGGTCTAGGAGAGTTAAGTGGTAGGCAAATTTACCCCCATTTGGGAGAGGCTGCTTCCCAGACTCAAAACAGCGACGTTTGGGTGGATGAGTATTTGCCATTGCTCCAGGTCCGACCTCTATCCAAATTTATCCAAAATTTGAAGCTCTGAGAAATTCCTTCTCTGTGGGACTGAGCTTGGCAATCCAGCCAGGTGCATAGGTGGTTCTTTTTTATTCTGTTAGTGTTAAGATAATTACACTTGATTTATATTTTTGGTTTGAACCCTGAGAAGCTGGTCAGGGACCATAAATACTGAGCTCTGTTAATTTGTGTTTCCATCAACAACTCCATGCATAAAAATGTTGACACAGAAACACTCTTGGCTGTTTTCGAGGTGGTGGTTTCCCTTGCTGTGGAGTCACAGCTTCAAGGACATGTTGATGGGAAAATTCTTAAACTTCTAAGCTCCATCCAAAAGCCAAAAGCCAAAACCTAAAGATCCGTATCTTAGGTTAAAGATGTCTATGCATTAATGCATCCAATGTTTTACATGTATTCGCTTGACATGGGAAGTGCTGCGACTTTAATAATGCTCCCAAGTGCAGGATGTCGTGAAGTAATAATTTCTCGGTGAGTCCGAGGTCGAACCACAGGGAAGGAGAATAATTAGCAGAAAAGATTGAGAAAAGATTTTAGAAATTTGGTTGCTTGGTTGCAGAGAATTAGTTTGATTGAAAACAATAATTTAAAAGCACTAAGGTTCAGAGGTCCACTCACAACAAGTATTAGATATTTGCTAACGACTCAATTTTATAACTCAACTGAGATTCATACGAAGGA
The DNA here is from genome assembly GCA_039720395.1 of Liquidambar formosana. Lineage (NCBI taxonomy): Eukaryota > Viridiplantae > Streptophyta > Magnoliopsida > Saxifragales > Altingiaceae > Liquidambar > Liquidambar formosana. Next base: position 43,107,372 of record CM077821.1, on the reverse strand, counting down.
TGATCCCAGTCGGATGATTTAACAATTAATTTTATTTAAAACAATTCTAAAAATATGGATTCATAAGATCGATTGATTTATTGCATGAGAAAACTAGTAATTTAATTCGCAGGGAATTCTAAGCATTCACCGTACCCGGAGTTAACGATAAATAAAAGAATTATACAGAATAAATACTTTGCAAAATAATCAAAATCAATCAAAACTATAAAACCTTACATTCAATCCATGAAAAAGTCATTAAACAAATACCAAATAATTGTTGTGGCTTCACTCCTAGCCTTAGCAAAAGGTTTAGCTGCTCATGATAATTGAAAACTAAAGAGAGGTACAAGAAGAAGAACAAGAGAGAGGTAGAAGAAGAAGAATAAGAGAGAGGTGGGTGTAGAAGAGAAGAGGAGAAGTAATATATAGAGGTGCAGCCACCTTTCTCTTTTCATGTGCTCTTAGGGTTTCCAAGAGAAAAAGGAGAAAAATTAGGAAACAAATTGGGAATCCCGGTTTTTTCCAACAGGGCTAACTTGTAACCCGTTTTTGACCTACTAAACTGTTGAAATCACGAAAAATTCGTGAAATACAATATTATAGGGCTTCAAATCAGCTTTCCAGGGACACCAATTTCGCATCAATTGGACTTCGGAGTCAAAAGTTATGACCAAAATACGGTAACTGCTCCAAACTTCCTTTTTAGTCTTCTTTCCAACTTTGGGGTTGCCAATTTCTTTGCTAAATTCTTCTAAAATTAATGCACTTCAACCTTGCAAAGCTTCCATATATTTCCAAATAAATAAAGAATGCTTGACCATAGGAAATTGGCTTCCTACAAAAATAAAACACGCATTAATACACAACTTTAAGCATAAGAGCATGTATCAAGAGAATTCATGTATAATGTGTAAAATGCGGAATTAAGTGCCAAATAAATGTGATAATGCCTACTAAAAGTATAACATTAATGCAATTTTAAGCTATTATCAGGAAGTCAATCTGATCAATGTTGCATCATGTGAGGGACCAGTTCGGCTTGCTGTTTGTCAAATTACTCTGAATTGGCTACACCTTCTTGTTGGAATTTTTTTATTGGCTGCATTGAGAGGCTCACATCAACTATCATAGAGGCTTATTTTTTTAACCATTGAGTTGGATTTGAATTCATGTCATCCGCTACATGGTGTCCACATGCTATCACTAGACCCAGATTATGCCATACGAGTTGGCTAGTTTGCTGTCAAAAGATGTTGAAAACTTCTTTGGAGCCCCATAATTCGGCATGTAAACATTTTTTCTTTACATTGTGTTGATAAAGAAATTTCTTGTTGGAAATTAGAGCAGGACACTTCTGGTGAGTAGGGTCCACATGCAAGCTTTGTGAGGCCCAAAGTGGTTGAAAACTAGTAAACAAGTCCTGTTAGCACTACTTTTTAACAGTTTTAACTCTTCAATTTTCCATTGGAAACAGAATAAATCCCATGGTTCATCTTTATCTAATATATTTTTAACTGTTTCTCATTTGATGGGAGATCTTTACTTAAAGTTAAAGCATCCAATGCTAATTTTTTTATCCTAGTTTTTTACTGCCACAAAAATATCATATCATTATGTCTCCTTCAAAAGGACCGTAACGCCCTTATATACCTCGATGATCCTTCCTACTTTACCCATGATTCTTGGGGCAATAAATCATGTCAATTCATCAGTAGATGCCCTGAAACTATCTATTTGTCCTACTTTTGTCCTGCAGAAATTTCTGGGGACCTTTACCTTTTGTTTCTTGATCAATATGCCGGTGATTGGCAAATAGTCAGGATTATGACCCATTGTTATATCAAAATATATGATATGATGAGTACATTATTTTCATACTTTTGTACGCTGTCTTTGATCATAATATGAATTTTTGGCAATATGGTATGTTGGTATTTGAAGGACGCACAAATATTTTGCAGTCACTTAAAGCGTGCATTTAACCCATTTACATTTTTGTTTTTTTTTTCTAATCGCTTAACAGTTATCAAGACTTTTAACCCAACTAATCCTTTGAAACATGGGTAAGGTCACAGGCCCTCATTTACCATTTAGAATCAACTCTTTACCCAAACTCCTAAGAAAGATGACATGAGATGAAGGCGGGACATGTATGTATGAAGGCAGACAAGAAGGTCTTGATAAGCGCAGAGTTGATTGTTGAGTCTAAATTACACCAACTTGTGCATTATTAATGCTGTAGAGGGGACAAAAGAAACGAGCCATGGATGGGCTTAATGTTTCTTTTCTCTTTTCTGCTTGTTTTGTTGCCTTGGCTGTTAAGGCAAACAGTGACCTTAGATAATGAAAAGAAAAGTAGTGACAAACGTGCTTGAACTTGGACACATACTTGTGGACAAAAACCCTACATTCCCAGCCACTCCATTCTATTCTATCCAACAAACCTCACCCTATAAGGCTTCACACATAGCCACCCAAATCTCCTAATGCAATAATGGTGTAGTTGAGCATGATTTAATGTTTCCATGCTCCTCGAATTTTCACTCAATGGCAGATGGGATGCACATGGAGGAAAACACTATTTCGTCCCAATCTCGATGTATAATGATGCGAGAGCTCTACTCTCTAGTCTTTTAATGGGGCTATTATGTGTGTCACTTCCATGGGCTTAAATTCTTTTTCCTTTTTTCATTTTTTTTTTTTCTTTTAAACATTGAAAAGGAGTGGAACCCCAGCCTACCATAAACCCACCAACCCAATGTTATATGAGCTACCACTCATTCGCCCTTAGGCTTAAATTCACGAATAATGTTATATGTGTCAACTTTTTGTCTCAACTCCTTTGTTCCAATCTATTTGTGAGGGGAAAAAAGTTGATACATATAGCATTTTCCTAAATTCACCTTGAAGTTAAGAGTCTTAAAAATAAGGAACTAATGACTCAAATTAGATGGCCAAATTAAATTGAGGATATCTTCAGAAGGAAAATGAAAATTAGGTTTTTTTTTTTTCTTTTTCAAAATCATTTTTTCAAAAAACTTGAAAAACTTCCACAAGAATTTTAATTTATCGTTTTAGCTAATATTTAAAATATTAAATTTGAGAAATAATGAAGTATAGGAGAGCAAGACCAAAAAATAAGGGGTATAAAAACCTATGAGAAAGTCATCTTGGAGAAATTTTGTTTTTATCTGTGGACAACTTCGTTTTAGGGTTCTTAGAAGTACATTATTTTTCTCTCTCTCAAATATTTGATATTTTCTACTCTGGATTCATTGAAATTTATTTTTGAGAGAGATTGTGTTGATTCTGATGCAATACACCATTAGGCTTGTGGCATGTCTAATCAATGCTAGTAATCGAACACTTGAGTCCAACTCCACCCACAATATGCTTGTACCATTCAGTTACAGCCTTGGCTTTACCATCATGCTAGGGTTTGGTTATGTAAAACTACTCAAAGCTTTTATATGGGCATGGGTTCATCCAAAGGGTTTACTCATCATAATAAAAAATACAAAATAAAAAAACTCCCTAAGCAACAATGACAAACTAATTATTACTATAATAATCTCTTTTACATTGAATAAAAAGGAGGATGCCAATGGCCTGTTGGTCAAATAACAATTATCTTTTTTTTTTAGGATCAAGTTTAAAATAAGGTCTTAGCTTTGATTTTGTATTAGGGTGTGTGAATGGGTGGTATGATATTATTCTGTAATAATATTATATGCACTTAGACATGTGTCTTTTAAAAGTTATGCCACGTTACTTTTTGGGTAATAGCTTCTATTGGTATATGGATCCTCTTTAGTATTATTTCTACCTATTGATCCCTACCATCCATCCCTAAATGGAATATATCATCCATTTATTATTAGAAAAGATCTTTCCCCTATCGAACAAAAATAAAAATTGACAAGCACATTGATCAAGAGGAGCTAGCATAAGGGAGGCATTGGTCATTAAGCCAAAGTCAGTCAAATTCTCTCCTCATAAAAAGGCCACACATTCCTTTATTCTCAGTCAGGAGTTAAACCCCCCAGGCTTTCCCAGCACAAGATCCCATAATGGCAGAAGGAGACCAACAAGCCTCCACCGAAACAATCATCATCACTGCTCTCTCCACTCTCACTCCACCCCAGCTCTCCCATCTGACCCACACCATCTCCTCCGCCTTCCACCGCCGTCACCACCACCGCCTCTCCTCCCTCCTCTCCTCCCCAACCCTCTTCTCCCAAACTCTCCACCACCTCCACTCCCTCTCCCTCCCCCACAAATCCCTCCTCCTCTCCCGCTACCTCCTCTCCACTCTCCGCCACCTCACCCTCTTCTTCACCACCCCACCACCACCACAAACCACCGTCCTCAAACTCCAAGACTACGACGCCGTTTTGCTCCTCCTCGTCTTATGTGAGCTCCACCAACAATACCCAGAAGCCCTCGAAACACCGCAGGCAGAATGGCGTGGAATTCTTGGTGGGTATTTGTTGGACAACATGTTGTCAATTTCAGGCATTGGGGTTCATACTGGTGCGGTCTTGATTCAGTATATTGAGGTGGTGGCTAGGTGTTTGAGGTTTGTCGGCGCAGTAGGAGGTGGTGGTGAAAAATTGGGAACGGAGGTGGCGGCGTCGCCGGCGGTGGTGGTGGCGCTGCCGTCGGTGGAAGTGAGTGGGGTCGGGTTAGAGTGTGTGATATGCAAGGAGGAAATGAGAAGAGGGAGAGACGTGTGTGAATTGCCGTGTGAGCATTTGTTTCATTGGATGTGCATTTTGCCTTGGCTGAGTAAGAGGAACACGTGTCCTTGTTGCAGGTTTCGGCTACCGTCCGATGATGTGTTCGGAGAGATCCAACGGCTGTGGGGCGTCGTGGTCAAGATGGGCTCCGGTAGGAGATCCGATGGAGAAAGTAGATGATTGTGTGTGGCTACGTGGAACATTGGGCAATGGTGGGCCCCACAGTGATGTGATTAACACTTGTCATTATCATATAGGTGAGTTGTCTTTAACCGTTTGATGTAAAGGATGATTGGGAGGGTAGAGAATGAGTGGTCATGATGAATGAATTGTTGGGCATCACTTGTTTGATAAGGTTTGTCATTTGTAACACTGGTTTCTATGGTGAAGGATAGAGCCACATGTGTCCATCTGCACTAGCCTAATAAATGAGGGAGATAACAGATTTTTCAAGGGTATCAACCACAGAGGAGAGAGATGTTGATGGAATTCACCAACAGTTGATGAAAAGTAAAAACGCCTTATCAATAAAGATAGTAAAGTAAGTCATATTATAAAAAAAAAATTAAATTATTGTAAATCAACTTTTCTTCAACTTGATTGTCAACTCAATTCATGAGAAGGCAGACTTCTTTCAACAGTACTAACTATCGGGGTCAGTTACCAATAAAGTTTATCTAAAACATTAACTGACTGAAGTCGAGTAGGCGGTGATCTTAGAAGCATGATGCAGGCAATCACCCTCGAGGCTTGTTGGATCAATTGTCATGATATCCTGCAGTTGCTGCAACATGATCTCCAATGGGCTTCAATTCTTCATAAAGGTATGACAAGTGGGCAGAGTAAGCCCAATACGTGTCCACTAGGCCCGATATTGATACTTGAGTTTGGGTTGAACTCAGTTTGGTCAAAATTCTGAGCCCAAATTTGAGTTTTAGGGTTGATCCTCTTGTTAATACTTATATGGGTGATGTAATATATTAATTGTAAAGAAAATTTCTAACTTGTATGGCTTACTACGTGAATGATGTTCTTATTTCTACCCACAATATTTGTAATAATAGAAAATACATCAAGGTAATATACAATAATTACTCATTTCACTTTCGGTATTAAGGTTGCTAGAAATAATTATATTCAGGCCGATTCGACCTTGGCCCATATATCATCTTAATCGCTTTACGTTCTATAATGTTCCGATTCTAATCCTTAAACCAATGGTTTTAAAATGTTAATGTGTTTAATGGAATAATATCATGGAGCCACTTAAGGCAAGTAGATGACCAAGATTTGAACTAGTCCCAAAGGCAGAAATTTGGGCCATATCAACTAAGCCCAGTAGTGCTCTATCCAGTAGGGCTAGATGTGACAGTGTGAAATTATTAAGATACTGCTACCAAATCTGGAATATGCGTGATAAGGTGTACAACACCACGAGGGGTAACTCCCTCTGATTAATCCTTTATGCACGTGTAATTCAATTCTCATGTCCCGCACACACCGGGTAATTATCATGTCCTTTAAGTTTTAAGGGTAGTTCCAAAAAGGATCAATACTTTTGTAGGGTTTCAAACACTCGACTTACATATCTTAAGGTGTTTATTAAGGCTTGACTTGTCGTTAGGCTAACCCTTTAATATTCTCTTGGAATGACCTACCTTTTGCTGGCACTTGGTAAACATAGAACCATATCCTTTTTGAGATCTTCTCATTGAGGCTTGCCGTCTTATAACCCTAAGAAGAAGAAAAAAAAGAGAATATGCCACTATAATGTATAGCGGACCTCATTGCTTGTGTTATAAAATCTTTCCATAACTTTGACCAACATGCATTGAATTTTTTTTTTTTTTTTTTAAAAACATGCATTGATCTCTATACACTCAAATATTTAATAATAAATAATAAATAAATGAAGTAACTAGATTTTGAAAGGATAAATACTGTAGAAAGTTAGAAAATGACTCTCATGCCTAAGCTCTCACCAATAATGAGCTTCTTAGCAACGTTGCAGTAATGAAGTTTTATGGGCCCAAATCAATTCATGATTTCATGGATTTATTCAGGCACACCAAAAGGAGAAGTAAAGAAAGATGGAAGCTAGTGCGCAGTGAATCGAGTGTATCGGTCTGTAAAGTTATTGCACTCACTCAAGCACTCGTAATTCTTTTAGACACTTGGAGAAGATTTTGTGAAAACGTGCAATACAGGCTAAGTTGAAAATTAGTACATTTTTTATATTGAATGTCTCTAAAGAGACCAGTAGGACCAGTACCACTTTATTTTTAAGATATATAAAACCTTTAACCCCCATTAAAAAAAAAATAATAATAATAATAAATTTAAAAATTGTAAGATCGAACAATCCCTCCTTTGTTTATTTTCTTTAATGTAATATTGCTGGACAAGTGAACATAACTAAATAATAGTCTCATTGGATGCATCTGTTTTGTATTTTTTTTTCTTTTTTTTTTTTTTTTTTTGAGTGTAGAGATTGTGAGGTTTAATGCACGAACCCATTCGAGACAATGTTTGGACTCATGTGCACATATTGTTAGCCAATCTTGCTATAGCAATCCTTACATTCCTCTCTCTTACTAAAACGAGAGATACCACCTGAGGTTTCTAAGGTTGGTGATTTACCAAATACGTATGACACAAAACATATGCAACAATTTTGACCCACTCCCACTAGCTAGTTAATGTGTTTTAAGTATGAATCTTATGATTTCAAGAATTTTTATGGTTAATTTCTCTAGAAATTAGTAGTGCTCAAAGTAACTGTAAAAGTCATCTCAATTTCCTCGTTATTTTTATCTCCCTTCTTATTACTTCTTTATTGACCAAAAAAAAAGGAAGAAGCGGGGCGGACGCCAAAATTTTTCCTCCTATGAGAATGTCTTCAAATTCCCAGGCCTGCATGTGTCGATCTTTTTCAATTTCCAATTACTACAACATAATGAGAAATCTTGGTAGGTTGGTGCAATACGGCAGCCCATAGGCCCACCTAGAAATGCTGCCCAGAAAGATGCAGTAGCACACTTAAATTATAATGAGTATGCTTTAAGGCTACTGCATGCAAAGGGGAAGCTAGGTAGGTAAATGTATTGATGGTGCAAAAATCAATTAAAGAAATTCTAAGTGACTTCCTTGAGTGCAGCACAAGCCAATTCTGAAATTAAATACGAAAAGAAAATATACGGCTTTGGGTAATCTTTTCTCAAGAATACACACGAAGAAATTCAATGATTTCAATTTTCTAGAATATCGAAGCACGCAGTATTCGAGTCAGATGAATTTTTAATTTAGTCACAGTTTTTAGGGAAGGTAATACTGTGATCAATAAAGGTACCTCAATGGTGGTTGGCTACCCTCAAGAAAATTCTATCACTCCTGCATATTTTTGGAATCTACCCTATTTTCAACTGTGGTGGGCTGCCCTCAAGAAAATCCTCAACCTCTTCAAGACGGACACGTCTTGCACTCGTCCTATACCCTATACCAGTTGATCCATAGGTTGTTGGTGTGAATTGACTAGGGTACCCTTGATTGATATATGAGTCAAATTTATGAGTGTTCGACGACCCTTTCAAACACCATTCTTTCTAAATTTTTTTTGTAAAGCTTCTGCTCTAGGAAAGAACTTTCATGCAACTGTGACATAAGTCTCATAGTATCACGAATCAATATAAATTAAGTAAAATAAGATTATCAAAATATTTTTTATTTTATAATCCTATTTCACTTGACTCTTATTAACCCTTAAACATAGGGATGACAATGGGTTGAGTTGGATGCGGGTCTGCACTACCCCATGCCTGACTCGATCTTTAATCTCTTATACCCATGTCCAACTCAATACCCGATGGGCATGAAGAATTAAACTCCATCCCTGATCCACCGTCTTCTTGGACCATTCATGCCAGACCCGCCCATGTCCGACCACCCTATTGTGAGGATTTTTTTCCCCCCAAATTCCATTTTTTTGCTACTTACACCTATTGCATGTTATTCATATAATCATATACCAAGCTTATAAATGTTTTTAGTACCTAATATAATATTGTTCAAATAAAATCATACCTAATATGATCACACAACTATTATACACAAACATAAGGATTAAAAAAGAATAAAAATACATAGTGAGCCTTCTAATGGACTTCATAAGCCTATACCAAGATAGGTTTCAAATATTCATAAAACCATACATAAATTCTAAACATAGGACATTAAAATATATATATATATATATATTGTAAAAATATCGGGTCGGGTCGGGTCTCGGGTTTTTTCTTTTTGTGATCCACGCCTGATTTGTACCCGAAATTTTTTTAGAATTTATACCCATACCCAACCTGATTCCCAAAACAAATAATAAAAAATACCTACCCATTCGAGTATGGATCAAATTGGGATCCTATGGATGGGGCGAAATTGTTATCCCCACTTAAACACCAAGTGAGACGTCTGCATGGAAGTTCTTCTCCGGTGTTAGGGCAAGATCACGCTGTGAGCCAGTGAGGTACGGAACAAACACGAGCAAGGTGAGGGAAGGTTAAGGACAACACAGGCACGTCACGTGACAGCAACAGCCAGAAGCTGTATCAACATTTAGTGCTCTGTTGCCTGTCGTCTTCCAAGTTCAAATTTTAAATCTTTTGGTTTCATAAATGTCACTGGGTGTCTGTTCTGTATTGTCAAAAGCAAATGGGGTCCTCCTTATGGATGGACCTTGGTCAGGTAATGTCCTACTGTAAACCATGATTCATCTAAGCTTACAATGTTCTTTTTTTTTCTTTTTTTGGGTAATATTAGAGGGAAATTAACTTATAAATTTTATCCAAACTCCAACCCACTTGAGTATCGCTATTAAGCCACAATAGTCGATGGTTATCATATCATTTTAGGCAAAACTTTTGACATATATGTATCTTTTATTTATTAAATGAGGCCGGCATTTTGATGTATTCCCTTAATCTCTCTGCTCATTGATATTTCAAAACTACTTCCAACATTGTTGAAAACTATAATACACATTCTTTTATCATAAATATTGGTATTAATAATATGAGTCTTAGGACAAAGCCGTCCAAGTTGGTAAAAGTGTGTGGCCTTGTGGTGGGCGCTTTTTTTTTTTTTTTTTTTAAGAAGAAAATTGAAGAGTAAATATGTGAGAACAAGAGCTCCAAAACTAAACAAGTAAACAATAAAAGTGCCAAACTTGAATATGAGCTCTCTCCTTGTAATAAAAAAAGAGATGTCATTAGACTATAAGATCATTGACTGCGAATGAAATTGAATGATGAAGAGGAAAAATGGTAGTCTTACTCAAAGTTATTGTCTTGTAAAAGATTTATAGAGAAGCCATGGGATAAAGAATAATAAAGGGATAGTTGGGTTTACCAAAAATAAAAAATAAAGGGATAGTTGGAAACAATTGCAGTTAAATAAAAAATAAAAAAACTATTTATGTCCCATAAAAATAGGTTTTCTTTCCTATTATTTTTGGTTATCATAAAATATTTATCCCTTTGAAAAGTCAAATTATAAATTTTTGTTTCACGTTTCAAAACATTTTTTTAATACCAAATATTACTTTAAATACAATCAATATATTGATAGCACGATAAAAATACTTTTAAGAAAAAAAATTAAGTAAATAATAAATCAATGTATTAATTATTTTTTTTTAATTTGAGTATTTTTAAAAAATGCTTATATTTATGAGAGAGAGTGAGAGAGTGAATAAATAACACTCGGTAACAACCTTAGTAATTCCCCCACTGAATGCTGAGTGTGTCCCTCGAAGGACAGATAAAGCCCCATTTCATAAGGGCAAGAGTCCAGCATTCTGACCTTTGGTTTTCTGACAATGCTGGTACCTCTTTGTTTTTGCACAAAGCATAGATTCTCCTCCTCCTGAAAGAATGAAAAAAAATTCAGATTTCTCAGTTCTCATGAATCTTGTCTACAATTATTACATTTTTTAAGCTCTGATCTGCAACAACGGTAGCTGGAGGAGGAGGTGGGTGAATAAGTTTCCAATTATCTTGATTGGATTTGCAGAGAAATTTCAGTTGGTCCTACTGAGAGCCCAAAGAGGAGTAAAATGTTGCCTGCTTACCATGCTGATGCAAATGGGAGGTGAACTCTTGTTGATCTCTCTCTCTCTCTCTCTCTCTCTCTCTCTCTCTCTCTCTCACATGTTGTGCATTTTTTTATTTTTCACATCTGGGATATGGGTCTTTTGTCAGTGAAAAGAAGATGGAAGGAGATGATGGCTTGAGGACTCTAGAGTGCTTAAGAGGAAGATTGCAGGCAGAGAGAGTGGCTTCAAGGGTTGCTAAAGAGGATGCAGAGCTCATAGGGAAAAAGGTCCATCCTCTCTCTCACTTCTCATTTGTATTTGGGCAATTTAATTTCATTCCTACTTTCTTAATTCTCTGTGTTTTCCAAAAAGATCCACTTTCTTGATTCTCTTATGTGATCTGTTTTCTTTGTTTTTCTACTCCAAAATATTTGGTGGGTACAGTTGATAGAGCTTGAAAACCAGCTGAGAGTAGAGACCAAATCCAAGAACAGAGCTGAAAAGAAGCTCAAATTCCTAATGAAAAAGCTTGAGTCCTTGAAAATTACATATGTTTCGGAGGAATCAGAGCAGTCAAGTTCTTCGGAAAATTTCGGAACCTCTTGCATATCGTCTTCAAGCTCTGCAGGTAACAAAGACCCAGAAGAACAAAAACCCAAAACCCAAATCACAAACACTGAAAAATGTGACATTGAGGAGGTGGTGAAGGAGACAAATTCCCCAACAATGTCACAAAATCTGAACCACGGTGTTTCAGAAACCTCCATGACTAATCAAAGTCACACGAGTGAAGAAACTTCAAGCCCTCCAGCTACTTCTAATTCTAGTACAACTCCTTCGCGTGAACTTGAATCGAATCGAAGCTGTGAAGATTCCAAGACTGATGATCATAGGTACCTAGTTCCAAATCTGCACAATTCTTTCAATTTTTTATTTTTAAATTTTTTTCAGATTTGAAAATTAATGTTTGATTTATCTAAGCTAATTAGGACTTAAATTTGATAATTTGCTACAGTTCTGCCAGCTCAAATTCTCCAATGGAAGTGATGGGGATCAATGGAGAAAAAGATAATGCCGGGGAGGATTACGGCGATAACTCACTGGCATTGGTTCTAGTCCCAGAAAGTTTGCAGGCACCGCCGCGGAATGGTGAGCTGAAGATGGTTAGTGGCAGTGTTAGTGATGTTCTTGATGCTCTAAGGCATGCCAGAGAGAAGCTTCAGAGCTCATTGGAGAGAAGACATATGATTAAAGTTGGCTCAACTGCTACTAAGATATGTTAGATAGTATATAATGCCATCTTTATATAGTTTAGCATAAAGTCCTATTGGTAGGAGAATATCTCATTTGTCCATATTTGTTTTGCATTTAAGAGAGAGAGAGAGAGAGAGAGAGGTTTTTGTAGTGTACAAGTGGGTTAAGAGTTAATTATGCATTAATCGAGACCGTTGGATTGGTAATAAAACTTCTTCGATTGTCCGAGTCACGGAGAGAATATGAGTTTCAAAAATGTCTTTTATCTTATGATCTTATGATTTTGACCTTGATCTCAATTCTTGGGCTTTTTTTTTTTCTCTCCTATTTTGCTTGCTAATTGAGTTCGATCGATTTTGATTGTTGATTTACAATTAGCCCTGTGATTCTCATGACCTTGCTTTCTACATTAGATTAAAAAAAGATCATTCATATAAATAGTTTGTTAACTGACCAACTCATCTGAAAGCCAAAGATCCACTTTCAATCTTCTGCCCTACAACACAACCTTCTTTTGGTTTTTTTTTTTTTTTTATACCTGCACCACAATACTTATAAGGATTTGAATGCAAGGTATTCTGCCTTAATACCATATTAATTTATCATCCTTTGTAAATACTGAATTGTTAGAATGAGGGCATCAATGGGCACTGATTACCTAGTTTCGCTGAGGCTGGACTCAGGCTGAAGGCAACTTCCAAATTCCATTCCATGTACTTACAATTACATCACTCCAAAAAACCAACTCATTATATGTCCTCTTGTGTCCTTTTGTGTCTCCTCATATCCTACCCACCAATTTGTGCACATCATTAATTTGTTCATGGGCTTACAATCGACTCAGCTTGCAAATGTCTTTCTGGACTTGGGGCCGTTTTCGGCCGGTGTCAAGGTCGTGGTGGTCCAAACTACGCCCAAGCTGATGCAGGAATGTTGCGTCGAAATAAATGCTTGGAGCGTTTGTGTGCGTTGGCATTTGGACCGCCTAAAGGGCAAAAGGAAGACGTGATGAATGATTATGGGCATGCAGTGATATCGTTGGATGAAATCAAAATTAAATGAAATTTGGTGGGTCGATTAGAAACAATGCAAGGAATAAACTCGTAGCTTTATCGAGGTAAGCAGCTGTTTTTTTGTCAAATTCCTTCGTTATGGTTATGGTTAGGGTTATGGTTATGGTTTTGGTTTTGGTTTTGGTTTTGGAAAATGTATTTTTGCCATTTTAGAAAAGTTTTTGTATGCTTATAACTTCCATTATAGAAGTCAATTGCGGCATTATTACTATGCTAACTCAAATTTGCCACTTTGGGAAATTTATTTTTTTATAGGGAAATTATAATGGAATATTTTATTAGAATTATGTTTAGAGCATCCCCGACAGCTTCCTTATTTTTTCCCTACTTTTTCTATATTTTACAGAGAAAAAAGGTATTTGCAAAATAGGTAGCTCCCTATTCAAGTGAGTAATCCAATAGGGCTCCCTATTTTATTTTATTTTATTTTTATTTAAACTAACCACCAGATTTAAACAATTTAAAATATGAAAACTTCACTTCAGGTATTAACTCATGCTCACATATTGACTAATAATTAATTAGCAAGGAAAGAGTTACCTTCATAAACTCATATGCTCACATACTGACTAATTAAAACCAATAGCATAAATCTTCAGATTACATGTAATCAAAACAAGAATAAAAATAAAACAAGCAAATTTAAAACCTTATTCATTTTCTAGATTACATGTAATCAAAACCGAAAGGAAAAAAAAAAAACAAGCAGAATTAAAGCCCCACTATTCTCCAACTAAAATAACAATGATTACTTTTGACTGCCACCAAATCCTTTTTCAAGGATTTTCATCTGGCGCTGATGATAATACCGTGCTTGCATTGGAAGAAATGAGTCAAAATATGGCGGGACATCACGCGTTAGCAACAATGGCGAGTCTTCAAAGGTCGTCAAATGTGGCGAGCCAAAAAAGAGTGAGCCAAAATAATGAATGATATAGGAAGCCTCTTGGAGATGCTCTTAGCTCTCTATATAAGCGGCTTAGTCTGTCTTTAATATGGTTTTTCATTAATAAAATTTTCCGGTTTTTTTCTCTTTAATTCTAGTTCTTGTCTTACAAGACAATATGGAAGACGGTGACCTTATTCTTACTTTTGCCCCGTCAAAAGCCATCAAGCACACTAGGCATAATTGGCATCAAAACCAAGTCCATGTTGATATAAACAAAGTCATAAGTTGAAAAAACATGGTAAAGCCTATAGCTTAATTGAACTCATCATCAAGAGATTGGGTCTTTTAACAATTTTAATACACTGTAAACAACATGCATAAACAAAGCAACATTTACAGGGGCCAAGCCTGCCGCAGCTTGACTCAGGCTCCCTAAGCTTAAAGAGGGTAGTTTAGGGCCAAAGCTAATTAACATAGGGTTGTCTTAACGTGTGTCTTAAGGCACATGTTAAGATGTAATTAATGAGCTAATCATTGTATGAGAAAATGTGTTTGCACAACTTTTAGGTATTTTTACATTTTTCCAAGCAACTTGCATTACTCTATGTATTTTCATCATTTTCTATGTAGTAATTGATTCATTAATTGTAGTTTAACATGTACTTTTAAAGTACACTTTAAGAAAACCCACCCATTAACTTACTGCCTCAGTTCTTAAATTATTAATCTCCTTTCTCTTTTGGGATTACATTATAAAAGTCAATGAATCTTTTTATTTCATTTTCTAAAATACCCTAAAAAATATTTTTTTTTTCTTTTACAAATGTCTTGTACATTTAAGATTTAATTTGAAATGTCAAAATATATATATTGATGTGAAAATATTTAATAGGATTTTCTATGATAACGTGTTTTTTCAAAGCGAACAATCCATTAAAAACGAAAGGAGTATTAGGAGCCTCAAAACCAAGCCTGGGCTGAATCATAGCAAGCCAAGCTCCCGAAAGAACATAGAGGGCTGGGCTCCATGGCATCCCTATTCCCAAGTACAGTTGCAACTAATACTTTATTGGGAATCCCAACCCCATGAATATAGCACTTAACATGACAAGATTTTTTTTTTTTTTTTTTTTTTGGGTTAGTAGTATTATTAGATTGATTATATTAACTCGGTGAAAGATATTACATATTCAAATTAGCTATCATTTTGACACATCACCTATTACGTTAGATGTCTGATGAACAATTATAATAATGGCAATGAGAATAATAGCAATCATTAACTTTTTACTCATGTCAACCTTGCCCAAACCTCAATTCCACCAATGTCACATAATCAGGTTCACTTACATGGAATGTGATTGAGCCTAGACCTAATTTATAAGCAAGCTGAGTGAGTAGGCAAAGCTTCGAAAGCAGAAAAATGCTTAATGAGAACCAAATTCCATAGAATTATGCCAAAAAAACAAAAAAAAAAACCAACGATTACTAAACTCTAGACTAGTATCTTGACCTATTGCTATTTTTATTTTAAAGCTAAAACATGTTTAGGAATGATCCATGCGAAAATCATCTTTAATTTGTTTCGAAGCATGCTTGATTAGAGCTCCAAATGATTCCACTTAGGCCATGTTTGTTTGGTGGGAATGGAATGGATGGAATAGAATCCCATTCCAATTCATTCCAAACATGTTGTTTGGATGAGGTAATTAAATGGGAATGGAATCAAACAGTAGTAGTGAATTATAATGATATTCATTCTGTAATGTTTATTTCAATCTCATTCCATTCCAGAATTTTTTTAGTATGGAATCAAATTCCATTCCCACCCATTCCATTCCAACCAAACAAACGTGGCCTTAGTGGATTTGAACTAGTCTGTGTTCCTCGTATCAACACAGATGAATTCAACCCATTTATAATTAACTGAACTTGAAACTAATCAATATGCATAAAAATATTTTACAAATATTGAAAATGGTCATGTAAATTAGGTTGCAAAAGCCTCTAATCAACTCCCTCATGGGCCCGGGTGGCTAATCTCAATCTATCCCGATAATATAAATGCAAAGAGAGTTCCTTTTTTAGCCCTATTTTTTTTTTCTTGACAATAAAATATTCAGATTTTTGGTCCGACTAATTCTTAGACGCATGAAAATCGTTGTTCACTTTGTACCAATTAAGGCTTCAAAAAATTCAACTAAGGACTGATCTCACTAAAAAGAGTCAAATTTATAACCTTTTACTTTCAAAGTGGAAATTGGAATCTTCTCTATGTTGGAGAAGTACTTCACATTGCATGAAGAGGACAATGAGAAGAGGTCGCTTTCATATAAAGATGGGAAGGTGGTCATGTGGTAAGGCAAAGGGACCAAGGAAAGAGCTTTCCCATGCTTTGTTTTTTTCCTTCCAGAGAAGGGTCACACATCTCTTATTGGCATCAAAAGTGAAGAGACCCAGTCCAGAGGTTTCCACTCTTACCTACTTCTTCTTAAAAGCTGTAAGGATATAATGGGACTTCTATTGAGAAGACTTCAACACTTTGCCATTACAGACCAATTTGGAGAGCCCATCCTGTGTATCTGGACAAAATGATTAATTGCTACAACCATGCAATGAATCATAATTGATCTAACCATTAATATTCACCAATTAATAGTGTGTGGGTCTGTGCCTTGGGAGAGTGGATATGGCCGTCACACTGAATAATTTCGATGTTTTATTTTACACTTAAATGTATGTCAAATTGATTAATTTGGTTGGGTAGAAGTTCTGGATATCCTAATTAATAGGGTTTCACCACATCTTCCTTTTCTCTTTTTTTTTTCCCTTTTTCCCTAAATTTATGGTGGGAAAGGAAATTGCTAGCTTGTTTGCTAAGAAGTAAGAAGTCCTTAGATGATTGAACTAGAGGGCTGGGATCAATCCTATGCTCACTATTGTTGGTGGGTTTTGGGAGGGATACTTCCATTATGTAGCTCATGGGTCTAAGTGGACTTTTTCTAGGACACCCCAGTTCAACACTAAAAAAAATGAAAAAGTATAATTAAAAACGAGACTTCTTGATAGAAATTCAATGGGATGATGAATTCTTTGGTTTGAGATGTAAAATTACTCTATATATTTCCTACCAAGACACTGAGACAATATCAGAATACCATCAGAACAGCCTAAAACTCATCCAAATTAGACAGGACATGAAATAGCACATAGCTTTCATTGCTAACCTGTCAATTGATCCATTTTTCTTACCAGGTTGGGTTGGCCATTGTATCCTTGCTTCTTATGCCATAACAACTTGAACAATGCTCCCTACCCAACAAGGGAGCCTAACATTAACTAGATCCATCTTGCCTGCTCTCTAACTATATATTTTGAGATAAAAAGCTATATATAAAAATAAAAAAATAAAAAAATAGAAACAAATTTTTGAAAAAAGAAAACTAATACATGATAAATCTTAATTTTGGAAATTACTGTTGGTAGGCTTCAAATAATTATAAATAAATAGGAAAAAAATGGGAATGCAGGTCATAATAGGGAAGGAAGTCTAAGAAATATTCATGAAGGCGGGGTAAAAAAAAAGTTCAATTTTTTTATTTTATTTTATTTATAAAAGAAATGGGGTTCAAGACATGAAAGGGGAGGAAGTATATGAATTTATTCAATGAGGCTGCTTCACATAAATCCACAAACAACATGACAAATTTCCTACTTTGGCCAGTCCAAGAAATCATCCTCTCTTTTTTTTTTTTTTTTTTTTTTTTTTGTTTTTTGATACCACAGTCCAAGAAACTTAATAAACAAGTTGGAAGATCGCATTTCCAAAGACTTGACATTAAGGAAAACTTCAAATGCAAGACATAAAAAGGGAATCCTATAAATAAAATAAAAAAGACATAAAAAGGGTAGGAAATATATATTACAAAATATTCAGTAAGACACTAAGACAGGGACAAGAACCCATAGTCCCATAGGGCCATAGGTAACATGACAAATTTCCAACTTTGGTGAGTCCATTGAATTTTAACAAAGATTGCTTTTTAGGAAAATGTCATATTGAGGAAAAATTTTATTATGTCAATGATTAAAGAGAAAAGACACCACCAATACCAGAAAAACTAGGGATGAAGTAAGATGAGCAAAAATTGCCTAGAATGGTGGATTATTGCTCATAAGGGTCCAAAACCTCACGATCTCAGCCATGGAATAAAAGACCCTACAAACCCACTAGGCCACAAAAACATAAGAAAAAGAGAGAGAGAGAGAGAGAGAGAGAGGAATAGAAAAACAAATTGTCAGAATTTGTAGGTTTAAATCATTTTTATCTCCCCATTGCAGATCTCGTCTGACATCAATCTAAAAGATTTTCTGCCAAAAAATTCCAAACCCCTTTTCTTATCCATTGCTCCCCTTTTGATCCCTCTGATCTCAGACCAGAACTCTGCCACCATCAAATCTATATGGGTTTGTACAGCTAAGGCTGTTATTGAAAAGGTGACACACCATGGAGAGTCTAAACACATTCAACCCAGATTCAAGGTATGCAACCCCAGCACATCTCCATATTCTCTGAACTTCACATAAAAACTATTGCTTTCTTGTCTCATAGACACATTTGCTGTTATTTGGCCCATACCCATTTGGTCCCTTTTTGAGAATTCTACATATTTAATGGTGTCTGGGTTTAGTGGGTATATAGTCTCAGGATTTGGAGTTGCTGGATTGGAGCATAAGCAAAAACTGGAGTTGAGATTGGGTTTGGGTGTTATCCTTGATCTGGGTTTGAAGAATATACTGATTGCTGGTTCTTTTGGATGATATATACATATTATGTGTAATTCAATGGTAACAAGTGATTTAATGAAAATGGTTAAACCATGTTGGAAACCCTCTGTTGAGGGTGATGGAACTCGCTGGGGCGGGGGCAGGGGAAGTGATGGGAATGGCAGGGTTGATGGGTTGTTGTGGTATAAGGATTTGGGGCAGCATGTCAATGGGGAATTCTCAATGGCAGTCATTCAGGCCAATAATTTATTGGAGGATCAAAGCCAACTTGAATCCGGGCCGTTGAGTTCGCTCAATTCCGGCCCTTATGGGACGTTTATCGGAGTATATGATGGGCACGGAGGACCGGAGACTTCCCGATTCGTAAATGACCACCTATTCTGCAATATTAAGAGTATGTTTGTCATCTTATTGTTTTGTTACTTATTCAATTTGATTCAGCAATATTATCAGTAGTAAATGCTAATGGTGCTGTATGATCTTTTTTGTTATGGCTGGTAGGGGACTATAAATTATGTTTCTGTTATATGATTAGGTGCCAACTAGCTAACCTGTTGAATTCAATTTTCTTACTTTGATCATAAAATTCCAATCGTGGAATTCGTAGTTTGCATTTCATGACTAGCTACCATTGTTGGTGCCAAGCAACATAGTAATTGTTTAAAACAGATCTATAGTTGGAGAAAGGGAACCAAGAGAAAGCTATTATTTCAATTCGATTAAAGCAACAAGTATGTACATCATGCACTTGCTCTCTTTTCTAATGAGTCCTGATATTACAAGCACTTCTCACAAGCACACTTCATATACACCCATAATATCCCTGAGCATACAAAGAGTCTTGAAATTTAACTGGTCCACAACATATTTAAGTTTCAGTTGTCTCAATTACCCGTCAGTCATTGGTACTGTTGATTCAAATGATAATTTAGGTGTTTCTATTTGAATAATTTAATGACAACTGGTAACCAATTGGTTATTGTGACTCTATTTCATCACATGATGCAGGATTTGCAACTGAGCATCGAGAGATATCTGCAAATGTTATCAGAAAGGCTTTCTCAGCAACAGAAGAGGATTTTCTCTCTCTTGTGAAGAAGCAGTGGCTCACTAAGCCACAGATTGCGTCAGTGGGATCATGCTGTTTGGTGGGGATAATATGCGATGGAATGCTATATATTGCAAATGTTGGAGATTCCCGGGCGGTGTTAGGGAAGGCAGAAAGGTCCTTCAGAGAAGCCACGGCTATCCAGTTGTCAACAGAACACAATGCAAGTATTGAATCTGTGAGAGAGGAGCTTCGCTCAATGCATCCCAATGATCCGCGTATTGTGGTTCTAAAGCACAACGTTTGGCGTGTGAAGGGTATCATACAAGTAATTTTTTTGGGATTTTTTTTTCCCCCTTTTGTGAAATATTATTTTCTATGCCAAATAATTTTGATAAGCTTGGTTAATCTGGAGTTACTTTAAATTGTGGTTCTGGCTTTTGCATTTTTTTCTTAGTACAGAACATATGGAGGTTTAATTTTAATCAAATGAAAATAGTAGTAAAATAAATATCCCAATCTATCGTGTATGCCTGTAACCTAAGCAGTGGTAAAAGGTGGGTTAAATGAGTCACAAAAAACACATTACCATAGATACCACAGAAAATCATATAAAAAATATCCTAATCAATAAACCGGGTAAGGTGAAACCATGTACATCCCAAACTAAAAGTCTAAAACTAATCTTAGGAAAACGCCGAAGATGTGTGGTGGACATATCACGAAATAAGGGTCATAGAATCAAGCTCTGCAGCAAAATTGATTTTGCAATAGTAAAACTTCATTTGGATATGGGGATCTTGGTGATGCAATCCAGGAACAAGAACTCATATTGACTGTTGGGCAAGGTTCCCCTGTGAAAACCTTGTACTAGGAGTTAGGACTACTGAAACAGATTCAACAACTACATGCTGGACCTGCGTCTCGCTTCAGCGTGAGTACCTGAAAGATAGCCCACAATTTAGTTATCCCGTTAGTAGGGTAGCCTATGCTAATTGAAAAATCTGTATAGACAATCCCATGATAGTCACAGGGGCACAGCGCAACCAGATTCTGCTTAAAATCTTAAGTTCTAGCATGTGAGAAACTCTTTTTAATGAAACTTTCAAATTGTCTAAGTTTGCAAAGGGTGCTACTTTTTACACCCTTTCAATCTTTTTAAAAACTACACTTTGCACTATATAGATACAAGATGCTTGTTCCACTTATATTTATGTCTTTATTACCCATTTAACTACCACTGCATAAGCACTTAGGCCAGGAGTGATTAAGCAACCCTAAACGAAGGACTGTTGGTGACTTTAAAATCATTAAATATGAATCATTTTCTGTTGGTAGAGCTTCTTATCTCCTTGTCTTGCAGATTTCAAGATCCATTGGTGATGCATATCTGAAGAAGGAGGAGTTCAACAGAGAGCCTCTTTTGTCAAGGTTTAGACTGCCCGAACCCTTCCTCAAGCCTATCCTTAGTTCAGAGCCATCAATATCAGTACACAAACTCCAGCCTGAAGATCAGTTTCTTATATTTGCTTCTGATGGTCTGTGGGAGCATCTTAGCAACCAGGAGGCTGTCGATATTGTCCACAACAGCCCACGTAGTGTAAGTTTCCCATCTCAATATAATTTTGCTTTTATCAGATATGTCAATTACCCTGACCATGGTTTTGATAATGGTCATCGTAACAGGATAATGATTTTAAAATATCACAATCATCTCATAAGTATTACCTAGTATAAACAACTAACTCCGGGAAATTGCAGGCTGTTATTAACAGAAGTCATCATTTACAATAACTGTAGTTTGTTGTTTTTGTAGTAACAACAACCTCTCTTCTTTCTTTTCTTTTTCTCTTTTTTCTCATTTTTACTGTTCTGTAATACTAAATTGTATTGGTGATCAAATTATTTTTTTATAATATAAATTTTTGCAAGATGAGAAAGTGGACAAATGTACTATTATAGCCATTATAATTGCAAATGACAGACAAGGGTCCCATTATTATGAGTGAAAATTTGTTGTATCACATCCAAAAAGGGAAAATTGTTGTTTTAAACCATGACCTTGATGAATATTTCCATACCCTTTTAATGCAGCGAGTTGCGAGGAAACTTGTTAAAGCTGCACTTCAAGAAGCAGCAAAGAAAAGAGAAATGAGGTACTCAGACCTAAAAAAGATTGATCGAGGAGTGAGGAGACATTTCCATGATGATATTACAGTGGTAGTAGTGTTTCTAGATCCCCTCTTGATCAATAAGAGCTCTGCCCGTGCTTCCTCTTTTTCAATAAGAGGAGGTGGAGGGGTCCCCACTGCTGCCGGATCGTAGTCCTCAATTTTCTGGAGTATCATCACTCAAAGCCCATCTTCTATTTTTTGATTTACAAAAAGAAGGGGAAAAAAAATCCCTTTCTCAGAGTAGCAGTAGTCCTTCTCATTGAGAAAGAGACTGATGTTTAATGTAGAAGATGTGTTGGGAAGAACAGTTCTCATCTGAAAATCTCCTCTATCTGGCACATGAAATGCAAGAAGGTCCCCTCAGTTTGACAAATTTTTGGAAAATTCTCTCATTAAAGGAAAGAACTATTGCTGCTGAAAACAAGACTTGAAACTGCATGCATGTAGTGAAAGCTTAAGCTGGAGTTGTATCCATTTTGATGTTGTATATACAAGTTTTTGCTACCTTTTCCCCTTCTTATCTGAAGATGTATTATTCTGTTATTATGGTTGCCATTTATCATTCCTAAATCATAATTTTTAGATTTTAGGGTTTCGAATTTGGTTTATGGGTTATTCCACTTTTGATTGACCACGCCCCAAACGGTTTGTTTTGTTTTATGATGATTGTCACTTAATAATTTACATAATCACACTGTTATTTCAATAAAAAAAATTGTTCCCAACAGACTAGGCAGAGGCGCCGCTGCTATATGTGTGCTCGCCGTGATTTTTATGTTTCCATTTTCCAGTAGCTTTGTATTGCACCATTTACAATACAATAAACCAAAATTTATTGTATAGTTTCTTAACTTGCTGACATGCCAAATAATTAAGCCACTGGGACTAGCTTAATAGTGAGGGAGGAGAGGGTAAACAATAGGAGTAGGATAAAATAGGTTAGGAGTTGAATCCCCTTCCTTTGTATCAAAAAAAAAAAAAAAAAAAAAAAAGAGCTGCCAAATAATTTTATCTTTGTGCGTCAGGTCAAAGATGTTTAATAACAAAAGCTCTTGATGGAGAAAAAATTAATTTGGATTGACTGATCCCATTAGTACTACTACTGGGGCATTGGATTTCATTTGATCTCTGGGCTAGCACGCCAATCGAAAGGTAACAGAAGCTAAGATCACTAAAGAATTCAATCGTGTTGTACTTGGCCATATGCTCTGAGATGAAGAATCAATTCCTTAACTGGTATGTGGTTCATGGAAAGTCCGCATTTTATCTAGAAATACCATCTCTTTAAGGATGGTTTTACTTGGTTTGAGATGAAAGTTGAGATATAGCTCAGATCTAAGGGCTTCTTTGTTTAACTTGAATGAAACCACATTACAA
The DNA here is from genome assembly GCA_039720395.1 of Liquidambar formosana. Taxonomy (NCBI): domain Eukaryota; kingdom Viridiplantae; phylum Streptophyta; class Magnoliopsida; order Saxifragales; family Altingiaceae; genus Liquidambar; species Liquidambar formosana. The sequence continues at coordinate 43,083,957 of CM077821.1, read as the reverse complement.
TTCATTCCAAATGTGTTTGGATGAAGTAATTTAAATGAAAATGAAATCAAACAATATATTTAGACAGCCATTTTAAATCACTTTCATTCCATACTATTTCAAACATAAAATCAAATTTCATTCTCATCCATTCCAGCTAAACAAACATAAACTAAGATTGGGCAGAATAAACCCTCAGCTAGAGGGAAAATCCAGGGCTTCTCCAGAATCAGAACCCAAAAAATAAAAACAATTGAAGACTTAATTAAAGGTAAAATAAAAACGAAAATCCAAACAGTTCTGTATTTATGTTATACTATGGTCTTATCAGTAGCTCTTGTGCAACAAAGGAACCTCGCTCTTCATGTATGATCCTGTGGTACAGCCTAGTTGACACCTGATCGACCCATTAACAATATCACCAAACTTCTAAGACAATTGGTCAATATCTAAAATGTGACGGTTGAAAGCCTGCAAGGAACAGTATCAGACGCATAATATGCAAGTTATTTGCTGTAACCACACATCCGACTCTAAACAGGTTACCATCATAAAACCCCAGACACAAAACTACCTCCAATCAGATTTTGATCCCAAGATCTCCCATGTCTCAGGTAATCATGAGGAGAAACTATCTCTATAATAATTAAGGTTTGGCAGAACATTTTAAGCATAGCAGCAGAAAAGTAATAAGAAATTTAAACCAAATATTATACTACTGCTCAACTAGGGAAGAAAAAGAAGAATTACTGATTCTCCCAAATCACATAACCTGGTCCTTACATCCCAATCCAACTGAAAAACTACAAGAATTTCCACAGATGCTGAGTATTTTCAGATTATACAATGTAGAACACTACAAATGAACGTTTACAAATAAAAATAAAGGTCCAAATAGCCAAATAAAAAGAGATAAAAGAACCATGTACTGAAGAATACCCTCCCTTCATTTCCAAATATCATACCTTCCAAATGGCACAATTCACACAAACGAGGCCCAAGGTAATCAACAAACACCTCCTGAATGTTAATAAATTGCAAAAAACCAACTAATAATATCAAATATTCTGAAATTACAGGCTCAAAAAATAGTCTTTTGTTCTCATTTATCAACTTTACCTTCAATTTGTTCCGGCCTATCTCTGACGTGTATGTCAAGCATTTAACAATAGCAAGTAAGATACATATGCATTTATATCTCTGCAGATCCAACACAACAACACTGCATACATAGTATGGTATTTCATCGAATGTGATATGTATGAACTTAATACCATCTGATCCATAATTAGTAGTAGCAAAATATGATGCAATTCACAATCATAAAATGGGTGACCATGGACCCCATCCAAATATGTAAACTCCACCAACTTGAAAAAATACTGCATAGATGATACTAAGCCAATACTGTTCTTGAACTATGGATCAAAATCAAACTGGAAATATGCGTACCTAAAAAATCTCATGACTGCAGCCTTTTTCAATATTTCTAATCTAAAAGAAGTAAGCATAACAATGCACATTTGCCTAGCTCAGTAGAATTTCAAGTTCACCATTGGTTCATCCACTACACTGGCAGACCATTTCTTGTACGAATTATAATCCAACACTGCAAGGATCAAATGATCTAAAACCTGAAATTAAGTCTATAAGCCCATTCCCCATCAAACTGCCTTTCATAATACTAATCCCAGTTTCCTAATGGAGCATTACATCACATTTTGACAATGACAAATCTTGGACCAGATGATGTCAAACTCATGCAACCAACTTATTACTGCCATTTCGAACTAGATTGCAAAAGGTTCTTAAATGACCATGCATTATCACTTAGTAGTTTCTGCAAAAGATTGCTTGTATATACTAAAACCTGAAAGCATGATTCTTTCTCTAGCCTGTAACTTCAGAATTTTGATATTCTTAATTGATTTTTGGATAGATTAACACAAAGCAAGTAGTTGTTGATTACCACAGGCCTCACCAAAAAAAAAATTGATATTATAGCTGCATCTGAGATGAGAGAAATCTGTCATGCCTCAAAAATCTTGTTCAGTGCCTCATAGGAAGGTATCTGCGAATGGGAGTGTAATACATCTGGGAATTCATAAGTCAGAAGGTAGATATAGGTCTAGAAGCTGCCGAGAGAACCACAATATGTTAGCGCCAGACCTGCCCAAACAAAAAATAAATAAATAAAAATCAACCAAAAAAAACTTCTTATGGTAACTGCCAATGCAGAATAAAACGTCGAACAAATTAATCTTACTGTTAGTGTTAGAAAAAGCAGTTTTTGTTCAGGCCCCTCCAGTGGCCTTGCCTGCAATAGCTGCCTCCTGATTTTAAACAACAGAAACATCAGTACTCACAAACAACACAAATTATAAAGAATGAGTTTCTTATTCAAAAGCTTTGCAAAGACCCTACCGGTTCAATATTTCCCTTGCCATTCACATGTGATAGAGAACTTGATTGAGGTTGAGAAAACCTAAGAAATGCAATCAGATTTAGAATTCAAGCAGAAATCCATGTATTCACTCTTACTTTGCAATAGACTGCTCAAAACATTTTAATTATCTGCTAACAAAATGTTTTTTTTTTTTTTTGGGGGGGGGGGGGGGGGGTGGGTGGCGGTGGAAAGGGGTTTGTATTGATGCATACCTTAATGCCCTTGCTTTCCTTTTATCTTCTTCCACACCATCTGCCTTCGCAACAGGTGCAAACCTGGCAAGCCGAGCTTTCTTCTTTGCCTCCCCATCTCCCACAGACTGAGCTGGAATCCCAAACCTGAGAGACAACAAAAAGATTTTTTTTTTTTTTATAATTTAAAAAATGCAGAAGAAAAACCTAATTAACTAAAGATTGTAGCACTTTCAACTTCATGAGTCTATGTAACAACTGGATTAAGGACTTCGCCCAAAAAAAAAAAAAAAAAAAGGATTAAGGAGGAATGGGAGCAAACCTCTCTGCTCTAGCTTTTCGCTTCAGCTCCTCTGATTTCGTCAATGCATCTGATCCATGCAAGGTAGACCCAGTGCCAAACCTGCAATGAAAAAGGTTCACATTCAATCACTGAACCAGAAAGGATTAAATATAAGCAATTTAATTAATAAAATGTCCAAGGTGCACTAAACAAATGAACCCAGTCACCTGGGGTTGGTTTGGTTTGGTTTTTTTAATAAATTAGTCTGGGCCTGGGTTCACGATTTAAAAATTAGTCAATTTGGTTATGGGTTGAGTGGCTGGGTAAAATGATTCAACCCTAGAACCGACCCTTTAATAATATTTGATTGAATTATAGTTCATGTATAATTACTATTGCTACACATCGATTATACCATAGCAGTCAGAAAGAATAATTCAACTCATCATATACCAGCGTATACTTGAGTACAATCGGTAGAAATTCACAATTATGAAATTCTATTCCATCCCCATGTTTCTCCATCAATGCACTACATGATCAATCAAATTACAGTATCGTCAACTATATCTCACCATAGGATTCTACCACAAGGGTGCAGAGAACAAGGAGATAGCTCTAAGGGCAACACTTAGATATAGAGGAAGTGATGATCAATCATGACGTCCTTTTTATGGTGAACTGATCACTGGTGAATCTTTTATGTGCCATTATAAAGTCTCATGAAGTATGAGCATGTTAATTGAATATATTTGCATTAAAAGCAAATAAAAGTTTCTTTTAGAGCATCTCCAATGGGCTAGCTATCCAACCCTCCTTATCTATTTTAGCTAGTCAAAACACTTTTTTCCTTCTTCAAGGGGCTAGCTATTTTAGCTATCTTCATTTCGGCTAACTAAATTTAGCTAGCGATATTAGTTAAAAAAGTGACACTTGTCCTCTCTTTATGCATCATTCCCTTTTTATCTCTCCACCAAATGATTAAAAATAGAAAGATTATTAATGAAAAATTTTGAAGTAGCTCAAAAATAACTAGTACCCTTGGAGTGCTCACTTGGATAGCTAGCTAGCTATTTTAAGAAATATCATTTTGCTAGCTAAAGTAGCAAAAAAATAGCTAGTACCCTTGGAGATGCTCTTAAAAGGGAAAAAAAACTAGAAATTATAGCCCAAAAAAAAAAGACTTGAAAACATCATAAAATACTTTAAAGTGCTACAAAACATTACTAGGTTAAATAAAATCCACATACGCTTTTTAAAAACATTAAAATATGGGATTCTGTGGTAAAAACATGTGTAATACTAAGTTTGGGCCATAATCTACAAACTTTACAAATTGGTGGTCTCGGCAGCCACAATACGCTACCTAACGTTGTTACCCCCACTTCTCGTTACACCTTACCAACCTACAATTTGACGGTGTATGGCTACCAAACACACAGATATTCTGAAGGGGGAATAACAGATTGGTCCAGTTACGGGAAAATAATTGCAGCTAGTGGTCACTCTTAGTTAAGTTAGTAGGGTCCGGTTATGGGCAAATAATTACAGCTAGTAGTCATTCTTAGCTAAGTTAGTAGCCATTTACTATGAAGTTGGTTAGTACCCAGACCAATCTGTAATTCCCACTATTCTAAATGCAAAATTAAAAACTATTACACACCAATATGGTATGAACTTTTCATACAACCATACATACATATACTATACGTGTGTGTCAAAATTTTGATGATTATGAGATCAAGCTCAGCTAATAAGAACAGATTCCAAAAAATTAATGTCTACAAATTAAGGACCCAAACAAACCCTAACCCTAAGCCTATTATAATTATAACTGAGCTCTGCTAACAAGAACAGATCCCCAGGATCCCAACAATTAATCTGTATAATTTATAGACCGAAACTAAACCTAACCCTGAATCCATTATGAGTATGTATGAGCTCAGCTAATAAGAAAATTCTACAGCAATTAATCTGTAAATTTCAAGGACCAGAACAACAAGGGCAAAAACCCTCTAAACCCTAACCCTAAACGGTATGATACGTGTATATATGTACGAATGTGAGTACCTTTCAGCTCGAGAATTACGCTTTTCTTCCTCGGACAACTGAACGGGCATTCCAAACCGCTCCGCTCGGCGCATCTTCTTCTGAGTATCAGAAACTGGAGCGCTGGTCGCCGATGGAGAACCCACCGCAGCGTCGGCGCTAGACGCATCTCCGCCCTTCGATTCGTCGCCATCCTTCACAGACCCATCCGCATCGGGAGTTTCTGTAGGTGATTGTGGTTGCGGATCAGATATGTCGAACAGCTCTTCGAGGTGATTCGCCAGGGCTGTTTTGGTGGAAGGATCTGGTGTTTCTAGGGTTTTCTTAGGGTTTTCTTCGCACTGGTCCTTCGTGAGCTTCTGCGTCTCCGTCGCCATTGGTGGAGGTAGGTGGTGGAGACTCGAAACGGCGTGCGAACTACGAGCGAGAAGACAGACACACAGAGAGAAGAGAGAGGACAGAAGAGAGAAGAGAGAGAGAGAGAGAGAGAGAGAGAAGGCTTGTTGGATTCGAGACTCTTTTTGAGACTCGTTTTGTAGAGTCGGTAGACCAAATGGGAATAGGAAAAGGGTGAGGTGGATAATGAACGGTGATGATCTATGCGAAGTGGGTGATTCTCGGGTAGATGTACTGTGTACTTTGTATGGTTTGAATGGCCTAACGTGGCAAACAATGATTGGTGTTACAGGTTTATATAGGGCCGTAAGGAAATATATGCCCTTTATGAAATTAAATAAAATACCAAAAAATTCTCTATCCGTGACTCCGTGTAGCTTTTTTTGTTTTTGTTTTTTTTTGGGAGTGTGTGGTGTCAAACGATAGAAGATTATCCGTGTTGATTGGTCCCTAATGTATTTCCACAAAATTTCTTGGGAATTTTGGTCAAAAACCTCATGTATAAGAGTTCTCAGATAATAAAACTCACAAAAATTAACGTTTGGTGAAAACACCTTTTGATAGTAGAAGGATTAAAACACCCTTGTTATAACAACTTACCTTAATTTACAAAGATGCCATTTCACACCCCCGTCCGAAAATCAAGCTTCTCCTACGCTCCATTTTTTCTGGCGAGAATATATATCTATATCTATATCTATATTTATATCTATACTGCCTATAAAAAGATGAATGTGAGAAAAACTTTTGATTGACTAATATACCTTTATTTTAATTTTTAAATACACAACTACCCTTCTACATATATTGGAAATATAGTAATATAAAACATATACCTTAATAAGAATTTTAAGGAAACTATGATTCTTAAAGGAAGTCTTTCTCTATAATACTGATTCTTTAATTAACACGTAACCCTAACAAAAACTCATATAATTTGAAACTTGCTACATCCCAGGACTAATGGCAGCCGCATGTATAGCCTCCAAGATACAAATTGTTTAAGCTATCATGAAATCATTGGATTGGTGTATACGAAGTATGGAATTATGGTGTTTATAAAATATGTAGACTTGGCATCTTATACTATTTGGTATGTATTTTTCATATGTATTATAAATGATTATTATTATTTATTTTTATTATTTTTTTGTCTTCAAGATGATGTGTAAACTGTATGGTTTTTCTTTTATCTTCTATTCTTAACAAGTGCATACACAGACACACAGTCTTTTTGGTTTTATCATTGGTGGAAGTCTCATTCCAATAAATTTCCTTTTAATAGGGTTTCTTATTTTTACTAATTTTGCGTTTTAAATTATGCATAATATGAACTATATTCGTTTATTTCTTCTTCTTCTTCTTTTTTCTCCCTTTTAACTCTATTAGTTCGTGGTTTGTTTTCCATACTCTTCCATCAAAGACAACCAGGCAAAGTGAAGGTGCGTACAAGCACATTCCAATTTGGTTCAACGAGAGTCTTAGCCGTGAGCATGCTCGGTGAGATTTTAATTAGTATTACTTCGTATTATTTTTATGATTATAGGTTCGTTTTGATAACATTTTAGCAATAGGTTGTGCAGTTTGAATTTTTTATTAGGTTCTATATGGGCATCAAATTCGATATTAGACAATGCAAGAAATTTTAGATAATATTTTAGTAATGATCATCATTACATATAAGAGTAGAAATTCAAAATAGTGGCGATTCATGAATTTCCAAGAATTCATCCTATAACATCAAATACAGTGATGGCTCTCATTTTTATTTTTATTTTTTTAAATGATAGATTTGTGTCTAAAATACTTCTTTTTTTTTTTTCAATTGTTTAAATTCTAATTAGATGTCCAAACAGACCCTTAATTATATGATTTTGCAGGAAAAATAAGATAGCAGGAAAGATTTTTTGATTTTCTACTTCAACAGAACTATACCTATTTATTTTTGTGTTTTATTTTGAAAAAAAAAAAATTTCTCATAAGTTATTGATAGTTTACCTACCGAAACTATATAGTCTACGTAGATTTTTATCTAATGCATTTATCATATTCTTATGATTTTAATGCATGAATTCATAGGATAAAACATGAGTGAAGTAGTATTTTCCTAAGATAAAACATTTGGTGCGCGTCTAACATTTAAATTTGTTAAATCAACGTATATTTTCCTTTGAAAGAAAAACAAATTTATCAATTAAATATTTTCACGTGCAACGCATATGGGCACCAACTAGTAGAAGAAGAAACGGTACTAAAAACCTTCAAAAAGTCACATTTTATCATTTGCACGATACCAAAAGTCAATTATAGGGTTTTTTTTTTTTTTTTCTTTCTTTCGAGCGTCCCGAAGTGCTTTCGGCGATAATATATTATAGCTATTTACCATGTGTGATTTGTAAAATTTATGTATACAATAGTATCAATTTACTGTTGTGTGTTTTATAAAATTTATACAAACAATAGTATCAATTTACTGTTGTTTGCTTTGGAAAAATTATATACCACATAATAACAGTTTGCTATTTGTGTTATAAAAAAACGCTATAGGTGACAGTTAGGGCCGCAAATGAACTGAGCCGTTCGTGAACAACTCGTAAACAAACTCGATAAAAACTCGTTCGAGTTCGTTCGATTAATAAATGAGCCAAGCCTGAGCTTGAATACTAAGCTCGTTTATTAAACGAGCCAAGCTTGAGCAGACCATAGCTCGGCCCGTTTATGTTTGTGAACAAACTTGTTAAGGGCTCGTGAATAGGCTCGCAAATAAGCTCGCTAAAGGCTCGTAAAATATCTTATTAGTAGGCTCATTAAGGGATTTATATAAATACCCTAATTTATTTTTGACTTCTCTTTGCTGAGTAGACCAATTAACATGAAATATATAATACTTCCTTAGTAGTTATATCTTGTATTTCTCCAATGAATATTTTTAAGGTTTATGAACTTTATCTTAATGTTTAAAACTCACATTCACAAGATCAAACCAATCTTGAACATGAGCTCGAGCTTGAGCTCGGCTTGTTTAGTTAAACGAGTCGAGTCGAACCGAGCCTGAGTTTTTTTAAATCTTAATGAGTCGAGCTTGAGCACAATAAATTAAGCTCGTTTAAAGCTCGGCTCGTTTATAAATAAACAAGCTTTTAACTGAGCCGAGCTTAAACACTCCAAAGCTCGGCTCGACTCGGCTCGTTTGCAGCCCTAGTAACAGTATCATCATACTATTTGAAACAAAAAAATATAAATTCCAAGGAAAAAAAAAACTCAAAATAGTACTATAGATACTTACATGATACTTTTAGCGAAACAAATCGCACTTTTCCAAAAAATAGTGTGCAACAGCACCAATATACTGTTCGAAAATGGTAATTACACAGTAATAGCATACTGTTCTATCTTAAAAAACACAACTACAAATCGCACTGTTACAAAAAATAGTGTGCAACAGTACCAATATACTGTTGGAATAAAAAAAATAGTCAAAAAGTTTTTCCAAACAAATCATACACCCCAAAAATTAACATATCTGAAGTTTCAAACAAAGACACAAAAAAATAATAATAAATAAATAAACCAGCCCAAATATGGAGTTTAAAGAAGAAGAAGAAGAAGAAGATGATGATGACGATGACATCCGGGATGGTGGTCTGAGAAGTTCGGTCGTTGTCGAAGAAGAAGGTTGATCTACTTTTTTAGATCTGATACTATACTTGAATGCCTCCCCTCCCATTCTTCTTTTTCTACTACTTCATCCGCTTCTTTTTCTTATTCTTCCTTAAAACTAGATCTTCATAGCTATTATCGCCTCTCCTCATCAACCGTTGCTACCACTCCTCTCCCCTCTCTCTCTTTCCCCTTCCCTTATTCCCGTAAATGAATTGGGTTGTAAATATAAAAGGTTAAAACAGTTATTTTCAAAAAAATATTTCCTTTTGCTCAAAGAATCTTTTAAAAAGGGGTTTTGGAGTTAAGAAATCTTATGGTGGGTTTTTTGTTAAAAGCAGTCCCCTAATAGGGGTTATTGCTAATTTCCCCATATTTCTTTAATCGAATAGCTATTGTTGTGGCATGCATATTGAAAATACCAAAAAAACCTCATGTGTTGATGCAGTAATTATCTTATTTTTAGTGAAATAAATTAGAGATTAAAATTAGAGTAAATTGCACTTAAGAGTCCAAAGTTTGCGTTAAGTTTTACTTTAAAATCCAAAATTTAAATCGCGTCAATTCAATACCCGAATTATTGTCGAGTTGCAATTTGAGGTCTGTCCTCAAAATTTTCAATATTATCTCTATTTTGTGTTTTTTATGGGTTCGAAAACCATATTTTACTCCTATTTCAAAATTTAATAAATCTTTATATTTTAACCAGATCTGAATTACTCTACCGTCAAATTTGTGTTTTGTAGATGAAAAATATAAAAGTTTATTAGATGTTGATAGAGGTAATATAAAAAGAGAACGAAGATAAAACTGATTCAAATTTGGTTAAGATATAAAAATTTATCAGTTGTTAATAGGGGTTAAATATGATTTTTAAACACATAAAAATGGTAAAGTAGAGATGATATATAAAATTTTGACAATAAGCTCCAAATTGCAACTTAATTAATAATTTAGTTACTGAATTGACGCAATTTAAATTTTGAACCCTAAAGTGAAACTTAACTCAAACTTTAGACCATAAATGCAATTTACCCTTAAAATTAAGAATCATCAACAAAAGTTATGCATGCAAAGGTTTGTATGTATTTTCAATTCATTTTTAGCAAAAAAGTAGGAAAAAGAAAACATCGAATACTGTTTCACACATATTTCTTGCACATTATTGCCTTGGACAACCTCTTGAAATGACTCATTCTTTCAACTAACAATTAATTATCCTCTTAAATTCTAGCATCTCATCATCAACAATTTTTTCTTTAGAAAGCTTACCTTCATGTTTGGCAAGAGTAAAAAGAAAAGATGAGAGAGGAGAGATATGATAAATCCTCCATTTTTAATTTTTCCTAATCTACCAACTTTTAAGTTGATTGGAAAGGGAAAAGACCAAACTTTAGTTTAGAAGACGTACTTATCCTCATATCAATTTAAGTTATCGGTGATAGACTTCAAGTTATGATTTAATCATTTATGAGTAAAATTGTAAAATTATTCATTAATACTTTCTCCTTTCTTTTCATTATCTTTTATTTCTTACCATATAGAAAGGTACATAGAAATAAAAGAGGGTCTTCCTTCCTTTGGGGCTTGTTTAAGTTCAGTTTCACTTTAGGGTTCAAAATTTAAATTGCGTCAATTCAGTACCTGAATTATTAGTTGAGTTGCAATTTGGGGCCTGTCGTCAAAATTTTCAATATTATATCTATTTTGCCCTTTTTATGGGTTTAAAAACCCTATTTTACTCCTATTTAAACATTTTGATAAACTTTTATATTTTAACCAGATTTGAATTACTCTACCATCAAATTTGTGTTTTGTAGATAGAAAATATGTTTATTAAATGTTGATAGAGATAATATAGAAAGAGAATGAAAATAAGACTGATTCAAATCTGGTTAAGATATAAAAATTTATTAGTTGTTGATTGGAGTAAAATAGGGTTTTTAAACTCATAAAAATGGGAAAAGTATAGATAATATAGAAAATTTTGACAATAGGCCCTAAATTGCAATTCAATTAATAATTCGATTACTGAATTGACGCAATTTAAATTTATACTCTAAAGTAAAACTTGATCCAAACTTTAGATTCCTAAAATGCAATTTACCCTTAAAATTAAGAATCATTAGCAAAAGTTATGCATGAAAAGGTGTGTACGTATTTTCAATTCATTTTTAGCAAAAAAGTAGGAAAAAGAAACATTGGATTCTGTTTCACACAAATTTTTGCACATCATTGCCTTGGACAACCTCTCGAAATGACTCATCCTTTCAACTAACAATTAATTTATCCTCTTAAATTCTAGCATCTCATCATCAACAATTTTTTTTTTAGAAAACTTACCTTCATGTTTGGCAAGAGTAAGAAGAAAAGATGAAAAGAGGAGAGATATGATAAATCCTCTATTTTTAATTTTTCCTAATCTACTAACTTTTAAGTTGATTAGAAAGGGAAAAGACCAACCTTTAGTTTAAAAAGACATACTTACCCTCATATCAATTTAAGTTATCGGTGATAAGCTTCAAATTATACTTTAATCATTTATGAGTAAAATTGTAAAATTATTCACTAATTCTTTCTCTTTTCTTCCCGTTATCTTTTCTTTCTTTCCATACAGAAAGGTACATAGAAATAAAAGTGGGTCTCCCTTCCTGATATAAAAAATCCATTCTTCGTACCATTAACACCTTTCCATTCTTCATACGAAACAGATTACAAATTTTAAATAAAAAAAAAAAACTAAGTTTTGTGGAGAGATTTTCCTGTAATTTACCCGAATAGTTATTCCATCTCCTTTAACCCCCCACGCCGCCAAACAGACCCCCACTGTCTGCAGACCAAAATAAAAGCTCCGCCATATTCCCTTTTTCCCATAACACGACGGCACCGGGGGGGTCCCTATTTTCCCATAACACGACGGCACCAGGTGGACCCCCCTCCCCTCCCCTCCTTGCAACAAATGGACTACCAACTTGATTCTGGTATTAGTTTGGGACGCACTGACCAAAGCGTAATTTTCCCCAATTGGTTGCTTTTACTCATCAGTCAGCGAAGATTTCTCACTCTCCTATCATTTCGTTTCATGTAGTCGAGTGCCTGTGGATAAGAATATAAGGCACAAGCCTGAGAAAGCCCTTCAATTCCTTTCCCTCTCTCCTTTTGAATTTCATTTCATACCCCCTTCTCTCCTCTCTCTCTCTCTCTCTCTCTCTCTCTCTATATATATATATATTCTGAAGCTATGGGATTAGCTTCAGTCATGCACAACGTTGTCCAAACTCCTTTCAAATTCGATTCATCCTTGTATAAAATCTCCCCAATCTCTCGACCATTTCTTCTTCCCAAATGGACCAGGGTTCAATTCACTCGCTCCCACACTCCTCCCTTCTACGCAGGTGCCTCTCTCTCTCTCTATATATATATATGTGTGTGTGTGAATCATGGTTTTTCTATCTATTTGATTCTGTATTTGCAGTGCGTCATCGGCATCGAACCCATTATTGTCAAATCACCTGCTCAAGAGGAACCGAACAGGAGGACGATTTATCTACATCAGGTGAAAAATATTAATTTCCAAAGTAAATCTAAAATTTAATGACATTTTACAAATCTAACCGCAAGTTTTTAAGTTAGAGCTCTGGATTATAATTGAGGGAAGCATCATTGTGGGTAATTCAGCTTTTTGGAAGCTGTTTTCAGCAATTATCTTATAATAGGGCACTACAATGGCTAATTTTTCAGACATTTAATCTTCGTTTTTGTAGTGTCAAAATTTGGTTTTTCAACTTATGAAGAATGCTAGAATGCAATTGATACCCATTTGTTGAATGAGTGATCTCAGGTTCAAGCTTATGGAGAATCCTTGGTACCCATTTGTTGATGTTAGGGGTAAGGGTGGATTCTAGCGATTGTATAAAAAAACTTATAAGGAATGCAATTGACGTTAAAAAGCAGGTTCCAATTCTAATTTTATTGGTTGCATTTTGGATTCTATATGTTACTCTTATATCAAGTTTTGAACCAACAAGGACCGTGTCCTTTTGCATCAAGCTCGCAGCCGCTGCTGTTGTGAGTCGCTCTTCATTCCCCACCAAAATCCAGAATCTTTTATGTACACATGTGCACATACACACGTATATGACTCGTGTTGCAAATTTAATTATACTATTACCAGTTTGCAGTTGTAAAGTTATATAATTGTTGTTGATTTTGTTTGTTATTGGTTCTATGAGTTGACATTGGCGTTCATCAATTGGTAAGTTTGGTTCAGTACTATTGTCATATGCATTATTCAAATTTCTGAACGTTGCCAGTAATTTTCCAAATGGTAATTCTATGGATGATGTGTCGGACTCATAAAATGTTTTAAATTCAAGCAGCTTCTTTAGTTATGGTTGATTATAGTGTGCAGCTGAAACATCTTTGCAGAAGGAGAGAGTAACAGTTTTAGATCATACGACGGCATTAACAATGCAGAGACCTTACATACTCCCACTTCTGTTGGCAATCTAGAAGAAAAACCCCAGCGGCATGAAAAAAATCATACATCCTCAATTAGAACCGTTGTTTTGTGTGTGAGTACCTCCAGCACATTAATCTTTATCTATATGAATTATTTGTTCCTTCATTCCCGAGATTAAATTCAACGTAGTCTTTGATAATTTTAGGTGTGCACAGCGGTGGCATTTGGTGTTGGTTTGGGTTTGAAAGATGGAGTTGGCAAGGCATCTGAATTCTTTGCTGGGTATGCACAAGCACCAGTCTGCATAAATCAGAAACTTTCTTGCTACTTTTCAAGTGTTTAATTTTAGTAATTTATTATAGACTTAGTTTTATTGAAGGACATTTGCAGTGTGTAATTCGAGATAGTAAACACATGTATTTGGTGAAATGTGCGATTTTGAGAACATTAGTGCTTTCGGCCTATCTCCGAAGGATGATGCGTAGGTGGCTAGAATCAAAATCCCATGGCTCAAGGGAAGCAAAATTTGGGGGGTAAACTAGGCAATTGTCACGTTATTCTAGGTGCTTTTATGGCCACCCTCTCCTTCAGTCCCTGTTAGGTGTTCATGTCAAAGCCTCCCTCCTGCTGGACTGGTTCAAAGTCTTAGTCTCGGTCGTCGTTGCGTTTCGGGCAAGATGTAACTTTACTCATTAAATAATGTTTTAAAAAATTCAAAAAAATTATAGAAAAATCAGAAAAAATAGGAAAATCATATTGGAACCATTAAATAAGCAAAACAAATAACTTGGTACACATAATATGGTCAAAAATATCGAAACACGCCCTAGCGCAAACTTGAAAATACACTATAATTAGGTTTTAGATACCTAAAATAATCCCAAATAAGACAAATAAATATAACATATCAATGATCAAGTATACGTTTTGATCAATAGGCATTCATTAAGATTTCATTTTTTTTCAAAATAAGACCCTATTATATACTTGATTTGATTCATTCTCAGATATTGTCTCACCCTTGAATGAGACCGGGTTTACCCGGCGAGATCTCGTCCATCTCAGACGAGACTTTAAACCATGTTTATTAGGCATAGCCTCATAGGTTTAGATAGGGAGTTATCATCCTTAGTTTTGGTCCCTTTATGTTATTTTTTTCAAAGATAAAGAGTAACTTCATAAAAATGTCCACAGATGTACAAAACAAGAAAAGAAGGGAAGAGAAAGAGGAGTGGGTGTTTTGAGAAAGCTATCTACTTGCCAAAAAACACAATTATAAAATTAACAATGAAGTGCAAGACCTATGAAAATAGCTATATCTGTTTCAATTCCATGATTTTAAGATATATTTTCTTTTTCTAATTTTAACTGATTTTTCCATTTCTTTGAGGACAGCCTTTTTCTATCACATTGACTGTTATGGATTATTTTCAGGTATTTACTGGAGCAAAGTTTGTCGGTGGACAATTTATTTGTCTTCGTTTTGATTTTCAAGTACTTCAAAGTGCCAATCATGTATCAGGTGCTTTATAATCTTTTGTACCTTTTAGTTTGATAATATGCCATTCTGGTCCTCTAGGTACGCATATTTCATAGAACTTGTTGATATTCATATATATTTTATTTATTAACAAAGCCATTTAATGCCAGTTTATGTTGATATAAATTTTAATGATGTTGAAATATAGAGTCGAGTGCTTTCCTACGGTATTGCTGGGGCAGTTATCTTTCGTTTGTCAATAATACTTCTTGGAACAGCCACCCTTCAGGTTTTTTTAGTTTTTTCGTGCTGTTTGTTCTGAAAATTTTTCATTTTAACAATGTACATCTATGTTTTTCATTTTTTATATTTTTTGCTGAAAATTTTATTTGTTGCTGTTTTAGAGGTTTGAAGCGGTAAACCTACTTCTGGCTGCAATACTCCTATACTCATCATTCAAGGTGGATTCACTTTTCTCAATGGTGCTATATAACCTTTTTGTGCCATTTTATTTGTTGCTTTTTCAATCCTGTAACCCATCTGATTTAATACTGCTGTGGCGTACATTTGGGTTTATATCCTATGTAATTTGAGTTTATAATTTTATATGACATGCCTACCTGACTGATAAGTTCTGAGGTTGAGGTGCTTGATGAATTTTCTTTTCATGGCATTGATGTTCTCCTTCTTCATTTGTTCATTTAAGCTGATGAAAATTTTTGTTCTCATAAAAACTTAGTTTTATAATCACTCATATTTTTCCTTTATTTTTTAATAGTTGTTTGGTGATGATGAAGAGGATACCGACCTGTCCAACAATTTTTTTGTGAAGACATGCCAGAACTTTATCCCAGTCACTCGTAACTTTCTGTCCCTCTCTTTTTTCATTTTTAATTCTTAATCCTGAGTTCTGACTTCTGATATACAGTTTTCATGGTTACTAGAATTTTTCAACATTCATGAACTATTTGAGCTTTTCGGTACTTATAATAACAGGAGGAATTATTAAGTTGCTTCACCCGATGTGATGCGGTTATGTAGTCATCAGTCTTACACATTCACACACATTTTTAAGAACATCTTACATTAAGCTTAAAGAATGTCCTCATGAACATGACTGGAGAGAACACATAGAACCTTGTGATCTTGGTCATCTTTTGAATTAGAAATCAAAAATACAATTACAGTAATGAATTAGCTAGTGTGTTCCCCTTTTTAACCTGCTGAGGTCTACATAAAGAGAACTGGGTACAAATAATACTATGTCCAAACAGTTGAGAACACTTTATTCTTGTTGCTTCTTACGGATTAGATTGCTAGTACTTAAATCCCTGAAGTAGAACTGAATTCCACATTTAAGGCAATTACTATGACGGGAAATATTGATGGACTTCTGGAGAGCTTTCTTTCTTTCCTTTTTTTTTTTTTTTTTTTTTGGGGTTGGGGGGGGGGGGGTATTGAATTGACAAAAGCGAATTGCTAGAAAGAGTTATGTTGTTGGTGGATTTCAAATAAAGTTGGTGTTGTAATTCTATCTGATTTTACACAAGCTGCTGTTGTGGTCCAATATTCTAATCCTCTCCCACTGTCCCTCATTCATGTTGCAGCTAGTTACGATGGGGATCGATTCATAACGATTCAAGATGGTGTGTGG
The DNA here is from genome assembly GCA_039720395.1 of Liquidambar formosana. Taxonomy (NCBI): domain Eukaryota; kingdom Viridiplantae; phylum Streptophyta; class Magnoliopsida; order Saxifragales; family Altingiaceae; genus Liquidambar; species Liquidambar formosana. The sequence goes on along the minus strand of CM077821.1, from coordinate 43,067,357 downwards.
AAAGTAAGTCGATGAGAATATGTGAAACATTTTAACATCTTGCTCTAGCTACTGGTAATACTACTACGTATGTTCAGAATACTGAATATATAAATAGGCTAATCTCAATGAAATGGGTTAAACCATTTTCTGGACTAGCATGTGGCATCTTTTGACTCACAGAAAATTTAAACATCATTAACCATGAGAGATTAATTTTTACTTGATTTCTAACAGGCGTCAAACATTTTGGGCAGGCCACACCTTTACTTCTCACGGTAGCAGTTATTGAGCTCAGTGATATTGCATTTGCGGTAGGTTATCCTTTTTAGTTTTCAACATCTGGCATATATACTTTAGAGTGCATTGCTTTTTCTGGTAAAAAGAAATTTTAGAAATCCTTCAATTTCTGCAGGTTGACTCAATACCAGCAGTTTTTGGTGTAACACGAGATCCTTTCGTAGTTTTTACATCTAATTTCTTTGCCATCTTGGGTAATTCTTTTTTTTTTTTTTCCCTTTTTTTAATTCTCATGTAGTTTATATTTGGGAGTTTGAAAAAAATGCGCATTATATTTCTTCAAGCAGAATTATTTATTTTTCTCAAGAAGTTGTATGCCATTCATTATTGTGTAGGATGATTTAGAAGTACTCTAATATTTTTGGCTACTAATTTTAGGTGCCTGCTTATTCTGGAATATGACCTCTTCAAAGGCACATAATTCTACATTATCAAAAAAGAAAAAGAAAAAAAAAAGCACATAATTCTACATATTTAATTTGATCCTTTGCTATATCAGAGCCCTTATTTTTATGCTATTAAACAATCTCCTGGTTGACTCAAAGACACCTTTTAATAGCAATCTGAAGTCGACCCTTAGAATAGTTGTGTGTGTGTGTGTGTGTGTGTGTGTGTGTGTTTAGTGTTTGTTTTATTTGGGTAAGACTAATTGATTATATATCTGCCCAATGCAGGTTTAAGGTCGCTATATACACTAATTTCTGAAAGTATGTCTGATTTGGAGTATTTACAGGTGAGGGATCGAGTTGCTTAATCTGAATTTATGATGCTTGCTGCACAATTACTGCTGGTTACTCAACTATTGGCCGTTCTAGGTCCCAATCATGCACCCCCTTTTACTTTAAAAAATAAAAAATTGCGTACTTGCATGAAATGAGGTAATATGAATACCTGTGTGTGATGCATAGGTTTATCACATATGTTTATTTATTTATTTATTTTGCTGCTAAGGGTTGCTGCTTTCTTAGAATGGATGCATTCTGAAGCTTAATATGATATAATGCCAGCCTCTTACTCCTATTCTTATATATCAAGGGTGGGTTCTTCAGGAAAAAAAATTAGACTTCTTATGCTCTTTTATTCCACTCTAGAGATTGCTTGAAGGTGTAGAAATGATTCCCTTAAAACTTGAAGGCAATTTTAAAAGGTGAGGGCATGAGATGAACATTACAAATTCCAAACGTGGCATAATCCTCTAGGCATCAAGCTTAACCCTCAAGATCTCCCATTTAATGTTAACAAATGTAACATAAATGAGAAAAAAATAGAAAACAAATGGACCATACAATGAAAGATAAATCCACAGGTATAATTTTTGAATGATTGTTGGCCATTTATTGGATGCCATAGGATTCAATTTCAACTGATGGTGTTTAGCTAGTTTTTGAGGATAGAAGTTACTGGTTAGGGGCTTAGATAGCCCTTTGATTTATATTAGGATTGTATTTAATGTGAATTAGATAGGGCACTGCTATATCCACCAAAGAATCTGCTTCATCCACTAAATATGTGGCAGGGAATCTTAGGGCCCGACTGGATGTCGGAAATTGGATGTGGAATTAGGCCTTGGATTTGGAATTAGGCTTCTCAATTCTAATTCTACCAATTGGTGGCCCAAAAGAATTGAAATTTAGATTCCGTCACACTATTCTGTGGAATTGAAATATAACGTAAACGTGCATCCACCAATTCTTTGGGCAAGGGGTCGGAATTGTAAGTTATCATATGGAGTTAAGAAAAGCGCTGGATCCCGAAAAAAGCAAGCCAAAAGCCAAAAAGTGTTTTTCACTCTCTGGGTTTGGGTTCCTACCACCCATCACTTCTCCAACTAAACCGTCTCTCACTCTCTGGTCTTTGGGGTTCCTACAACCCATCACTGCAAGCCAAGATGCTCTCCTTCGATCAAACTCAGCCTGACTCTCTTTCTCTCTCTCTCTGTGTGAATATATATATATATATATATATATAGATGTTAATAGGATGCTAAATATGTCATTTTCACGATGCTGATGCAAAATGTGAGATTAATATGGTTAGGGTTTCCTCAGCCAAAACAATAATATGGTTAGGGTTTGATTTTATGGATTCACCGTGAATTTTTATTGTGGGTTTTGGTGTTGGATAAATGGTTTGGGTTAACTTCTTCATGGATTTTGGGTTTCGAAACTTTACAATTTTGGTTGGGGTATATGTTTGAAATCACTGAAAAACTTCATGTTTTTGCTTGGTTGGAGCATGGGGTACTTTTGTTTTGGTGATGGATGGATTTTTTGGGGCATTGAGTTGGATCTGTTGGACAGATTTTGTTGGTTTTGATTATTATATAGCAGACTTGATACCTGTTTGCATTTTATTTTTCCTAGGACAACAATGGATGAAGAGAGTCGAGTCATTGTCTAATTGTAGTGAATTCATTTTAATTCATCAAAACATAGGAATTGGAATTGGATTTAGAAATACAATTTCTAATTCAATTTCGTTGTGCCATCCAAACATCAGAATCAGACTTATTGTAATTCTGGCTTAATTCCAATTCTGACGAATTGGAATTGGAATTGGAATTACAATTCTGAACGTGAATTCCAATTCCAGGGTACCAATCAGACCCTCACTGGATTCAGCAAAACCATTAGCGGAATTATGGTTTTCCAATCATATGCTCATGGGATCTGGAAAATAATAAATATGTTAAACATTATAGATGAAGCAGTGGTTTAAAAATAGAATTGTAAAAACTAGTTCTGTTGTAAAACTGTGTAGTTATTGCATGAGCTACAGTGCCTTAAAAATGAGTTATCATCATAGAATGCATAATCTACTTCCCAGATTGGGTGATCTTTTATTCCCATCTTTCTCATGGACCAGCAGAAGAATTATGGTATCAAACTTTAATATCATGGTTTTCTGCTGGATATGTTGTGATGTAGGTTTCACAACTCCCATTTAAGGCTTGTATCTGCCTGCATCATAACTAATGAATAATTATTGGAAGTTGAATTTCTAGCCCTGTCATAGAACTTTTGAGAGTTTATTTATTGTTATAGCATTCAAATGGTCAATAAAAGTGATCAGTAGAAACTTAATGTGCATTTCCAATTTGTATCTGCCTGGGAACTTGATTGGTCAACACTGTTGCACCATTTGCAAATCTGATCAGTTGGGCCAAGAGCCAAATTGAAATTAGTGTGTGAAGAGATTATGTTGTCACCTGCAATCTGATAGAACAAGACAAGTTACTTTAATACTTGACTTTGTTCTTGCACCTTTATCATCGTTGGTTGGCCGCATCACTGCCCTGTTGACATCAAAGGTCCCACCAAAAGTGACTGGAGAAAAGACATGGATTTCACTAGGATAATGGGCAAAGCAATTGGCTAGTCACAGTATCACTGCTCACTTGTTGGGCTAGCTAGGAGATTCGTCAAGGCTGATTGGCAAGATTGCTTCTTCATGTAAATATTCTTTGGTTTTTCCTTTTCACAATAAAGTTTATTATTTATGTGGTGTAAGTTCTGTGTCACATCATATATATGGTGAATTGGTGATCATTCTCAACATCTTATGGTAATTTTTGGCAAACTCTATTTTTTTTTTTCCCCTTCATGTTGCATCTTCGTTATTGCTGTATGTTAATGAGTTTGGACTTATGTTGACAGAAATTTATTTTTCTTGATCAGCCGTCCATTGGTGTTGTTCTGGGTTTTATTGGGTTTAAGATGATCCTAGATTTTTTTGGTGAGTTATTTTCAAAACAAAGGAGATTTTGTTTTTTATTTTTTATTTTTTGTGTACTTACTCATATCCTCAATTATAAGAATGTATCGTATCTCATTCAGCATATCTCATCTCTTCCTGCAGGATATCATGTATCAACTGAGGTTTCTCTGGGTTTCGTAGCTACTACTCTCAGTGCTGGGGTATTGTTGAGTCTAATGAAGAAATCTGACTAGCTAAAGAAGCAATTCAAGTGCAGGTGCAGTGAAAAATCTAAATTTACTTTCACTTAAATACTTTCCCATGAAATTGTTGCTCTAATTTTCTGATCAATAATCAACAATAACAACTGCTATTTCATGAACCTCCATATCTTGTTTTGTGGAACTTGAAAATTTGAAATCTTATTGTAGCAACTCCAACCTACATTGTCATTACTTCACCATCCTGCGCTCTGCAATTGAATGGAGCATCAGAGAAATATAATCAATGGATCTATTGAATATCTCTGCAGGACTTCTTGAACTAGGTCTTTGAGCTGAAGTTGGCTGAGCCAAAATATGACGTTCTACTCAGTCTTTTGAGCCATGGATGGACTTCTAAGAGCTCCAGTCTCCAGAATGAGGAAAGAAAGAACAAATCAACCAACTTCCATCACTCTAAACAATATTGAGTCTTCTGAAATCCATTTTTCTGATTATACTCATTTCAATTAATACTACCTGTGTTCAGGTTTTTTTTTTCCCCCTTATATTAGAAACGTACGTTAAATTTTTTTCTATGTAAAATCTCAATATCTAGAAATTGTCTTTGAGTGCTATTAATTATGTTTGTTTGGAAGGGGTGAGGGGGAGTAATATCCCTTGGGACATGATGTAGGGTTTTGACAACAAAAGAAAAGCAAGAAACCTGGAAGATGACATTCAGGTCGAATGGTAAAATGCAAGGCACATATGTCGTATCCCATGCATCATGATTCCGATGGGGTAGTCTTTATCATTTACCTACTAACTCAGTAATTATACAATGCTGTATTTGAGATTGACCACACGTTTGTTCAACATTTCCTCAAAAGAATCGGTCCTACTTCAAGCTTGTTGACATTCTCTCTTTTTTTTTTTTTTTTTATTTGATTTGTCAAATGGTGAGTGGAGCTTGGCCGCATCAACTTTTTTGAATACCGTTGGATCTTGTGAATCCAATAGCTTAAAAATGAGGTGCAAAAATGAAGTGTAAAAATTGAGTCCATAGATCCTGACCATATATATATATATATATATATATATATAAGGGTAAATTGTAAAAAACCCCTATGAAGTATGGGGGGTCAACAGATAACCCCTCTTATGTTTTAATTTTGTCAATGTGCTTCTTAATTTAATTGGAAGACAAAACCAGTAGTCGATAGCCACCTAATTAGTCATGATGCCAGTGAGGATTCCAGCGTTTTTGGGTAATATGGGTCCGTTAACGGTATTACGTGCATAGCCAAATGATTAATTTTTGTTAAATTTCATTTACGGCGAGTAACAGTGGAGCACATTGACAAAAATCGAAACACACGGGAGGTACAGTGAGAAAATTAAAAAATAATGGGAGTTATTTGCTAACTTTGACATATTTTAGTGGGTTAACTGCAATTTACCCAAAATATAAATGAATAAAAAATTTAGAAAACAAAAAACAAAAAAACAAATGAAAGAAGACATGCATCTTGCCACGAGTAACACACGTCAATAATGACGTTCACACTACGCCATGCAGACAAAACAAGTAATACTAAAATGTGTTTGCGAACAATTCTGTAACCGTGGGGCTCTCACTCACAGCCATTGGATCTGATTCTTTCTTTCATATTGCAACAATAAAAAGACAGGGATGCTATTGCTACCACATAAAGTATTCTAACCCCACTTAGTTTATCCTTTTTTAAGGTTTTATAAAAAATATGAAAGGTTTTTACGAAAATTAACTACGTTGTCCAGTAAAAAACATCATTCTAAACAACTTTGTAAAAGAAAATTTTATCAAAATCTATTGTTTAAGTGGATTTTGTAACTATTTATAATCTCTGTTTCATGTTTTCAAAAATTTTCCATGGATAATGACCAAAAACTCCATATGTTAGATTTTTGAAAAACTTTCTTTTTAACAAAGTTTTTTGGAATAATATTTTCTAGTGAATTACGCGACTAGTTGTTATAGATATCTTTTATATTTTTTATAAAACCTTAAAAAATATAAATTTAATAGAGAATTTAGAATACTTTATGCGGTGACAACGGCCTGTCCAAAATAAAAAATGTATAACAGGGAGAGCTTATAATCTTAGCGTAAGACTGCCCACCTTGGTGCTTTACTCTCTCCCACAAACTACCGTCAGGCGTCAGCACTTAGCACACCATCAGGTCCCACAATAAAAAAAAATGTCCCACAATTCCTCTCTCAGTCGGCACTCGGCAGTCTCTCTGTTTGTAATGCAACCAGTAGAGTGCAAATACATCCACAAACAAACATTTTAGTTTTGCATTGATTCGAAGAAGAGAAGCTTGGAACTCTCTTGAGAACAGCAATGGCTACAGGGTAAGATGTTGAATTGATCATCGATCCCTCCATTTTCTGGCTGGGTTCCCCTCCGTCTGCTTGTGGGGTTTCTCTGTATGTAGTTTCGAATTCTGTTTTAATGCATTTATTTTTTTCCCAGATGTGTGCAAGAGGTTCTTCCTCCATCCTTGACTTCTGACTCTGAGCAACCTCCTCTCTTTGATGGAACTACAAGGTTTATTCATCTTTCTCTGCTCTTTTCTCTATCTATATATAGACACCGATATGCATATGCATGTTAGAATTCCTGTTTTCTTGGAACAATTGGCACTCTACCCAGTTCGTTCCCACTATATGTTCATTTCAATGCCCATATGATGATTTAGTACTTTTTTTTCCCTCCCGGCCTTTTTGGGGTGGAAGTGCCTGACTATCAAAATGGGCTTTGTTCTTGAAGGTTGTATACATGTTACACTTGCCCATTTGCGCAGCGTGTGTGGATTACCAGGAATTATAAGGTTATATAGTTCTTCTTCATCGCTTTGTTCTCTTTCGAAATTTCTTCAATTTTGTCTATACTTCATGTTTTTTCGTCTGGTCTTTTAACTTTTCTTATGCAGCTTTTATACCTTTCTGCATTAGAATACAATGTATTTAAGCAACCCTTTTGGTGCAGGGATTACAAGACCAGATTAAATTAGTTCCTCTTGACCTTCAAAATAGGCCTGCTTGGTATAAGGAGAAAGTCTACCCTGAAAATAAGGTGATACTCACATTCTTTAGCTAAATCATGCTTCTGTTTGATTGTTATGATACCTCATGCTTATAGATGAATCATTTGGTTGATAATTGATTAAACATGGTGTATACCACTAGGAATTTGTATGAATTAAAAGGTTCTCTATCATATTTAATATTTGATATAAAAAGACATCTGCGAGTCAACCTTGGAGAGGAATATTTTAAAATTATCTCGACTTGTAAATCACCCTCGAAGAGGAATGCTTTAAATTTTATCATCAACCCTTTTTGTCTTATTAATTTGGTGCTTACCTTGAAAATTTGGAAAATCAAGGGAGTTGATAATTTTAAAATATTGAAGATGGTAACTATTATTTGTTTTGAAATATTGAAGGTGTCTTTTAGGCCATGTTTGTTTGGTTAGAATGAAATGAGTGGGAATGAAATCTGATTCCATGCTCAAAATAGTCTGGAATGGAATGAGATTGAAATAAACATTGCGAAATGAATATCATTACAATTCACTACTATTGTTTGATTCCATTCCCATTTAAGTACCTCATCCAAACATGTTGTTTGGAATGAATTGGAATATGATTCCATTCCATCCATTCCATTCCAACCAAACAAACATGGCCTTAGTGTATCTCTTTCTCCAGTGGCAAACGGGCACTATACAGAATATCCACATCATCATTGTTGCCGCTGCTTTACCCAACTGTTGGATTAAAGATAGTATGGAGTATGGACATAAGTTGATAAGTGCAATATACATTGTACTTATCATCAATATCAACAGATAAATGAGCAGTCTGGTGCAGGTTGGATGTTCTTAGTGGATGAGGGGAAGGTGGGTAGATGTAGGGTGAAGTTTTGGGAAAAGATTTGAATCCTGCGACCTTGGTGGAAATTAAGGTATTAAATATGATGGATGATAGAACAGAAACCTTGTGATCAATTTCATTTAGTTTGTGTGAGGCTCTGATGGCAAGCCATATGGATGCAAACAGATAGCTTGTGGTGATTTTTGCCAATTGGGAATTATTCGGCATGTGAATTTTTTTTTTTTTTTTTTTTGTAATTTAGGTATGACGTGGAAAATTATTCTGAATAAAGTTTGGAAGCTAGTGATAATGACAGAACTTGCAATATACACATGCTGTGACTCCATCATTCCAGTATTAGTTAATGGATTTTGAAAATTTCACTAATAATGAAGTAATAATGGAGTGTTCTTTATCAATACACACAATATAGTTGGATAAATTTGTGAAGCACTGAATTTTAAGTGATAATGTTGGGTCACTTATCTAACCAAAGAACTTGGATATAGTTCGTATTTTTTGGAACTTCTGAGAATGTAATCATTTCATTTTGCTGAGCTGCAAGTTTTCGAACATGACTTAGCCAAGTCAATTTGAACATTTATATTGGTTAAATTGTGTGGTGTTATGTTATAGTATCCATGCAAGGATTAAGATCATTCTTGAGAGCTATGTAATGTACTACCCTACTGATGTATCGTTTTACTCTTCTTCATTAATTATGAAGTTCTCTTTTCTACAGGTGCCATCACTGGAGCACAACAACAAAATCATTGGAGAGAGCCTCGATTTAATGAAATATGTAGACAGCCACTTTGAAGGGCCTTCACTTTCCCCTGAGGTGAGATGTGTAAAATTTGTTTGTGCCCTGGATGGAGGGCTTCTCTCTCTCTCTCTCTCTCTCCCCCTCCCCGTACGTGCTTGTGTGCATACAATGTTGTGTGAAAAAACTTTGACAAAAGTGTAGTTGTGATTTGTGAATATCCTATAGGATCCTGCAAAAAAGGAGTTTGGTGAACAGTTGTTTGCCTACACTGACACATTCATCAGAATAGTCTACACTTCATTTAAAGGAGATGCAGTGAAAGAAGTTGGTAGGAATTGAAACTCGTTGTCTTTTGGATTTATATTTACCACATCATTATATAGAAAAATAGACTGATTGATATTAGTAATTTGTACCAGGTGCTCCTTTTGATTACATAGAAAATGCTCTTCATAAATTTGATGATGGTCCATTCTTCCTCGGTCAATTCAGTTTGGTATGTGAAATTCTCATCTGTGTTATAATTCTCCATATGCTGCATTGCATTTCTTTTGTTGATTATTGACCTAGGTCCAGAATCATCTTGCATTTAAAGATCTTATTTTGATCTATAACCTGTCTGGCTAGAAAATAAATTTATTTTACGACATAGAAATGGATAATATGGTGAAGAAAATGTTTTGTATTTGTTGTGATTACAACTTGTCTGATTCATGATTCGAATTATGTGACCTTCAGGTGGACATAGCCTACATCACATTTGTTGAAAGATTCCAGATATTTTTATTAGACATGTGGAAGTATGACATTACGGCAGGCAGGCCTAAACTAGCAGCATGGATCGAGGTACATTGAAAAACCATAATAGCTGATGGGCAATTATGAAATTTAATTACAACTGTGTTTTGCCGTGTAGTGGAGCAAAGTGCCTCCCCCTCGTCCACTGACTTTACGTAGTCAAGAGACTCTTCTGTAGTCCAAATAATTATTTTTGGAAGTTGCAGAACAGGGGTAGGTGCTGACCCTCGAAGTTGTAATGGGTAATGGTGTAGAGTTGGCCTTGCGGTCACAGGGTTTGGAATCACAGGTTTGGGTTCACAGGTTTTATCACCACTTACCTCCTGAGGGCCTTTATAGAATCATAGAACAAGAGCTACTGTTTGGGTTGTGGCATAGTTTTCACTGTTTGGGGCTGGTTGTGGTTGCATAAGTTAATGTTATGGTTTTACCCTATAACTGGCCTCAGTGGAGTGTGGCCATTGAGAAACTATAGTTTTTTGATGGTACATTGAGCTACTATAGTTGGTACATACTATGGAAACAAAAGCTTCAGCCTTTCTCAGAGGAGGTAGTACCATAGTAAATTGTAATGAATGCTTTACAATATTGTTAGAAACTCAAGGAAAAAATATAGAAGAAAATTTAAACATTTCGATTAATAAATATTATCCCACACTGAATTCAGCTTCTCTAGACATCTGCTTCTAGTATTTGTTATGCATTTTTTTACATTTATTTTTCCGAGTTCTCGATGCAAAAGTATCCCACTTGTTTCCTTGAACTTCCAGTTTCCACCCCCTACTCATTAGAGAAAAGTACCGAGTCCAATTCAGTCTGAGCATAGTATTGGCAACAACTCTCATTGGCACGCACGCAAGCAATTGCTCTAGCTGTTGAGCAATTGGACACCTTAGCTAAATTATTAAATTAACGCTGCTTTAAACAATTGTTTTAGAAAGATGTGTTTGTTCCTAAAACGCTGAATTATTGTTTCTTAGATAATGAATCTTTATTGTTCACTGATCCTTGTGCAGGAGATGAACAAAATTGATGCCTACAAGCAAACGAAAACCGATCCCAAAGAGCTTGTTCAATTTTATAAGAAGCGCTTCATGGTATTTCCTCTACAGACACAATGATATATACAATTCTTCTTTTTTCTTTATTTCAGTTCATTTCTTTTTCTCTTTTAGGTTAGTTCTGAAAATGGTAGTTTGCTAACCTGTTCAATATATTTCCTTCTTTGCAGGCTCAGCAGTAAACACAGCAGCAGTTGTCTAGACTATGTAATGAATAAATGGCTTTGTGCCTTTTCAATTGTCTCTTAATTTAAAGGTCTGTTTCTATGTGTGTATGTGCTGAAGGCACAGATGTGGACTTGTTGATGTCCAGATATCACAGTTTGTGTGGTAAGAATGTCTGTCTAGCTAGATCACATAAATAAAAATTGAAGTAACACAAGTGCTGTACAATTCTGTTGATTTTTTTTTTTTTTCTTTTTTTCTGTTGGCTCCATGGATGATTCTCTAGCTGGGATCTGGGTTATGAACTTGTATCTGCCTTGCCTTATTTAACTTAAAATTCCAACAAAACCCTAATTAACAGCCTTTAGAGTTTGTGGCATTAAAAATGTTGTGAAATACAGCGGGATACCATCATAATAATTTTTGAAGGCTGAGAGCATTTTTTTCAAAGATTATGATAGGTTTTTCTAAATAAGTTTGACCTTTGGAAAAATGGGTTTTGGTAGATAACATCATCAATTGTCGTCACCACCACCACCAATGTCATTGTAGTCACCGCCACCACCACTACCACCAACTTGTCACCACCACCGCTGATACATTTTTGCATGACTTTTCATTTTGTTTATATGGTTTTGATAAAAATTTAGTTTTAGTAAAATTACATAATTTCATTTTTCTATTCGTAAAACTACAAAATATCGATTTGTATCCTAACTTCTTTTGCCATCTAGACAGCAAAATCATAATCTTGGCTTAGTTATAATTCTAATAGAATTTGAAACGGAATTACAATTATGAACCTTAATTCTAATAGGATATCCACGCAGTCCAATCATATCTTAAAGTATTATTCTTCTTTTTTTTGGCTATTCCTTTTAATATGAATTTATATTTAATTTTGCAATTAAAGAATAATCAACAGTCCAGCACATTCATGAAAAAAAAAAAAAAAAAACCTTTCATATATTGCTAAAAAGATATTTCATATTCAGAGTTGTAAACACATGATGTTGAGGCTTCAAGTGTACCAAGCTAGTTGGAATGCTAGTTTCCAAAAAAAAAAAAGAGAGAAAGAATATCGGACATTTATTTTCTCAATTGATAGAAAAGACCCTAACCTATTCCAAACCCTACTCCATGTTGAGTACACTCGTAGGTAGGTGCTACCCCTTAATGGTTGTCAACTCCTTAAGGAATTTTGAACCCTCGACTGTGAATAGAATTTTCTTAGCACTTACCCAAAATTTACTAAATATGTTACTAAACTTAAAAAGTTTAGCTTCTATTAGAAATCTAATATCTTGATCGCTGGACCTTCATTGATTTGATAATCTTATTGAATTCAGCATTAGCAAGAGGCAATGTTACTTGATGTAGCATTAATTACCAATTAAAATGATAATAAATTTATGAGATTGAGCCATCACGAAAACTTGCCATCTTCACTGTTATAGATATTTCCTTGATAATCTTGCTAAATTTTGCATTCACCTTAAAGGAAAGGGGTATTACAAAACCCAACCCATTTGCTCATACTTTCCAAGTGATGCCATATTTGGGCTAATCAATTGATATTTTCATCATTAAGAAAAATACAAATAAAAAGCTGATGGTGTGGCTGCCACGTCAATCAGGCATGCAAATTCAGAAAAAAATTATGGGCCTTTCATAATTTTCTAAAATGAAAATGTTACTTAATGTAGAGGTTTGAAATGTTATAGAGATCAATATAGCATCCTACGTGTTATATCACCATTCAACATAATTCTCCTTCTCTAACTTATCCATGGCCTAATATTTGGCTCTCTTTTGCATAGCCTTCCTTATTCTCTCGACTGTTCATGAATGTACGTATTTCCAATCATTTTTCTCTAAAAAAACTGCATAACAATGACTATAATATATACACATGTGCATAATTTCCTTTCTTTTTTTCTTTTATTTAATTTAAATAGGTAGGGATGTCAGCAATGACGGAAAAGAAGTTGTCACTTCAAAGGACATCGGTGGTCCTATAGGTTGCAAACTTGTTTCCTGCAAAAGTGGACCCTGTTGTTGTTGCGACAAGCCCAAGCATTGCAGTTTAATTAAAGATAATTGTAACTTGATGTGTACTGCTTAGGCTACCCTTTTCTCATGTGGTGCATATGTGAATTGGGTTGGGGCCGGGGGGGTGGAAGCTTTAAACGCGCCATGCTTTGATATTCTACAATTAATAATTAAAAATAAATGAAATATTCAGTAGGGTATGTTTCACTCATTAATTTATTTTTATTGGTTTGTTTTTTCTTTTGATTGAAAAATTTTCACATGAGCCAATAAGGGTAATAGATCAACACGACTCAAATTTTCTACATTTTTGTGTGTATGTGTGTGTGTTATAAAACCCATTGCAGTCTGCAATTAACTTAGGTAGGGCATTGAAATAGGATAATTAACAATTTAGTGTCTTAACTGTTAGGCTATGTTTGGTATGTCAGATTAGTCGTATAAGGTAAACATATCATTTTCATGTGTTTCGTATTCTTTTCTAACAAAGGATATACCATCAGTAAAATGATTATATTACTCATATGCGGAAGATAATATAACCCACAAGGGAGGTAGTATATTTTTATTTTAGGATATTATTTCATTTACAAGAAACATGAAGATGAAAAAATATTGAAAAGACTATATGTTCCATTTTAAACAAAACAACCAAAGACTTTATTTTCATTCAACAACTCTATCATATCTAATCTTTTAATCTAATATACCAAACATAACCTTATCATCATTAGAATTTTATGAAACAAGTTAACCCTTTCGAGTTTCGACCTACCCACTGTCCCTAAGATCGACTGTGTAAATGTGAATATGGGAAAAAAAAGGAAAAGTATCCTATCAAAAAAAGAAAAAGGCACTTACCAAAAAAAAAAAAAAGAAAAAGGAAAAGTAGAAATATAATTCCTTATATTTTTTTTTTTTCCTTGATAAATCCGGAACCGACGGGGAAATGGGTCATTTATTTATCAATCAAATAATAATTAATTGAATTAGTCAACTCCAATTGGTCTCTCAAATCAAGGATCAGAGAGCTAATCATCCACATAAGAGTAGCATTGCGTACGCTCCACCTCAGATATAGCCAACAAGTCATCTACGGCTGAGACGAATCAAATTATTCGTGAGCATGTGCCATTCATTTTGATCTTTGTCCTGCATCATGTCCATCTCAATTATCATGTGCCATCCATCTGATGATGCTATCGGTTCCGAATTTAGAAATCCCAAAAAGATACAAAGGGTAGGACCTAATGTGGGATCCACCAACTGTGAGATCCACCCTTAATCTATTGAGTCCCAAAATCGGGACGCCCAGTATTTTTCACTTTCTAATTGTACAATTGAAGCAAATCGTATTATTGTATTTTATTAAAATATATAAATTACTTAATGGAAGCAAATGAAGTTATAGTTACACTACGTGGGGAATTGTGGGTGGAAAGAGTGACCTGTGGAAGGGGTTTTATTGAGAAATATAATCTTTTTCATATGGGTGGAGAAATGGTCAAGGTTACAATAAAAGTTATTTATAAAAATAAAAAAAAAAAGGGAAAAAAAAAAGACAAAATATCATGATTTCTTTTGAGAAAGGCTATTGCTACCACATAAAGTATTCTAAACTCCCCATTAGTTTATATTTTTTAAGATTTTATGAAAAATATGAAAGGTTTTTACAAAAACTAGTCGTTTTGTCCACTAGGAAAAATCATTCTGAACAACTTTGTAGAAGAAAGTTTTTTCAAAATCTATCATTATGTGGACTTTTTGGTCATTTACAATCTCTATTACATTTTTCATGAAAAATGGCCAAAAGGTCTACTTGAATGATAGATTTTGAAAAAAATTTCGTCTACAAAGTTACCCGGAATGATGTTTTCTATTAGGCTACGTGATTAGTTTTCGTAAAAACCTTTTATATTTTTATAAAACCTTAAAAAATATAAACTAAGTAGAGGGGCTTAGAGTATTTTATGTGATGGTAATAGCTTGGCCCTTTCTTTTATTAAAAAAGAAAAACTGTAATATTTTTATAGAAAATAACAATATCGATTTTTCTAAGTTCAGTTTGGAATTCGAAAAGTTACATAAAACGGAAGGGAAAATACTCCAAATTACTTATATTTAGTTTTTCTTACATAATTTTGGTTTCTAAGATCCAAACAGAGGCCTAAAGAGTCGTAGTCTTTTGGAAAATGGTGGCCTTTGATAGATAACACTCTTTATGGTTTTTCAAAAATAAAAAAGGAAACCATAGTCATTTACACAAATACCCATGATACTCCGTATTTCTTACAAAAACTTCTGACTCTTTTTATTTCAAAATTTTGAATTTTCGTAATTTCTCTTACCAAATAAGACCAAAATTTTCTTTTCATATTTTTACCCCTTATGATTTTGAATTTTAAATTTCTAAAGACCTCTTATCGTGGACAAAATATTGTAATATCGTTTGGTTGCACTTATTTTAAAATTTTTTTAACTTTTGAAAGCAAAAAGTTGTAAAAGTAAAAAGCACTATTTGGTTAGAGGAAATAAAAAGGATTTTTAGAAAGCAAAAAGCAAAATATTTTATTTTAAGCAAACGTAACGAAGATTTGCTTATAAAAGTCATTTTTATCTTTTGGATGAGTTTGACCTTAACTCGAAAAATTTGGAATCGAGAGAGGTTGTGCCTGTCTTAGGCTTCTATTTGGGCAACGATGATTCGATAGAGTTTCCATTATATCCTAAAAGATTATCGATGAAATTAATTTTATCAAACGCGCTTTTGCTTTTACTTTAAAGTAAAAAGCAAGAAAGTACAAAATGACTTTTACTACTTAAAATGAAATCTTTTAAAAAGTGTAACCAAACAATGCCTATAATATTTGATCTCACAATCCCACTTTACTTAATTCTTATTGACACAACCACGTAACCTGTGTAACAGCTGCACGAAAATCCTCCCTTTTTGTTTGGGGGGAATTCTTCAACTCTACTTTAGCGGCAATCTAGAGAGCTAATTTCGCAGTTCAACTACTGTTCAAGACTGGTTTAGGCACGTTGGAGAAAATAACGTCATGTCTGACGTCTCAAAGGAAACGACCCAACGTTGTTGTTCCTTTCAAACTTGACATTTCTAATCACATCTCAGATGAACCTAGCCAAAATTGCATCCCAATTCGGGCTTAGTGGCCATTTTCACCATTTCTTAAATGAACTTAGTCCGATTTCTGGTTTTGGTGAAGATTTTTTGTTTCTTCTCTAGGAGCATCATTTTGATTTATCTAATCGACGTCTAATCCTTCGAGAATAATTTGAGTTTGGCGGCTTCCATTTGTCAAATTTATAATTTCAGAAAGTTAAGTCTACGTTTAAATAAGAACAGTTACTTTAATCACAGATAATATTATTTTATAAGATAGCCAAGCTATTCGAAATTGCATCCAAATCGACTTGATAAAAAACTTGATTATCTTATAAACGAGTTAAGTTCAAATTTTATTTAAAATCCATTAATCCTTTGGCTCAGCTCAAGTAAAATACTATTTGATTTCTTAAGTTCATTAGTACTTAAAGTAACAAAATTATTTGGGTTTGGTTCGATAAAGAGTTTGTTTAAACTTCCTTGTAAAGGAAACGCAAACTACTAATCGACTCATTTGCAGCTCTTTTGTTTTGTTTTTTTGCTAGGTAATAATATAGGAAGAGTCGACTCCCATACCTTTGGCATGGTTATGGTGGCACCCAGGGTGGACGGAGGGGGTGTTAGAGGGGCATTTGACCCTCTTCACACATTTTTAAAAAGGTTTTTATATTACACAAAAATTTTGGTATTTCTAAATTTGACCTTGCTAAATTTTTTTTGGTCCTTTACATTTTCTAATTGTAACCTCCCTCTTTCTTTTTTCCCTTCATATAAATAACTCTTATCCTTTTTTACCTTTTATCTCACAAAAGTTTAATATTTCTAATTGTATCCCTTTTACTATCAATAAATATTTATGTTTTGTATTAATTATTAAGTTCAAACAAAATTTATTTGTTCTAGTTATTGTCTATTAGGAAAAAAAAAAAAAAGAAGGGTAAATTGCAGAAAACCCCCTTGAAGTATGGGAGGGTTAGTAGATAATTTTTCTAATGTTT
The DNA here is from genome assembly GCA_039720395.1 of Liquidambar formosana. NCBI lineage: Eukaryota > Viridiplantae > Streptophyta > Magnoliopsida > Saxifragales > Altingiaceae > Liquidambar > Liquidambar formosana. Next base: position 43,050,288 of record CM077821.1, on the reverse strand, counting down.
TAATTTTGTCAATGTGCCCCTTAAATCAATTGGAAGACAAAACCAATCATTGATGGTCACCCAATTGAGCATGATTTCGGCGAGTATTCTAGCGATTTTAGGCAACACGGGTTCGGGTCCGTTAATGGCATCACGTGCGTAGCCACATTACTAATTTTCATCAATTTTCATTAACGGCGAGTGATGGTGAGACACATTGCCAAAAATTAAAACATAAGAGAGGCACATCGACAAAATTAAAACATAAGGGGGTTATTTGCTAAACCCCCCATACTTCAGGAAGGGTTTTCTGTAATTTACCCAAAAAAAAAATCAGTAGAAGATTACTTTAAAAGATTCTTTAATGAGGGGGTTACCACTAGCACAAAAATTCCTTTGCACCCCTTTTAGTTTATAATTTTTAAGGTTTTATGAAAAATATAAAAAGTTTTTATGAAAACTAGTCGCGTTATCTATTATAATACATTATTTTGAGTAACTTTGTAAAAAAAAAGGTTTTCCAAAATTTGTTTTTTAAATAGACTTTTTTGATACAGAACGTTTCATGAAAAATAGTAGAAAAATCTATCTTAAATATAGGATTTGAATTTTTTTTTTTTTTTTTTTGGTACAAAGTTATTTAGAATGATGTTTTCTACGGAGTAATAAATATCGTAGTTAGTTTTTATGAAAACTTTTTATATTTTTTTATAAAACTTAAAAAAAATATAAAATAAATAAGTGTGTGAAAGAAGTTTTGTGATGGTAATAACATCTCTCTATTTAAATTTATAGGGTGAAAATAAAAACACAAATATCCAAATAAAAATCGACCCTAGAAAATTTCTGACTTCGCACTTATACCTAGGTGCTAGGAATCAATTACAGGGGAGGCATAAATTGGACTGTAAAGCAAGGGGTTACACACTCCCTCAAGCCTATTTAGCCATTACTCCCATAGCCCTCATCAAATGCCCATCATTGCGGGCTTCGATGCCAAGACTCACAACCCACCAAACACTTGGTGGAATAAGCCAAGGCCACCACACCGCCAAAGTGCCAAACCACGTAAGTAACGCGTCATTACTTACGTGGACACTGCGACATACGGAAGAAATGAGAGGTAGACAGGGCCGGTTCTGAGATTTTTGAGGTCCTAGGCGAATTCTTAAAAGGAGGCCTCTATTGACACCCGAAGACTTGTTTTTCATCCCACTTATTTTATACTTTAAGGTTTTATGAAAATTATAAAAGATTTTTAAAAAAATCAGACGCTCTATCTATTGAAAAACATCATTTTGAACAATTTTGTAGAATAAAGTTTTTCCAAAATCTATTGTTTAAGTGAAATTTTTGGCCATTTACAATAGTTGCTATATAAATGGTTATAAAGTCCATTTAAAAGATTAATTTTTAAAAAACTTTCTTCTACAAAATTGTTCAAAATTATGTTTTCTAGTAATTTATGTAATTAGTTTTTATGAAAATCTTTTATATTTTTCTTAAAACCTTAAAATGTAAAATAATTGGAGGATGAAAAAGAAGTCTTGGGGTGCCTATAGAGGCCCCCTTCTTAAAATGAGACCCTCCATACTCATTTTTTTTTTCCCAGTACAAACATAAAGTTTGTTTGCACATCCCATTGATTTTAATTTCTTAAGATTTTAGAAAAATATAAAAGGTTTTAAGAAAATTAACTATGCTATCCATTAGAAAACATCATTTTGAACAACTTTATAGGAGAAAGTTTTTACAAAATTTTTCGTTTAAGATGACTTTTTGGGCTAAAATTAACAAAGACGATAAATGATCAAAAAATCCACTTAAATGAAAATTTTTTAAAAAACTTTATTCTGCAAAGTTGTTCAAAATGATGTTTTCTAGTGGATTACATAACAAATTTTCATAAAAATCTTTTATATTTTTGGTAAAATATTGACAAATAAAAATTAGTGGGATGTGCAAATAAAATTAAGGAGTTGCAATAACCATTCTCTTTAGGAAAAAATAAAAATTAAAATTAAAATTAAACCTACTACAAGAGTTAGTCTCAAAATGGGGCCTTCATTTTGGGCCAAAATGTGGGGGCAGGCAGCCGCCTGGCCTGCCTTGCCCCAAAACCGGCCCTGGAGGTAGACTGAAGTAAGCATGACGAGAAGGCCCACATGACCCTTTCCTCTCTCTCTCCAGGAGGCCGCTGGCAATCTGGCATAGATGTATATATATGGCACCCGCAAGCAGTTGGATTAAACATTGTCTAACCTTTAAACAAGTCTCTAGAACTCTCTCGAGAACAGCAATGGCGACAGGGTAAGATTGTGAATTTGTCATCGATTACCCCATTTTCTGGTTGAGTTCTGCTTGTGGGTTTTCTCTGAATTTACGTATTTCCATTTTTCTTTGTAATACATTTTCGTATTTTGCGTTAACAAATCTTTCTTTTGTTATGTTTTGATTGATTATTTTCCATTTTTCATTTTAATTTTTTTGGCTGTAGTGTGCAAGAGGTTCTTCCCCCACAACTGACTTCTGCTTCTGAGCCACCACCTCTCTTCGATGGAACTACAAGGTTCGTTCCTCTTCCTTTGCTCTTTCCTCTCTCTCTATGTACATATACACACACTTATATGCAAAATTATGTTAGAAATCTTGTTTTCTTGGAACAATTGCTTGTACCTAGTTCCCAACAGGTGTTTTTATCATTGTCCATGTGGTAATTTTGGGAATTATTTATTTATTTATTTTTTTTGGGGGTGCCTGACTGTCAAAATGGGTTTTGTTCTTGAAGGTTGTATACCTATTACCCATGCCCATTTGCTCAGCGTGTGTGGATTACGAGGAATTATAAGGTTATATAGTTCTTTTCACGACTTTGTTTTCTAGCTCTCTTTTGGTGCTCCTTAAGTTTTCTTATGCAGCTTCCATGCCTCTCTGCATTAGATAACAATGTACTTGAGCAAACCCTTTTGGTTTTATAATCCTTTTTGACCCCTTCGCTGTGCAGGGATTACAAGACGAGATTAAATTAGTTGCTATTGACCTTCTCGATAGGCCTGCTTGGTATAAGGAGAAAGTCTACCCTGAAAATAAGGTGATATTGATATTCTTTAGTAAAATTATGCTTCTATTTGATGACTATGATATCTCGTGCTTGTAGACTATTATACATGATTTTAGAGTTTTATAGGAATTTGTATGAATAAAAAGGATCCCCTTCTATATTTGATGTTTGATGTAAAAGACATGCTTAAGTCACCCTTGAAGAGGAATATCTTAAAAAGTTCAAATTATCATAACTTGTTGAAAGCCATTGGTACTTATCAAATATCGATGGGATCTGGTGTGGGGATTCATTCAATATGCAGTAGATAACCTTCCATATGGGAATTATCTTATGAGGAGATGTGCACATTTCTATGATGCACACAAGCCTTGTTTGGTGGTGGATAGAAAGGACATATCTTTTGTGAGTAGACACACCAGTTATGGGTGGTTATCACTTACCACACACCCTTTGGTTCGTTATAAATAAACACCAAGATAATTCATTTATTAAATTAAAAGAATAAATGAACCTATAAGGCTATAACCTCTCCATTCTTCATCTTCTTTTTCCACCATATTTCCAATGTGAGATACCTAGTCTAACGACATTGAGTATCTTTGATCCTCCATTTATAGTTCCACCATTTGTATCCTTGTTTTTCATTTTTGTTTTTTTTTTTGTTTGTTTGTTTGTTTGTTTTCTTTTTCTTTTTCCTTTTTTTTTTTTTTTTTTTTTTTTTTGGGGGGGGGGGGGGGGGGTTTGTTATAATACTTTGGCACTTACCTCTGAAAATCAAAACTTTTGTTCTTCCTTTTTCAACCAATGCTAACTGTTATTGGTTCTGTGATACTGAAGATGAGGGTATCTCTTTCTTCAGTGGCAACAGTTGTAAATTTGTCACTTTAAAAATTTCCACGTCATCATCATTACTGTTTCCTTGCTCAACTCTTTAGATTATAGATGGTGTGGACATATTTTAATAATAGTAATGAGTAATGATGCCATATATTGTATTGCTAAGGAGCGGCGGTCTGGATCAGGTTGAATGTTATTAGTGGATGAAGGGAAGGCTGGATGGATTTGGGGTGAAGTTCTTGAGAAAAGATTTGACCCTGTGATTTTAATGAAACCTAAAGCCTTAACAAGATGGATAATGGAACATAAATCTTCTGATGAATTTCATTTAGTTGTTATATGGTTCTAATGATGGTGATGATGATGACACCAAGCATATGAATGCAATTGTATAGCTTATGGTGGTCTTTGATGACTAACAACACTATTAAAAAGTAGAATTACCAACCTTTACATGAATTTTAAAGTGGACATTTTTTTTTTCTTCATTCTCATTTGGTTCTCGTATTATGGATCTTGATTCACGTCTTATGGCATTTCCAGTGTATAAAAAAAATAAAAAATAAAAAAATAAAAAAAATTCCAATCCCAAAAAGGATTGTTCATCAAACTACTATTGAGATTATTCGGACCATATCTCAGTATCATACCAATGTTCATTGCTATACCATCATTTTTCCAAAATCGATTGCATGATACATGAGTGACAGAATGTGCTTGAACTTTCCAATGAACAAATATTAAAAAATTAGTATTTTTTTGCAATATACTCAATATAAGTGGATAAAGGAAAATGCTAGTCTTCCCAACTTTTTCTTAATTCTTTCACAGGGGATGGGGGACCCACACCCATGGTAGAGTTGGGAAGATTAGCACTGCTTCTGGATAAATTTGTCAATTATTGTGATAAACTGATAAAGTTGGGTCACTTACCTATCCAAAGGACTTGGTTACAATTCAGACATTTTTTGTGGAACTTCTGAGAACAAAGTCTTTTTTTTTCTTGCTGGACTGCAGTTTTCCACACTTTACACAGCCAAGTGAATTTCAGCATATTCAATGGTTACACTGCTTGTTGGTATCTTATAATGTTCATGTGAGAGCTATGTCATATATTGTTTGAGATGTCATTTCTCTTCTTTATTAGTTATGATCCTTTTCTATAGGTGCCTGCACTGGAGCACAACAACAAAATCATTGGAGAGAGCCTTGATTTAATTAAATATGTGGACAGCCACTTTGAAGGGCCTTCGCTTTTCCCTGATGTAAGATGTGTAAAATTTCTTTGTGTCCTGTTTGTAGGGTCTCTCTCTCTCTATCTTTCTGTGTGTGTGTGTGTGTGCACGCACACGTGTGCATGTATCTGTTTCAAATGTTTTGATAAAATTTCTGTGGTAACCTTGAAGGATCCATCCAAAAAAGAGTTTGGTGAACAGTTGATTGCTTACACTGACACATTCACCAGAGCAGTCTACACTTCATTTAAAGGAGAAACAGTGAAAGAAGTTGGTAAGATTTGAAACTGTTTTCCTTTTTGCATTTATATTTAAAACAGATTTATATAGAAAAATAGACTGATTGATATTAGTAATTCGTACCAGGTGCTCCTTTTGATTACTTAGAAAATGCTCTTCATAAATTTGATGATGGTCCATTCTTCCTCGGCCAATTCAGTTTGGTATGTGAACTGCTCATTTATGTTATAATTCTTCCTTACGCTATATTGCATACCATTCGTTGATTATTCCACAGGTCAAATTGGATATGTAATTATAAGTCCAACAATGAGCGCAACCCTCGTGTTTAGAAAGATCCTATTTTTATTTCATAACTACCTGGCTAGGGGAGAATGCACATAGTTCATGACATGGAAATAAATAATATGGTGGAAGAAAATGTTTTATGTTTGGTATGATTACAACCTGTCTGATTCATGATTGGAATTATGTGACCTTCAGGTGGACATAGCCTACATTCCATTTGTTGAAAGATTCCAAATTTTCTTGTTAGATGTGTGGAAGTATGACATCACGTCAGGCAGGCCAAAACTAGCGGCATGGATTGAGGTACATTGGAAAACCATACTAGTTGTTAAACAATTATGAAATTTAATTACTAATCATGCTTTGCCACATATCAAAGGGCCTCATTTCATCCAGTGAATATATGTAGTCAAGAAACTCTTCACTACTAATGATAATTAATACAATAAGAACTAACGTTTGGGTTGTGGTATAGTATTTGCTGTTTGGGAGAGGTTATATTTATACCAATATGCTTTTGTAAATTTAGGGCATGGGTTTTCGTGGCTGCACAAGTTTAAATTATGATAGTGATTGATGAATCAATTGTGCCATTGGACAGAGCTAACTAATTATTGAATTACATTGTTTTGAACGGTGGTTTTAGAAATATGTGCAAATTATTACTGTATCGGGGTTCTTGGTTTTCTAATGATTAATCGTTTATTGATTCACCAATCGTTGTGCAGGAGATCAACAAAATTGATGCTTACAAGCAAACCAAATGTGATCCCAAAGGACTCGTTGAAATGTATAAGAAGCGCTTCTTGGTAATTAGCCCTAAGCACACCTTGATATGAATCTTTTTTTATTTTTTAAAATATTTTTTGCCCCTTTAGTTTTCTTTGAATTTCTCCTTTCGGAGTACTTATAAAATGACAAGCCACTGACCTGTTAAATATTCTTCATTTTTGCAGGCCCAGCAATAAACATGGGAGCAGTCATTTAGACTTATCTAGCGTATGATCGAATAAATGGCTTGGTGCCTTTTTTATGTATTTATTATTTATAATCTGAAGGTCTGCTTTTATGTATGTGCTAGAGGAACAGATATGGACTCGTTGATGTCTAGTTATCAGAGTTATGTGTCCTAATATCCTTCTAGCTAGGTTAAATAAAAATGAAGTAATAAAAGTGCTCTACAGTTCTATTTTTTGTGTACTATTGCGAGTGTTTGTTTTTGGTTGGTAGCTTACTGCATTTTTTTTTTTTTTTTTTTTTTATGGTTCAAGAAGATATTATTAACTTGCCAACTTATCTAAAAGCTCAAGCTGTTAGAAATGGGGGTAAACAGTGTATATTAAAGGGATTTAACACTCCTTGCATGTTCGGTTTCCGAATATAGGGGTAGCACCGAGGCAGAAATGTACAAATTTGGAATACAAGACTTCTTGCTCTGATAAGACATGTGCATGCGCTTGTCATGTTAACACTTAATGCTTATGGGGCAAGTGTAAAATCTAGCCCTAATGTACAATGACGGGATATAAACCCCTATTGTGCCAATAAGGAGAGGAGAAAGAAGAATTTCGGATTCGGTTTTACCTCATTTTGCAACTATATATTTTCCAATGAGAAAGAAAACAAGCTCAGAGCTGGTTTGATTTTCCATGTTGAAACTTGAACAAGACAATAATGAGCCCGCAAGCAGTTTCTGTTTTTTGTCAGATAGCTCTCTATTTGGTGCTTGTTTCATAGGTGGAATGGGTGCACAACCTGCACAACTGGATGTGAACAGTGTTGGGCTGCGCTTGGCCCTTAATGCTCATATAGCTTCACTCATGAACCTACCTAACCATGAGTCCCTACTCCTTAACAAGCCTGTTCACGAAACCAATCAAAGCCAAACTTTGACATGTTTGAGCTTCAACTTATTCATTAAACAGACTTAGGACCTGTTTGTGCTTCAACTTATAACTATAATTTGGTTTTTAAATAAGCCAATTCACAATTGGTTTAGAAAAAAAAAAAAAAACTGTGTTTATTCCTTGTTTTCGCAACAAAATAGAACTAATTAGGAGAGAAAAAAAAAAGGATTTATCAAACAATGTGAAATCAAAACTAATCAGACTTATTTTCAGATTTTCAGATGGTTAAGTTTTCAAGTTTAACAAACAACCCCTTAAACTTTAAGTTTGAGTTTAGTTCATTTAATAAATTGATTAAATTTGAATTAATCCTAATTGAATTTGTTCATGAATGGTTCAATTCGTTTGTGTTTGTGGGAGATATCGACGTGGAGTCAACTAAGCCCACATGGGTTGTATTTGAGGAGGTCAACTACGTGAGATGGTGGGACTGTGGGTTAAACCATGGTGGAAGAGAGAGAAAAGCAATCTGAGAGCAATGTGGAGGCAGGAGAAAGGCAGGGAGAATGCCAACCTTCGCTATTGGAGAGGTTCTAGTCCAGTAGAACCTGGAGAGACCCAAGGAGATGTTCATCCTAATGGTGGGGTCACAGTATGTATGGTGGTGTACGTGGTGTACATGGTGTTGATATCCCATGTTGGGGTCTGGTGTTGGGTGTTGTTGTTCTCAAGGAAGCCAAAAAATGTCACAACCCAAATTAATTAAGCCGTAATCAATAGTAATAAAACAAGCTTTGTTTTAATAAATCATTTGATAAAAGAAGATGACAGGTGTCAAAATCTCAACTATTTGAAAATTTTTCCCTTTTTCGGACATGACCCATCTGTAGATAGGGCATACCATCATAAAACCTGTTATAAAAATCCATTCCATAAAATTTCCATGTCATCCATAAGTGTGGTATCATCCCGTGCGTCGCATTCCCACATATACACAACTATAAACAATTAAAATTACAACCCTTAATAATATTGCAAATCCGCCGACCATAGGCCCAAAATAAAATTAATGAAATACATTCATTTATCCCATGAAAAATACATTAATAGACCACATTAATAAATCCCAAGTAAGCGTGCCTCCGCATAAACTTCATAAATCATTTCCTGTAATACTGAAAAACATTTAAGGAAATAGGCGTGAGTACGACGACGCAGTAGATACAATTTAACATAGTAAACTAAAGCAATGATATAAATAAAATCCCAATTATATCATTTAAAACAAAATATACTAACCAAGTATATTACAAATCCAAAATAAGTTATAATCCATAACTTAAAACAAATAATACATAATACCCAATGCATGTGACCATGTCCAATTTACATTAATTCCATCAATTACCGACCACTCCCGCAGGAGTCTTCGCGCGAAAAGGGAGGATTTAACCCAACCTCCAAGAGGACAACACTACACCCTCGCCACCGTGCAAGAATGGAAAGTAGCCTCTTCTTCGGGAACACAAGGGTTCCTACCTGGAACCGGAAAGTACCCGGATTAGGGAGCACAGCTGTCATCTCTGCTTGGGACCGTAAGCAACCCAGGACCAAAGGAAAGGAAAACACCGCTAAGTCCCTTGACCGCTAGTAGTCCAATTCCAGTGACCCCTTTTTATGCAATACTTTTACCCAATATTCATTAAGTCCATTCAATGCATGATTATGCCCAACATGCAGCGCAATAAACCATAAAAATGATTTTAACCAAAATCATCTCCAAAATATACCACATAAACCATAGTGGAAAATAATCACATAATTATACCAAATTATGATAACAATATAAATTCCTATTTATGATTACAACCTTAAAATCATAAACCCAAAGTATAAATTATCCATATAAAAATACCCATAAAATCCATACATTTATAGCTCCCCAAAAGCGTAGGATAACCCATAATTCTCAATAAACATAATTCCCAATGTATATTATCAATTACCCAAAGTTCTATCTTAAGATTTATTCCATAAATCATCAATACCCATATTTTAAATTCCAAGAATAACAAATATTATGATAATATATACCATATTATCATGTTAATAGTTTAAACCCATATAAATTGCACCTACCTCTACCAAATGTGTGGAAAATACAACCTTGTGTGTCGTGGGTGTGAAGTCCAAGCCCTAGAATGCACATGCAAGCTCCCAATCCAAGTCTTAGCTCCCAAATGACTTGGTTGAATGAAGAGAATGGAGATTCCAACTCCAAGATGCAACCAAACCTCACAAATACCATGGATAAACACAAAATATGAGGATATGATAACTAAATCCCAACAGAAATGCAAACCCTAGTTTTATACATGAGAAATTACCTCTCAAATGCAAAGGAATTTGGTGAGGATGAACATCCATGCCAAATCCCATGAAATCCAAGCTTAATCCACCAAGAGCAAGCTCCAAGAACATATACATGAACCCAAACAAGAAACCCCAACTACAAAGTCCATGAATAATACTCCCAAGAAGTAGATCAAGTGTATAACCAGGTGGAGAGAAGAGAAATTATGCTTATAATGCATGAAAACCCATGAAAATGGAGGGAGAAACTCTTTATCTCTCCACCGTCCCTTCTCTTTCTCTCCCGTATCCCCTCTTTCTCGATCAGCTGAGAAAATAGGTGAGGAACCCTCTAGAAGTTGGGTTTTATAGGAAACAAAAAGGAGGGGTAGAATGGTCTTTTCGCCCCATAAAAATTTTGTCTTTCAGCAGAAATTCCATGTGTTATAGTCGACTATAATGAATTACAGTCGAGTTATAGTCGACTATAACTTCCCAAAGAACAGTTTTGCAACATTCTGTTTGTTATAGTCGACTATAAGTTGTTATAGTCGACTATAGCACCTAACAGGCACGAAAAGAGATATTCTGTTGATTATAATCAACTATAAAGGGTTATAGTCAACTATAACACTCAGCAAGCACCACAAAGAGGTATATAACCCACCAAAACATACCTTAACATAATCAATAAAGAACCCTTGACCACAACATTCAATTATAGCATCCTAACATCATATACCTGTATCACCCATACAAATGGTCATCTAACAAATCATGGGATTAACTATGTTAACCATAGGTTAAACCCTTAATATCTTAATTAAAATTACAGGTGTTACAAAAAGGGCTTTTTATAGTAGAGGGACTAAGTGGGATCCAGCTGGTTAGTAGTGGGGGTAGTAGACCTGGGTTGCATAGGGTAGGTCTATTACAGCAGGTCTACTACAGTACCCCACTTACTATGTTAGCTGGCTTGGTGAATTGAATACGCAACCCCATTTGTTTAGTCCGCCGTTGTGTTAGCTTTCCGTATGACGGAGATGATGTAACCCCGGGTCACAGTGCCCCACTTGCTCTCAGATAGACTAAAGAAGTGTCGACCCTCAATGCCATGAGTGTAACCTCTACTTTAGTGAACCTTCTCTCTAGCCACTAAACCAAGATCCTCCAATAGTCCCAATTGTTGAGAGAAGCTAAGGTCGAGCGACTTTGCTTGAAAGTCAAGCTTGTGATTGAGCCCCCCAGGTCTTGCCTCGACCCAGGCTAGTGTTGAACTAGGACTTGGTACCTCAAAGGTTCTTCAAGGGGGATCAAGTAATTTACTGACCTTGACTACCATCACGCGATGTGATAGGCATCCGACTCAAAGGGGGCACGAGAACCCACCTCGAGATGGTTCGGGCATTCTTAGTAATGGGAGCTTCCCTCTAAAGAAGGGCATTCTCGATGAGCTGTAACGTACTCACCGAGGATACAAGAGCTATGCCGTAAGTTAATGGCGAATTATGATGGGCGAACTATGCCATAGGCCAATAGCAACTTAAGATAGCGAGTTATGCCATAGGCTAATAGCGACTTAAGATGGTGAGTTAGGCATCCTTCCAGAGAATGGCATCTCCGACAAGGGAAGTATTCGTCCTGAGTGATGTTCTCATTAAAGGTGAAATATTGGTGAGGTAGATCTAGTACCCTTAGGTAGAGGTCGACCTTGGCATGGAGATAGATTTAGCATCCCCACCTGGTGAGATAAAAATCAAGAACATGTCATTGGATAATAAACGCATGTCAGTCTTTTTGTTGGTTTGACCCGTTCAACAAAATTCATGTATCAATAGTTTGTAACTTTGAACAATTGGAATAAACAATTCCGATATAATAACCATAAAGAAGTATGTAATCATAAGACACGTACATGCACACGCACACGAGTAAGATTAAGTGGTTCGGCCTAAGCCTTTTTTATTAGCCTTTTTGTCTTTTTGTTTTTATAAGCAGGTTCAGCCTTACACGATCAGAGTATTTCACTACACATATTAATAACTATATGGCGCGTGCATGAATAAAGTCTAATGCGTCTGTCACGTCGTGACTCGTGACATTCCACCAAAGCAAAAATTGACACCTACCCTTTTACCCGAACAAAACTTGGAAGCTAATAACCTCTATATATATATATATATATATTTTAAGATCTAAGAGGTTTATTGGCCATCAAATGCGACTGATTCCCAACTTGAATTTGGCAAATCGAGTTGACATAATCAAATTGCATTTATTTCCGTACTCGTGTACATGTCTAGTCTTAGGTGCTGTTCGAACAATTTAAAAATTTGATTAATTAAAAATAAGTCTGATCAGTTTTAATTTTACTTTATTTTATAAGTCTTTTTTCTTGCTAATTAATTTAGCCTTGTTATAATAATAAGATGTACACATAATTTTTTTAAAACCAATTATGAATTGGCCTATTTAAAAACCAAATTAAGTTCCCAAACATGCATTTTTTTAATGAAAAAACGAAACTAAATTCACAACCCCCTAAAAAAAAGAAAAAAGAATAAATAAATAAAATTCTAGATTTACAAAAAATATTTTAAACCACTTTCCTTGTTTAATCATTTCCACCTACAGCGATCCTCTGCCTCACCTTTTGCATGTCCCTACCATCACTCTTCTACATAATGAGTCTATATCCGCATCATAAAATTTACTTGAGATTTTCAAGTACAATACATTTAAAAAGGGTTTTAGTCACTTGATCAAAATTATTTTTTTTCATAAGATATAGTCTAAAGTTTCACCACCATTTCAATATTTTAACTAAAGATTGAATTAATTGAATGGTTCGGATCGATCATTTAACTAAACTAAATTTTAGACGAGATAATGTCCTCAGTGGTATCAATAAATAATATATTTTTTTTTCTTTCTTTTCCTGTTTTTATTATGATATTCCCTAAGCCCCTCATGATCTAGAGAAGGCATTATATATTAAGGCATGGAAGGGGCATTATATATTAACTTTGCTCGTAACATAAATAAATCAAGTTTACACTTTGGTTTTTTTTTTTTTTTTTGACGAGGGAACCTCAACAAGACCGAGCCGTGCAGACCTGACCCTGTCAGGTAAAATCCCAAGTGTACAAACCATCCCAACTAACTTGTATACTAGGTGAAACGCGAACGCTTTGCGCGAAAATAGAACCCAAGATGCCCGAGTTTACGATTTGTTCCAGACTCATCCCAACCAATTGGGCTACCAAGGTTGGGGTTTACACTTTGTTTTTGAGTTCGTATATTTATTAAGCCAAATTCGAGTAACATACTATTTTAGGAATCAAATTATTTGAACTATACTCCATAATGGCTCGATAGGAGACTCGCTTTTGTCTCAACTCAGCTCGACTCGTTTACCAGCCAAACCTAACTTGGGATGATGTGAGTGGCCATTCACCCACCTTATAATGCTGATCCACTCAGCAAAAAATGAAAAATAAACCCAACAATGCTGACCCGCAATCTTAAATGATGACGTCATGACGTGGACTGATATTATTGACTGACGCATCAGATAAGGCGTGGACCTCACATGCAGAGGAAGGACACCACCGCGGTCAAACTCAAAAGCTCCTGGCCTAGGGGAGAAACGATAACCTAACACGGCAATCAACTAAGCTCAAAGCGGTCCCGACCCCAGAAAACGACTCGTTGCATACGTGTTATATTATGAAACCATACCTACTATAAAAGGGCCGTACCTTTAGCATCCCCCCATTTATGTGATAGAGTCACCGCTGCACGTGACCATCCTTACGTAATTTTAATTTTAAGTAGGGTGTTAATGGTTTGGTTTAGTTTAGTTTTAAGGTAAATCTCAAATTAAATCATTCTATTTTAGTTTCGTTCCTACCAAACCAAAACTGAATCATATTATAAAAGACCTAAACCAAGCCAAACAAAAAAATTTCAATTCGATTTGGTTCGGTTTCGATTTTAACCTATTAAGTAATAACAAATAATTGAAAATAAAAAAAATGATACACCAAACTCCAAATAAAAATATTTTTAATAAAAATATTACATTAAAAACAAAAAAATACGTTAAACATTATATCAAAATGGAAACATATTGACATATGTCAATCTAATATCTCACACAACATTAATAGCGAATATAATACATGCCAATTTAAAAAAGAAAAAATAATAAAAAACTTAAAATAAGACAAGACTGAGGCCGAGAGAGTTAGGATTTTTGTATTATTTTAAATCTATTTTCTATTATGCCTTCATTAGAATAGAAAATTTACAAACTTTAAGTTTGATAAATATATATATTTTTCGGTTTTTTAGTTTGGTTTATTTTTTTAAAAATAAAAATTAAAACCAAACCAATTTAGTTCAGTTTTCTAAACTTAGAACCGAAACGATTTGATTCTCGGTTCTAACTTAAACCATTAACACCTCTAATTTCAACTACCAATAAAGCTTAGGAGATGTATATAGGAAACATTACACTTTGGTGAGTATTTTTAAAACTAATACCAAAAAAGGGACTTTAACTGTCAACTTGCTAAAATCTGGTTAGTGACTTGCAACATATGACTGTTATTTTATTGTTTTGGTATTAGTTTGCAAAATACTCATCAAAGTGTAAGTTATACGCTGCTATATGAGAGAGAGAGATAGAGACAGAGAGAGAGGGGAGAGGGAGGGAAAATTCAGTTGCAGAGGTCTAAGGAGCAGCTTGGATCATCCGAATCTACCGGCGAAAAAACCCTAATTTTCGCAGAGCCCTTCGATCGAACCATCCGCAGATGATGGAGAGTAGCTTGAACCCTCTCCTGCAACTCGAGTCTAGGAGGTAACAGTACATACGAATTCAGTTTCTCCTCTCTCCACGCGTCCTTTCGTACCTGATTTCTCGTGAATTCTGTGAACGAAAGTTTGAATATTTTGCATAATTTCGTGTTACGTCGATCGGCGCTGTGCTGACCATGTTTTTGCATGTTTGGAGTGTGAAGGTTTTTTTTTTTTTTAATTTTTTTTTTTGGAAATTGTTGTTGAATTTTCTGTAGTTGGAATAGATTTAGGGGTGGGGTTACTGTGATTGTGTGGTGAAGGGTGTGAAATGTGGTGTGTTATAGAATTATTGTGAGCTGGGTGTGAGGTTAATGAGCGCTATGGGCAGCAGAATTGGGACTTCTTGTGAAGTATGTTGTTGTCCTTGTTGAGTAGGCGCTCATTGGAAGTTGATTCCTGGTGAAATAGGCAATTTTTTGTTCCACGCTGCTTTATTGATTATCTCAAAACAGTTTTATGTAATATACAATTTTCCTATTGCACTTTAACATTATATATATATGGTAAAGATCGAGGGATAATTTTTATATTTTTAATTTTATTTTTTTGCAACATCACAGTAACTTGTTTTGTGAACCGCGTTTTGTTAAGCCCACTGTTGGGTTAGATACCCTCCTCGTGGATGTTGAATATCACAATTCTCAAACACCAGTAGCCAACCGATCTATAAACTCACATTTCTGATCAATAAAAGTTCTCACATTTATGAATGAAGCCGATCTTCATCTCCGGTCAACTTGATATTTGGCAAGCATGATGTGTATGGGGGAAACATGTAATCCAACGGTGGACTTCTCAAAATATATAAAACCGTTAGGAAAAATTTTGTAAAAAATTTTCCCATTATCCTGACTCATATATATGCATGTATATAACCTGTATGTTTAATTTTTTTTTTATAAATATTTTATTGGCTCAAGTTTGTGAATTGGGATGTTATGCTGATATTGGTTCACTGGATGATTCAAGAATCGAAAGTATTTATTATTATTAATATTATTATTATTATTATTTTATGAGTTTGATGATCAGATAGAGATTCATGTTGACAGGGATGCCTATGGATTTACTGTCAGACCTCAACACCTTCAAAGATTTAGAGAGTACGCTAATATCTACAAGGTATTTATTATCTTACTTCATTTTTATAATCTTAATGTGAAGAAAACTATGCTATGCACATTTATGAAATTTCAAAATGATTGTGTTGTTTATTTGTAACGGATATATGACCAAACATTAGAGTTGACTGGAAGGAAATATGTTGAATCCATGTTTTGGTATTAAATATTAAAGATAGTATCATGAAAGGAAAAATGGTTAGCAGGTGTTTTCTGTTCACCTTAGTGATATGTTCATGGTTTCAGGAGGAGGAAGAGGAAAGATCACAAAAATGGGATAAATTGCTTGAACAGCAAGCAGAGTCTGCTCAACCATGCTCTTCCAAGGAGGAAGATAACGACACATTGCATGCTGAAGGTACAGGGCAGAAAGCAGAGGCAGTTTCAGGGAGGGGTGGGGAAGGGGATGATTCAAGTGGTAGGAAGTCTGCTTCTGATGGTTCAACCAAATGTGATCCCGAAAAGGAGGTGCTGGTGGAAAAAGGAACAAAAACTCGTAACGTCCAAAAATGGGCTCCACTTAGACCATCCCTTGGTGCCATTGAAAATATGATGAGTTTTCGCATCAAGAAGAGAGAGAATATGAAACATGAGCAAATAACCATAAGTCAAAGCCATCTTCAGTCAATTGAAGAGGCAAGACCCTTAGAAGGGGTTTCTGAAGGGGACTTTGAGGAAGAGTTTCATGTTAATGAGAAATCAGATGATAGTGTGAATGCCACCATGGAAGCAAGTGATTGCCATAATGGGGTTTCTCCGGAGCCTTTTTTTCCTTGGAAAGAGGAACTAGAGTTCCTTGTTCGTGGGGGAGTGCCAATGGCTCTCAGGGGAGAGGTACAGTTTTAGATTGATAATTCTCTCTAGTTCTTATGTTAATGAAAACCTGTTGTATTTTGCTATGATTTTGCTATCACAGGTATGGCAAGCCTTTGTCGGTGTGAGAACACGTCGGGTTGAGGGATACTACCAGGATTTGCTAGGTCCAGAAACTGATGCTGGTGATAGCAAGGAGCGCTTTGACTCCTGTGGTGTACCCATGAAATCAAGAAAGCAGATTGAGAAGGTCATTAAATGCATGGGCCTTGGATTTTGTCGTTCAATCTTTTCAATTTGTAGGTGCTACTTCTTTTACCTTGTATTGAAATCCAGGTTTATCCCTAGACTAATTTCTTATGTTCTCTTTGCAGGATGTACCTCGAACATTCCCAGGTCATCCTGCTTTGAATGAGGATGGGAGAAATTCATTAAGGCATGTACTTTTAGCATATGCTCGACATAACCCCTCTGTTGGGTACTGTCAGGTAATTCTGTAATTGGGGTTCAAGTAATTCCTTTGCGTGATTATTTTTAACCTTTTTTTTTTTTTTTCTTTTTTTTAACTAATGTAAGCCATTAAAGTCATGCTCAGTTATGTTAACCATTAGTATAAGCTTTGTGATGCAGCGGAAAATATGCGGTCGAGACTAGCTCACTAAATAATACACAAGCTTGCACCAATCCCTTGATTTTTGCAAGGACAATGCCAGAAGAGTAGGCAACCACAATCAATGCTCACACTAGAACATGAAAGTAGTAATAGAAGAGAAACTCTCTCTCTCAATATTATTGATCTCAAAAATCAACTCTACTAAAACAAGTAAAACCAACTAGGAAAGTAATAAACTTAAAGCAATAATTAAATAACAAGGAAATAATTAAAACTCTTAAAAATAACTAAAATAAACTAAAATCCCGAATTGGCAGCAGCAATAAAAGGCCTATGAATATGCGTACGCTTAAATTGATATGCGTACGCCTTCAGCACGTTGCATCACTTTGTTAGTTGAGAATTGTCAAAGGGTTGCATCTCTTCCCAAAAGTTCTCAGGGTCACCCCCTTCCCCAAAATGTAGGAATAATACCAGAAGTTTTTAAGTTGAAACCTTTAACTATGTGATCATCCACATGACTTCTGAACCATGAATTGCATTTACTCTGATTGGTTTCAAGTTTCAACTTTCAACGTTTATGCTTAGCATTTCCAATAGTTTCAAATACCTCACTTCTCCGTGATTTTTTCCTTTTTCTTTCCAATTTTTTCCCCTTTGTAAGCGGAAAAATGTTTTGCACAAGGAACTCTATTTTTTCGCAGTTGTATGATTGTATCAAAGCTGCCTCTAAATTTGTCTGCTTATATATGTATTATTATTATTATTATTATTTTTGTAGCATTCCAAGCATATATGAGTTTTCAGAGGTCATTTTTGCAGCTTTATTCAAAGTTTCTTTGTCCAAACAAGGTGACAAAAGATATTTGAGCTATGGATTTGAACTCGTTTATTGTGTGAGGGATTGGATATTATTAAATTTTCTTGTGGCAGTTTGAAACTACTGTATGATGTTCCCACTGAAAATCCTTGTTTAGAGTGCATTTTTGTTGATTTTCCACTATCAGTGGTATTTCCTCTAATTTTTAATGTTCTGCTTAATTAAATTGTCCTCATATCCTGATGACTGATCAATTTTTCTGTTTTTACCTTCAATATCAACAAACATGCAGGCAATGAATTTTTTTGTTGGCTTATTACTACTTATGATGCCTGAGGAAAATGCCTTCTGGTACGTTTGAAATTTTTCTATCCTTTTCCCATAAGGATGATTTTTATCATAAAAATAAAAATGAGGAAGAATAATAAGTTTTAATGGAGCATTCTTTGTGTCTGGAGCATAATTTATAATGTAATATATGTATTAATGGCACAAATTTATGTTGTTGTTGTTATTGTTTTTTATTATATATATATTTTTTATTTTGTTGTTGAAAGATTAGTGTGATGACAGTGAAACATTTCTGTCTACTTGCGGAGTGCACGCATGTGCGCTCACACACACACATACATGTATTTATAGATATATTTAGGATAACAACTAAGTTGGCTTTATGGACTTGTTTTTATGGAATCTCTCAGGACTTTGGTGGGTATTATTGATGACTATTTTGATGGCTACTATACGGAGGAAATGATAGAATCTCAGGTAATGTGTTTCCACCGTTTTGGAATTGAATTCTGGTTTTAGTATTTATTTTCATGTTCTATTGCTAATATTTTCTCAATCATGATGAATGTAGAGAACACTGATTGATTCAAACTCTGCAGTGGGATTTTGTTTAGCTATTTAATATTTATTCAATTATATTATTGTGTTTTGTCAGGTGGACCAACTTGTTTTTGAGGAGTTGATGCGTGAAAGATTTCCTAAATTGGGTTTGTCTAATTCTATTGTTTGTTTTATGAATCATCCACTTTTGCAATTTCTTTTATTACATGAGGCAGTGTGGGTAGTTTCTTATTCCATTTATGCTTCTGGTGCAGTTAATCATCTGGATTACTTGGGAGTGCAGGTGGCATGGATCTCTGGACCTTGGTTTCTTTCCATTTTTGTGAATATGCTTCCATGGGAAAGTGGTGAGGTTTATGTTGTCACTTGTGTGATACAGGAATTCAAAACTAACATTAAATTTTCTGATATTGCTTATTTGAATGTTCATTTGTTCATTTTCGGATTTCAATATTGACCTTCAGCTATCTAAGTTATAAAGCGTCTTGACCTTCTGATGGGTTACTTTTAACTTCAGTTCTTCGAGTTTGGGATGTGCTTCTATTTGAAGGAAATCGTGTTATGCTATTTCGAACAGCACTTGCTTTGATGGAGTTATATGGTACTGAGAAAAATAATTTTTTGTTTTATTATTTGTGCGAAGTTTTTTTAGAGGCCATACAACTAGTATTTCATTCCTGTATTTAGGCTATTCTACGTCTTCAAATTTGATCATCTTCAGTTTCTTGTAGGTCCTGCATTAGTTACAACTAAGGATGCTGGGGATGCAATTACTCTATTGCAGTCCCTTGCTGGCTCAACCTTCGATAGTAGCCAGCTTGTTCTGACTGCTTGCATAGGTTTCCTGGCTATAACTGAATCTAGATTGCAAGAGTTGAGAAAAAAGCATCGACCAGCTGTACTAGAGGTAGTTGAGGAAAGATCCAATGGGGGTCGAGTTTGGAAGGATTCCAAAGGTCTTGCATCTAAGCTATATAGTTTCAAGCATGTTCCTGGATCACCGGTAGAAGAAAAAAATACAACTCAAGGTTTAGGTGATATGCTTACAGATGGGGATGTATCTCATTTGGAGTCATGTTCCAGTAGCCTCGATGAGTTTCTTACTGTTAATTCAGAAGTAGATTCTGTTCCAGATCTTCAAGAACAGGTGTCTTACTCTTTTCATATTCCTAGTACTTTTATGTGTGACCTTTCTGAAATGTACAGAAATAATTTGCCATGGTGCTTGTTGGATCCTAAAGAACCAAATGTAGCAGCTGTATTTGTTTGATAATTTGCAATAGGATTTCAAAGAATCACTACTCAATATTGATCCCATGTAGAAGATTGTCAATTTCGAAAAACCATCATGATCACAAGATATTGGACCATCTGAATGGAATGCTATCTCTAGCATATTATTGGCATGTCATTCAAAGTTGGTTGGTAAAACCAGATGGTTTGTAATTTATATTTTCATCCTAATTTTTCGCAGTAATTATCAAAATAAAATCCTCAGTTTCATTATGTACATATCTTAGGTCCTTGAGTCCCTTGCAAAAAGTTTACATATCTTAGGGCCTTGAGTCCCTTG
Source organism: Liquidambar formosana (assembly GCA_039720395.1). Classification (NCBI taxonomy): domain Eukaryota; kingdom Viridiplantae; phylum Streptophyta; class Magnoliopsida; order Saxifragales; family Altingiaceae; genus Liquidambar; species Liquidambar formosana. The sequence goes on along the minus strand of CM077821.1, from coordinate 43,029,788 downwards.
CAAAAAGTTCAACTCAAAATTGACCAGGATGTAAAAGCCTGCTGTAGTATAGATTTCTTGTGTTTCATCAATTGTTATCAGTTATCAAATACTTCTTTTAAATTATCTATACGACTATACTCCTCCACCACTCTCTAGATAAAATCCACTACCCATCAAATTCTCCATAGTAAAGGTAACTAAAGGATAATTGAATTTCCATTCTTACAATTGCTATGCACTGTACAGGCAACCATTGTCATGCATTTCATTCTTAAGCCTGATGAGATTTCCATTAAATAATGCCATGGAATTACAATTGTGGAATTGTGACATGTGGAATTAAAACTGAATTCTTATTCCAGTTTAGAAAACCAAACAACGGATTTGGAATTAGGGCCCGCAGAACCATTGTTCCAAGCAGACCTTATTATAATTGCAGTTCAGTGATTAGATGGTGTTTCTCTTGTAATTAGTTCATATATAAGCAATTCATGTGTAACTCTATTTAAATTTCAACCATTAACAGCTTATGTGCAGGTGGTTTGGTTGAAGGTTGAGTTGTGCAGGTTGCTGGAGGAGAAAAGATCTGCTACACTCAGGTTAGTACTCTCTATGTAGGGTCTAGTATCTGCATCTCTACAGGATTGGCTAGTGCTCGTCATATGTTGCATATTTACAAAATCCACCCCACACTTTGTGCTTCATGTACATGCATTGAAGTACTTAATAGCTGCTTCTTTATAGACATTGGTTGCTTGTACCCTTCTTAATGTTACTCTCCTACCATTTTTTCTTTTCTTTTTTTCCCCTCACATTCTTCTATGTCCAAAATCCAAATCCTTGACGGTATCATTCATAGAGTTTTTTCAGCATGGGGGTGTGATTTTTAAGATCGAAAGGCATAAATAATAATCTATAGGTGCAGCCAATTTCAAAACATTCGAATAACTCTATTACGACAATCGTGCTTCATGAGAACATTCATTAATCTATATGTGTGATTCCTGTCTTTTTCCAGAGCTGAGGAGCTAGAGACAGCCCTTATGGAGATGGTCAAGCAAGATAATCGTCGGCAATTGAGTGCAAGGGTATATCTAATAATCTACAGTTCATTTATTCAACTCTTCTTGCTCTGTCCATCTGTCGTATTGCCTATAATATAATAACAAAGGATACACATGCTACTGTGGCTTTGAGAAATGGAGATGTGACATGGTTCTCTCTTGATCCAGACTTATCTTATTTCTTTAGTCAAACACTTTGTGGGCTTGCTGTAATTCATAAATAGCTTTAGTAAAAAAAATTTATTGGTCAATGCTTGATATAAGAGAATGTGTACTTTGTCTATTTTTATTTAAAAAATCAAAATGCACTGAAAACTTATGTTTTTTTATATCAATTGATGTGCATTAATTGATATTATTTGAAACATTTGTATAAATTTGAAACTATAGAATAAACAATTACGGGAAGATAAATATTTTTTCCCCTTAAGCTAGGAGCTGACTCAGTCACCAAGTTGACTTGATTCTCCTCTACCAGTACTTGCAAGCTCTGAGATAGTTATCTTGCTCAGAAAGTTTGAAGATTTGTTTTATCTGTAGATTGAGCAGTTGGAGCAAGAGGTAGCTGAGTTACGGCAAGCCCTTGCTGATAAAAATGAACAAGAAACCGCAATGCTTCAGGTTTAATTTTGCCATGCATTCTCTTTAATGTCTATTTGTGGAAGGATAATCCATACTCTCGTTTAGTATGGGTCCTGTAGTAATTTGTAGATTACTTGCATATGCGATAGGTCCTAATGCGGGTAGAGCAAGAACAACGGCTGACTGAAGATGCGCGCTTATGTGCTGAGCAAGATGCAGCTGCTCAGAGATATGCAGTTCATGTGCTTCAGGTTCTTTCCATCTTTGATGTCTTTGCTGTTCAAGATTCTGGTAGGCTGTAGTTCAGACTTTATTCTTAATCCCTTAGAAGAAAAAGTCCGAACAACTTGGTTTTCATGGGAGGAAGTGTCTCCTCTTCTGAGTTGAATTGGTTGATGGTAGAGCTTACAAATTACAAAACCTAGTAAATCACTTCTTCGACGATCATTGTCAGTCCCAAAATTATGTAGTAACATGAATTCTATTAAGTAACTCCATTATACTGAAGAGGTGTTTTGTATGTCAATGTGTCCTAAACCATTATGTATGATCTTGATGATGTTTTTTAAATGGGGGGATTTTAGATTGGTAGGGCTATGGGAAAATAATTACAGTTGAGTGCTATTTTCTACTAACTGTCTAATAAATGACTACTAACTTAACTAACAATGACTACTAACTGTAATTATTTTCCCGTAGCCCGACCAATCTAAAATTCCCCCTTTTTAAATCTCTGCTAGAGTTATGCTTTACCAAAATTCTGTACTCCAGCAACAATTGGTATATCTTCATCTCAATCCCTTTTTCCCCCTGCTGAGCTTTGTTTGACTCAACTCAACTATTAGTCTTTGTTGCTAGATGTCAATACGATCTCAAGGCTTTTGTATGTTGCTATATTTTTCTAAATTAATCACAACATCTTGATCTTGTCTATGCTCATACACAAATATTGCACATTTTGTAATATATCTATTAATCCGTTAAAGACTTAAAGTATTGTATAATTATCTAACTTGGTGGGATAGTAATCATTAAAATGACATCTCTGTCTCCATGGTTCTAATTCCATTGCAACTCTGAGTTGCAAGAGAAATTTATGCACTTACGATTATTAACAGAACCATAGTAATCATTTCATCTTCCTAGTGATATAGGATTGTTTCTATTCTTAACAGAACCATATATATGCAGGAAAAATATGAAAAGGCTATGGCTTCACTAGCTCAGATGGAGAAGAGGGTAGTTATCGCGGAATCGATGTTGGAGGCTACCTTGCAATACGAATCTGGCCAAGTTAAAGGACAATCTTCTCCATGGTATATGAGCAATTCTTAGATATCATATCCCAGTGAAATTGGCTGAGCACCACAGCCACAGTCCCTTTTCACTTCTACCATTTCCTCCCGTACCTGAAATAGGGTGCTCCTATGGAATTCTGTTAAGATTTCCCGATTATTCATACCTTTTAATGTAGGTAGGACTTACAACTCCATCTCCATAAAAGCTTTCACCAAAGCCTTTTTTTGATCCTAAATCTTGTCAAGGTTTGTGAACTGGGTACCAAAAGCATTATATCCCCACACCATTTAGCCTTCAATGTTGCTCCTGATCATCCTTGTCATCATCAATTTAACAATTTGAAAGTTCTCATCTCATTCAAATCTCTCTTCAGCAGTGGCATAACATTGGGCACACTGTACAATATGCGTGTGTGTGCATGCGTGTGAACATTAATGCATAATTTTAGCAGAAGTGGACATATGCTTGAAGATGAAATTGGTGCCTGTGGTTTTCTGTGTAGGTCTGTGCGTCAGGGCCCTTCACAGGACACAAGAAAGTTAGGCCTACTCTCTAGGCCATTTGGACTTGTCTGGCGTGACAGGAACAAGGTATCTTTTTTATGTTTATCGTTTTTCTTTTTTGGCACTTTGGAACAGGGTGATCATATATTGTCTACTAAAATTTCTGGTTATGGTTATGCACCAACCGAGAGTACAATTTTGAAGAAAGGAGGGGGTTACCAGATCTACTCGAAAGCATTGACCAAATACTTCATTGATGAAAAATGGTTTTGACTGGCATTTGTTCCTACAAATTGTTCATGTTTCAAACAATCCAAGAGGCAACATTTCACAGAACATGCTTATGTCATCCCCCCCCCCCAACCCCAACCCCAACCCACCAGGTTCATAGAAAATGTTAGACCGTTAACAAGAAAATCAGTCCATGTCTCATAGTCCAGTTGATTTGTACTCCCCTTGTCTTAAGACTTGAAAATAGGCATTGTCCTTAAGCTCTTCATAGGTTAGCCCAGACATTACACTTATTGTGCTTGTTTTTGTTTGTTACGATCGTCTATTCAATGAAATTGAATGTAACAGGGTAAACCAACTAATGTAGAGCAAACTGAAAGTAAATCCACAGATGAGAAACTGGACCCAAGCACTTTGCAGAATGAAATCAATGACCACCAAGAGCAGGTAAAATAGTGGGGAATTGAGGGGTAACTTTCATTGCCATGAACCCCTAGAAATTGTGCCTTTCCCCATCGTTGAAGTTTCAGTACCTTGAAATTGTTCTAGTAAATCACGTCCCCATTTCCTTCTTGTATTTGTGCATACACCCAGTGACGAAGCCATCACCATCTATTTGTATCAAATGTAAACTCGGTTGGCAAACATTGATTTATTTTCATTTTTTCCTACAAAAATCTGATGTAAAGGATGTATCTATCAATTAATTTTTTGCTCGCTAGTTTTTAGTAGTTGGTGGTTGGGAATGTATTTTTTTTCCCCAATGAATGAGCCTATTTATTTTTATTTTTATAGACAACTGTATTTTAATGGGCTTATTTCATTCTTTTATTTTCTTCGAGTGTATTAGAAGAATGCATGTACTCCTCTGAAGTGATCCATTGTTATCGCAATGATAAAAAGGATTCTGGAAACAGTATAATGCATTGAAGTTGGTTCAAAAGAGAAAAACCCAAGGTGCCAAGCTGCTTTTAGCTGTTTGAGAATCCTTAATAAAAACCTACCTATTAAAAGTTCTAATTCCAATAATTTAATATCTTTAGTTGCTGTCTATTTACGACAGAAGCCATTTCTAATGAGCAGATGGACCATTGTGGTTTTTTATTCTGGAAAGCCATTATTTTTTAATTTTTTATTTTTTTGGCCAAATGGGAGCAAAGGTCCCAACTACAAGGCTACGAGGGATGGCTAGGCCAACGAAGAAAGGTCATCAAACAAAAAAGGAAGAAGAAAGGATGGGTGTGAAGCTGTTATTTAAAAAAAAAAATGAATTCCGTTATCAAAGTTTGAGTCATTATTGTATAGAAATTGGGAATTGTAATCGTAGTTCAATATTTTTTATTAAAAAAAAAAAAAAAAAAAAAAAAACAACTTACGATGCAATATTATCATGGTTCAACTGTCAAAATTTACAGAGCTTACACAATAGAACCGTACAATAACCCGGGGGAAGACAAGGGCAGAGATCCGAGACTACTAAGCATGTAGGGTTTTAAAAATACAAGGTAAAAACCAGTGCCTGGATACAAGGCCTATTAAAACAACAACTGGGCTCATGTATAAAACCAAAAGGAGAAGGCACAACTTTCCTCTAACAACAAACACAAAACGAGGTCGAGAAGTGAACCTGTTATCTGGATCGATACAAAATTTCCTAAATAGGCATCATGCAGTCAAAAAGCAACCACAACAAGCATTCAAAACTAAGCTCTGAGCATTGTAATTAACAACCCTAATATATAAGGCTATCCATATGAGTATCCAATCAATTTTCTTCCCGAAGCTCAAGCTGTGGCTGGCAGGTCTAGCAGCAGTCCACTTGGTATTAGAAAGAACCCAGCAACTTGCAATGAAGAATACAGCAGTCGTTCAACTTCTTTTTCGATCTCTCCCAGATCCACTACCACCATTGAGCTTCTTATTGCTGTCCCTTTTTGTTCTAGGAGGAGTAGAAGGGGCCATGCGGGAGCTTTGGTTCTGCTGGGTATCAGGGTCATATGTCTGCATGGCAAGGAAATTCAAAGCCGTGACAACATCAGCCATGAGTGGCCGCATAGTAGGTTGCTCCTGAACACACATTGCTGCAATGGCCAGAGCTTGGTATAAGCCCCTCATAGGATACTGCCCTTGGAGTATTGGATCAGCCATTAGTGACAATTTCCTTCGATCATTGAACAAAGGTCTCGCCTATGATTAAATTGAGATACAAGTCAGATTGGCATAAGCCAAGAGAGAATCACAACTTTCTGCAAAAATAATTGTTTCCCCCTCTTTTCTTTACACGTTTCATCAACAATTGTGACCTACTCATGGTAATTGTGAAAAATGGTTAAAATGACTGAAATGTTTCAGTTTTTGAAGAACAAGCAGCATGAATCCTTTATTAATTTCGAAAGCTGAAACTTGGAATCAAAATTTGTTGCATTTCACCAATTTTGATCAGAACTCATTGGGACTCACCAAAATTTATCAATATATATATATATATATTCCCCTTAAAACTGAAAATTTAAACCTTTTATGCTATATTAGAAGGAATATTGGCAGAACTTTTTTTTTGGTTACATTAGAGGGAAATCAACCCTTAGACCTAACACTACCCCAACCCTACCCACCCTGGTAGGTACCATCACTAGGCCACAGGCCAGTACTGAATATTGGTACAACTTGACACAAATTATCAACATGGGGATGACCATTGGGATTTGATAATTGTTTCAATATATTAAGGAAAATGCTACTAGTCCCAAATAGTTTTCCCAAATTCAAGATCTCAAATGATGTGGCAAGATAACAACCCACATATTCAAATTTTGAAATTTGAATTTGAGTAGTGAGCCAAAAAAAAAAAAAAAAAAACCAATACCAATGATCAACAAATGGATCCCAATTGGGATTTGTTTTTGGCTCACTACTTAAATTCAAAATTCAAATATGTGAGTTCTTATGTAGCCACATCATTTGGGATCTTGAATTTGGGATATATAATATTGCTCATAAAATAGATTATTTAGTTTTAGTTATGCTAACGAAATACTTTTAAAAGTAAATTGGAAGACTTCATGTTAATGAAGGACTTTCATTCAATTGATATATATGATCAAACTATACATGAATATTAATAAGACAATATTCCCACAAAATGGTAAATTGATACTAAATATTAAAATATGAGTTGGATTCTAATTATTATCATCATCATGTGAATGATCTATTGAAGAGTTGTTTTCCTTCAATTATTTGTAATAATATGGTAACTTCCATTTAAGAAGAGCAAAAAAATATGATACATATAGAAAAAGATAATTTATCCCACTTACCGATCTCTACATTGGCATTTCATGAATCTATTAACCTCGTTAGACATACAATTTTGGGGACTATGTTTGGAGTTTACCATAGATAATGAGTTATCATATCCCTAGAAGTTTTGGCATAAAATATCTCATGTTAAAATGGAGCATGACAAGTGGGGCTTTCCATGAGACGAGTCCCAAACTTGTGAGTAATATGAAAGCTTCAACACAGAAACTAATACACCTAGGAGCACACGGAGCCTAAGAAATGGTAGGCCCAAAAAAAAAAGAGAGAGGGGAAGAGAGAAAAGAGGTGGGGGATGTTTTCCACTGAAACCAGAAGAAACAGATTAGTGGCTACTCTGCAACTGTGATTAGTAATATAAATTTGTGTGAATTGTTGAAAAGAGCCTCAAATAGCACGTCAAGAATTTAATATAACACCGCAGATAGGAGAGAGAGAGAGAGAAAAAAAAAAAAAAAAAAAAAAAAAAGCAAGCAGAAGCCAGCAACCTATTTGATGAGTGTACTGTGCACCAGACCCTTTATACATATATGGCTTCTCATTTTTATCATAATGTGAATAACATCCAAATATACCTCTGCTCAACTATGAGTTATTACTCATTGCTAACCTACTACTTTAACTAGTCATGCTGATCAACATGTTTCAACATGAACAAGAAAAACTCAGAAATATTTCATTAATATTAATATTAATATTAGATATAGGTGGGAATGTCTTACCCATGCAACCAGATTTTGCTCTCCTACAACTTTTGAGTTGTCAATTGCTTTTCTACCTGTAATGATCTCCAAAAGAACAACCCCAAAGCTGTAAACATCTGATTTCAGAGTCAGCTGGCCTGTCATTGCATACTCTGGAGCACAATATCCATAGGTCCCCATAACCCTTGTAGATACATGGGTCATATCCCCAACAGGCCCGAGTTTGGCCAAGCCAAAATCAGATAGCTTGGGATGATATCCCTCACCAAGCAAAATGTTGGAGCATTTCAAATCACGGTATATGACAGGGGGGCTAGCTTTGTCATGTAAATGCTCCAATCCCCTAGCTGCCCCAGCGGCTATTTTCATTCTTGTATTCCAATCAAGTCGTTTCTTACCAGGTGATAGGTCTGCAACATAAGCATATGAGACCAGCATAAAGTTAGAAAATTAGAACTATCAGAAGAAAAAAAAAATGATGAGACAGATCATTGGAATTAATACGATATATATACCGTGCAGATGGTCTTCCAAAGATCCTAGTGGCATGTATTCATAAACCAGAAGTCTTTGATCTCCATCAGCACAATAACCAATTAAATTGACAAGGTTTGGGTGGTGAAGTAGACTTAACATCAATACTTCAACAAGGAATTCCCTGTTCCCTTGCAACCCATTGCGATCAAGTTGCTTGATAGCTACAACCTATGCCAAAGACAATCAGAAGGAAGTTTCATCCCAACTTCTTAACAATTACAACATATGTTGAAAGCTCATTGCTTAATAAGAGAAATTCATAGAATTCCAAAACTTACAGGATCTTTAAAGATATTCTGCCACCAAGGCAATCCAAAAATAGCCGTACAAAGAAAAAAAAAAATTACACAGAAGAAGTAAGCACAATGCAACTTATTCTAGTTGGCTACAATTTTACTTCTTTCTTTTATAAGAGTTGAAATATAATAAATTTAAACCAACCTGTTTAGTAGTTTCCAATCGCCCTTTATATACTCTACCAAAACCTCCCTCTCCCAGAAAACTGTCCGCTCTAAAATTTTTAGTCGCAGCTGCCAATTCACGAAATGCAAAAGTCTGTGCTGCAATGTTATTTGGCCCTCCATTTCTTGAGACCTCTTTTATATCCAAGGAAGGATTTCTCTTCAGTTTTTCTGAAAGACACAAACACTCAGGGATTTGACTTCTCTATAATAAAACACAAACACACAGTAATAAACAAGGGCAGAGCCAGACTGAAAATTAAACCATCTGAACGAAAATCAGAATAAGACAAAAAATGCAAACTTTAGGAAGTGCCAGAGGAGGGCTTGGATTTAATTCTCAGAAAAGGAAAAGAAGAAAAATGCAAAAGACAAACAATTAGCATTTTTCTTCAAATAAAAAAAAAAAAAAAAAAACTTAACCATCAAACATTCAAACCCATTAAAAATATTTTTTCCTCATCAATAGAAAATAACATCAAAATCAAAAAGTGAAGCTCCAATATTACTCATAAATGATGAGAAAAAAAAAAGAAAAGAAAAAGGTGCAGCTAAAATTATGAAGAATTAAACACATTATCATGAGTTACATTAATTAATTGAGTGGAACTTGTCAGCTAGAGACCTAAACTTAAGTACCCTTATTAGGAAACCAAGCAAACACTGATAAGCAGACAAAAACGCAATTTGGGACGCCATATAATCCAGAAAAAAACGAAACAACATTGTCTAAAGCACCATTCTAGATCAACCCAATTGACCAGACAACATTAATTCCACAATTAACTCATAAATACCCAAAAAATAAAAAATAAAAAACTATACACACAAATACAGAGACACATAAAATAAATTATGCAAACAGATTATAGGAGACGATACAAACTGTTTGAAAACACCAAAGTTTTTTCAATTGGATCCCTAGTTAGCATACTATCATCCAAACAATCCAAGTTTTAATAGATTTACAACAAACCCACGTAGAGGAAGCAGGAAATATTAACTCCCCCCCCCCCCCCCCCCCCAAAAAAAAAAAAAAAAAAACCAAAGAAAAAAAGATCAATATATAAGTAAAGAGAGACAGAGATCGAGTGAAAGCATGATTAATGCAAAAGGGTAATACTGTTGTCATGGGTTTTCTAAAGCATAAATGTTATATACCTGAAGTGGGTTTAATCTGATCAACTGGTTCAGTATTTTTCTTCTTCTTCTTCTTTATGGTTTTCTTGTTTGATGTTTCAGAGCATGGAAGCCAACCCATGGCTATTTTCTCTCCCTCTCCTCTCTCTCAGAGCTGTCTGTATGACGAGAAGCTAGAGAGAGAAAGAGAAAGGTGAAGAATTAACCAACCAACGAAGCGGTCTAGACAGAGAAGAAAGTTGGTTAATATCTACAAACGGAAAAGAGACGGCACTTTTTACATCTATCGTCTCGTGAGGTAAGAGCACTTTCCAGTTTACTCCTCGATTTTTCTTTTTTAACCTTATTTTTTCAATGTCGGTAAGATTTTTCTTTTAAAAAATGTAATTCATTGTGGGTAAGATGGATTTTTTTAAAAAAAAATTTCACAGAAAAAAAAATATCATTGGGACCTTTAACTTGATTAAGTCCTTAAAATAAAGATTAATGTTTAAGATAAATCCGGCTAGCAACTTAGCAAGTAATCCTAAGAAAGATTTTTTATTTTATTTTTATTTTAAAGTACATAATTACTACTCCTTTTGTTTCATTTTATTTAAGCGCTATGAATATACACACATATTAAATGTATCGCCATGTCATTCAATTTTTTTTTTTTGTAATTCTCCAATTCTATCCTCCCATGATAAAATGTCACTTAATGTGATAATTAATATAATAATAATAATTTTAAATATAATAAAGGATATTTTAGGAAAATAATATAAGAGATTGCTCCGACTTTTGATAGTGATAAAATATTTTGGACATTCCAAAATAGAAAAATGATCAAATAAAGTGAAACAGATGGAATATTATTTACTAATAAGAAAAGAGAGAAACATAAAAGCGGTGAAAAAAAGAAAAAAAATAAGATGATTCTTCAACTTTCCAACCTTTTTTCCCCTAAATTTGACAAATGAGTAAGTATCAACACTCATATGGCCCAATAGGAACAACCCCCTTTTTTTTTTTTTGCTAAGGAATTTGGAACAACCCCTTGTGTAAAAGAGGCAATGGCAAGAGTTGTATTTTACAAGTTTCAAATTTTGACAGAAAGTGTTAACCCTCATCATATTATTTTCAAAAGTTCCCAACTAGTCAATTATAAACTTTTGACATAGACATTTTTTAGTGAAATAATAAAATGCTCATTCATCATTCATGGTCTCCACACACACACACACACACACACACACATATATATATATATATATATATATATTAAAATATAATTGTTTGGATTACTAACTTATCTACTCATCTCAGAGTTTAAATTTTACAGATTTTAGTAACTTATTGGGATTCCATGACTACAAGAGTGTGGGAGGTATAGGACTTGGGTCCCTCCAATGTAACTCAAAAAATTTTTTTTTTTTGAATCATTAGAAAGGGAGATAATAATTTATACCAAAAGACTTAAATTCTCTTCGCATGTGCAAGATAAAGTGGAATACAAAACTTCCAACTCTAATAGCTTAACCTATCAACTCTATGTTAAAATCCATAATTTTAGAGAGTAGAGAATAGAGCAGGTATATCAAAGAATTTAAATATAAATATTATGATTATTGAAAGTTTAAATTAAGGGGTTAGGTGAAACTTTAGGGTGGTGACAATGGGCAACTTGGATACAAAGTGGGTCGCCTCTATGGTCAACATACATGTACTATCCATCAATGAATCCATTGAACCGGTCCAAAGAGATAAAAGCCAAAACAATACCCAAACGTGATTTTATCAACCAAACACGTAACTGGTTTCTAAATAACTCTTCTTTTCGTCACAATCAAGGGCAGTAATTTACAAGTTGTTGTACCAATTCATGAACTTCATTTTGTGGTCCAAGAATTTTTTTTTTCCTTGGATTCTGCAAATCCTTGACTTTGATCAGGCCAAGAAAAGGGGTCAAGGATGGGAGTACATATGTCAATCGGTTGATCAAATACATTTTCAATGTAAAATTGCCGATTCCTCTGCCAATGGCCTGTTTTTATGTAGGGAGTATGTGTGTGTGGGTGAATAATATATAAATAAATGATTTTCTATCCAAATCTCAGATTTCAAGGACAACACTACATGTTTGTAGTAATTTAAGGGTTTGGTTTTATTTATTTATTCATATTTAAAAATAAAATAAAATAAAAACCACGCATGTAAGATAATTGAGAGTGCATAATAAGTGTCACAAATAACAATTCAAAAGATCACTCATTTTGTCATCATTTGTTTGACCACATAATTTATTATATATATGGATATATTTGACTTAAAAATGGGGAATACAATTTTGACACAAGTTTTTTTTTTATTTTTTAGTGAGTCATATTGCGCAAAATCTACCTTATGATTAGATAATTTTTCCATATAAACCATTCCAAAAATCAAATTGTTGCCAGTTTGATCCCAAAACGTAAATTTAGAGTTATAAAAATATATATTTCGATCGATTTTCTAGTCCAAAAATAGGATCTGTTTTGGATTACTCAAAATTTTTGTACATTGTCCCCCTAGTCAACTTTTAAATGAGTTGGTAAGTTAACAATATCCTACTTCCCCTGTTTTTAAGAGTCGGTAAATTAACAATATGATATTTCCCCTGTTTCTAGAGTAAGAACATCAAATCTTTTTTGGGGGCCTCTATCGGCACCCCAAGACTTGCTTTTTATCCTCCATTTATTTTACATTTTAAGGTTTTATGAAAAATATAAAACGTTTTCATAAAAACTAATAGCTTACTCTATAAGAAAACATTATTTTGAAACAACTTTTTAGAAGAAAGTTTTTCCAAAATCTATCGTTTAAGTATACTTTTTTGTCATTTATAGTCTTTACATCATAAATGACTAAAAAGTTCACTTAAACGATAGATTTTGGAAAAACTTTCTTTCAAAAAGTTATTCAAAATTATGTTTTCTAATAGATATCGCGGTCAATTTTTCTGAAAACTTTACGTGTTTTTCATAAAATCTTAAAGTGTAAAATAAGTGGGGGATGAAAAGCAAATCTTTGGATGCCAATAGAGGCCTTCTCAACACTAGCCTTTAGGGATAGCAATGGGCCACTTAAATTGGGTATCCCGGCCCGACCTACCCCTACTGGGATGGGATTAGGATTGTCTTAAATAAAATAGGGACGGGATTGCTATTTTATAAAAAATCCCGACTCGGGTTACCGGCAGATTTGGGTCCCTGCCCCGCATAATTACATATATATATATATATATGTTGTGTTTACCAAACTAATCTTCCATCATTTCATATAAGTGGCTTTTTATTTATTTATTTATTTATTTATAACTCATTAGGTTCTTGTGCTATTAGTTCCCTTATCTCAATTTTTTTATATATTTTGTTTGAGGTCAAAAGATATTAGTCTCTGTAAGATGATAGAAACCGCTCAAGTATTCACTATTTAAGCATATTTAAACGGGTGCATTCATTGAATTGTCAAAAATTGGTAGTTAAATGAGAAATTAATACCTTACTCAGTGTAGGATTTGGGTGGGAAATGGGTTTAGGGATTTTTTATAGGGTCGAGATAAGGGGTCCTGTCCCATGTAGAGTTTGGGCGGAGAATGAATTTAACGATTTTTTATAGGGTTCGGGGTTGGAATAGGGGGTCCCGTCCCAAACCCACCCGTTGCCATCCCTACTCCCTTATCCTTAAATGACAGAGAAATGAGGTCCCCAACCTCCGTGATGTTGGCTCAATACTAAAAATGATCAGCGTGCACTTATCGGGATGCATTCTGATAAGTGCACTTATCAGGGTGAATTTTGATAAGTGCACCCTGCCTATTTTAACACATTTCTTTGGCATAATAGGTTTCTTACCAGCCCTGCACACCCTGGGCATAGGTGCCAAGTTCAAATCTGGCACCAAGTGCTCAAACCATAAGAGGGTAGCTCCAAGACTAACTAGTGCACAAACAGCTCATTGCATCCACTCAATCAACCTTTCTCAACCCATAAATCCATGTGTACACACATAACCAAAAGCTTGACAGTAAGAATATCCAATCATAAAACATGAATCTAACAACTAATAAACAGCACATGATGAGGCTGGCCAGCATCTCAGCCATTTTATACATGAAACTGATAAAATAAGACATGTTAGCCTGCATATCCATAAAAATCACCAAACCAAAATTAATCAGACAGCCCTACCATAACAGCATTTGTTACGTTCAAAGAACTTTACAAACAATGCTGGCACATTCTTGCTCAGTCTAGCTTTTTCAGCATTTTCATTCATTCTTTGTTCTGTAATGCAAACCTGTAGTTTTCTACTAACAGCTAGAACAGCCAACAAGTGTTCAAAAATAATAACACAATATACCAGCTAACAAATCTCATGCTAAGCAAAATCTCCAATAACGTAGTACACAAATTTACAATCACAAATCTCCTATGATAAGCCGTGACCCAATAGCAATGACACATTTCTTCTAATCTGTGGAGCCCACTAGTAGTAAAAAATTATAGATCACAAATGCACAATGAATAGCCTGCTCGATCAGATCCAAATCACATAAATCCAATCAACTGCCTCCCAAGTGCTCTGCAACAGCCTAGCCTGGATGTCTTTCTGTTTTGAAGTAGGCATACTTGTTCCAAAAAAGGCTTCTTTCTCTATCTTATAGCCGTTTTGGACATGTAATGATAACTGAAATGAGTGAATATTACATTCAACCTTTAAAAACCAGAAAACCATCTCTTAAATGAAAACATAGAAAACCATCTCTTGTAGGTTTGAAGTAGGCATACTTGTTCCAAAAAAGGCTTCTTTTTCCTTGGACAAAGAAAAAGATAAGCACCAGAATCCTTACACAATCATTATGGTTGTTGATATATATTTCCTTGAAATGCATTTCCAACTCCCTGCTTCACAAACCAAGCACAAAAAGGAAATTAGCCAAGTAGGCAAAAATAATTGAGATATTTTAAACCAAAAACTCATCCATCATATTACACTTGTAAAATTTTCAAGTAATGTTGGAATTTTATGCCATAGCCACTACTCCAATCTTCAGTAAAGTGACTATATACATAAATTTCAGTTAAATAATTATTGTCATTGTAAAATAAATAAATGATTTTATACATACCATAAATGGCTAATATTTTTCTTTTCATTTATGTACCTGTGCTTGGTTTGAAGTAGATGAAGCATCCACATAGCTACTTTCAAAAATGATAGCCTGATTTACCTATTCACAAATAAAGTTACATCACAATTGCTTCTATACAAATACTACATTGTGTTACAAAATTCATTACAAAAGAAGCAAAGATAAAGACCATTGTATCTACGTTCTCTTATGTTCCAAACTCATTCACCATAGGTGATTGGTATAATACAGACCTACAGGGGGATTGAGACATAACTTCCTCCCAAAGAGTTAGCTGAGTTTGCCTACTGCCAAATAAATCCACATGGCAAATAGTCTTACATAAATGAGGTAATGCTATACTTGGATAATAAATTTTCAGCAAATAACAATATATACCATTACATTTCTCGTCTCTTGTGTTCCAATCTCATTGACAATGCGGGGTGTGTTTTCAGTAGGTGGAGACTGATCACTTCCACCATTTTTGACTTCCTTGATCCTCAGAACCCTACAAGTATAATGGGCAATAATTAACAAATAAGTTTGGTTTGTGGAAAATAAGCATATTTGCCTGCATAAAACATATTGTCAATATACCTTTTTGCAATGCTGCTTATCTTTCCTCTTCACAACTTCTTTTACTTTGGACACTTTTCTTTTAGTTGGTGATGTAACTTGATTGGGTTGATTGCTCCCACATGTTGGTTCCTTACTAAGCAATTGATTCTTCAATTCACAAATATTACTCATCACAGTGTCACAATTCTCTTCAAGTTCTGTTGCAAGCATTGCCACTTCTTCCATCTCCTTTATCATCTTATTATACCGCTCTGCATGCGGTTTAACACTCGAATCATCATAATTGCTCCTAATATAAATGTATTTTCGATTTATGTCCTTCTTCCATCGGGATATAATGTATGTAGGTGGAACCTCTAGTACTCTTCTTTGGGTGAGCACTGAAAGAGAGTGTCTACACATAATTCCCTTGAACTCAAATAATTGACACGTGCACTTCACCTCACATTCAACTTCACTAAAATAAACAGAAAAAATCACATCCTTCCTTCTATTGCCAATTTTTACATCTTCAGTGACTTGATATATACAAATAGAGCCTTCCACTTTAACAAAATTGGGATAGCAATATAGCTTTCCAATCATCAACTCATTTTGAAATTCTTTAAACTTTGCATTAGTGTAAGCTTCTTGAAACTGTATCTCAATCCGAAAATTACTTATACATTCATATCTTGAATTGAAAGAATGATAATCTGCTTGGTCCTCCTTTTCAACCTTACTTCTTAAGACATTGTTATATTGTTCAACAAATTGCTTTAAAGAAGTTTTAGAGTTCACATGTCCATCAAAGAATGAATTCATACTTTCACTATGCCCTGTAGTTGACATTCCTGCCCAAAAAGTGTCTCTCACATAAATTGGAACCCATCGATGCCGCTCATCATACAACCCTCCCAACCATTCATTATCATAAAGATGGTATTTTTCAAGCATCCCTCTCCATCCTTCTTCAAACTCATCTTTTGTGAAAGAATCATAAACAATATTTTGCAAAGCTGTCTCGATACCTTCAAATTGGGAATAACCTCTCAATTTATCTGGAATCTGTTTCATTATGTGCCATACGCACCACCGATGTCGCGTATTTGGAAACACCTTTTCAATAGCCTTTTGCATAGCTTTACATTGGTCAGTGATTATAGCTTTTGGAGGACACCATGACATACAAGCTAACCACGACTCAAATAGCCACACAAATGTCTCAGTATCATCATTTGATAACAAACAACAACCCAACAACACCAATTGCCCATGATGATTCACTCCTACAAAAGTAGCAAAAGGCATATTATATTTATTTGTGAGATATGTCGTGTCAAATGTCACAACATCTCCAAATGCTTCATATGTTGCCCTAGCCCTTGCATCAGCCCAAAACAAGTTCCTCACACAGGCAATCCTCATCCAAGTCCATCACATAAAAAAAATTTGAATTGTTAGCTTGCATTCTAACAAAATAGTTATGGATTGCTTTAATATCTCCAACTCCAAGTCTCAACCTTCCTATTTTCTCAATGTAATTTTGACATTCTTTCTCACCGAATGGTAAATTCTCATTTCCCTCACCTTCAACTACCAAAGAATTAAAATTCTTATTGATACGTATCCTAGCTTGATCATTTAGTTCAAGTCTCCTTCTTACATGCCGATCCAACTGCTTGTTACATTTGAATTGTATTTTTCCTGGACTCAATGTATGGTTATGTTCAAGCACAAGTGTGGTCAATTTAAACTTCCCATCAGGTTGCAGTGTTAAGCAAAGCTTAGCCGGGCAATTTGTTTTTGTTGTAAGGTTTGGCTTCAATGGATTCTTTGCAGATTGTGCCTTCCTAGCTCGAGCACAAGCAAGTGTGAAATATCTCATTGTCCCATCATCTCCACATCTTGAGGATCTTTTCTGCACACCAAAACCTTCTTGTCGAGCATAACTAGTATAATAATGATAACCATCATCTTGAGAGCTAAACACCATCCCGACCTTGGGTTCTTCAATTTTTTTGGTGTCATCTATTTTATTCTCATCACATGCACCCTCATCTGAAGAAGTATCATCTACTTCATTCTCATTACACCTATCCCCCATTTCCTATAAAATTTAGAAACGGAATAAACACAAACATAAATTAGACAAAAAACAACATTATATATTCCATATACAGATAATTATTAGATGATTGGACTATTGTATGATATATATAATCTAATACATAACCCCCTCCCCCCCCCCCCCCCCCCCCCCCCCCCCCAAAAAAAAAAAAAAAGAAAAGAAAAAAAAAGGGCATGAAATCCAAACCCAACTCAAATAGAATCACATAAGGACAATAATAATTAGTTACAAAAATGAGTTCCATGTTCACTTGGCATGATGAAAAAATTAACTCCAATAAAAAGAATTGCAAAGAGTTACACTTAATTATCATGATTTGCAATATAAAGGGAAGTAAAAATACAAAATAGATTATGTGTGAAATCCAGACAAGGATAAGGAATTCAAGGCAGTGAATTAGATCACAAAAACTATGAGCACAATATCAGCTTCATAAATTAACATTCTACATTTTCCATGAAAGCAAATTGGAATTTAAAATTACAGTGCCAAAACATTAAAAGTAGCTTGCTAAATTAGCGCTCTACTTTTTCCGAGAAAAGCAAACTGAAAATTAAATTACAGCGCCAAATAAAAATTAGAAGATGATATACTGATCCTTTGCACGAAAATTACCCCAAAACCCATAACCCAAATTTCCAACATTGCTCCCACCCAAAAGTGTAGTTTTTTTTTTTTTTTCCAAAAAAAGGATTCCATCTTTTGGTGGGGGAAAAAACGTTTTGGGATTCATTGAAACAAAGCTGTTATATATACTAAACAAGCAAATGGGTCAGCTGGAACCGATGTCTAGAAAATTGGATTCATCCATCCTACTACTGATTATCTGTAATATGGTAATCAATACCAAGCTAAATCCGCTAAATAGTCAATTATGGCATTTCAAATGTGAGTAGTTCACTGCCAAGGGGCCCAAATTGGATTTAGCTTTCATTGTAGTTTTGATAAAGGATATAGCTCCTCAGTATGCAGGGTTTCTCCATGGTAGGTTCTTAAAATCTACCCCATAATTAGCATAGGATTTTTAAGAGCTAAACATCATCCCTAGGGCTCAATGTTGGAACACATGTCGAATAATCGCGGGTCACAAAGGGTATCAATCACAAACGAGCAAATGGGACAGAAATTCCACACAAAAAAAAAAAAAAAAAAAAAATCCTCCATTTCTGCAATCCCAAAACCCTAACCCAAATCCTCCATTGCTGCAAAACCCCGTATTTTGCCAATTGAGATGAAACTACAAAAAGAAAAAGAAAGAAAAATGATGGATTTACCTCCGACATCAGGATATGCTGGTGCGTGAGTCGGCGAGGCACCAAGCTGACGCCGTCGCCGGAGATTTGCGTGGCAGCGTGAGGGAGAGAAGGAGATGCGTGGGGAAGAGAACGAGAGAGGACTGATTTTCAAGCAACCCAGCTGATTCCAGATGAGAGAGAAGCGGTGATTAGCAGGAGAGAGAAGACGGAGAAGAGAGAGCAGAGCGATGGAGCAACAGGCGACAGGAGAGGTGTTTTCACTTAGAGGTAGGGTGATGTGGCTAGGCGTGTCATCCTCCACGTCAGTCAGCCTAGCCACGTCATCGTCCACGTCAGTAGTTGGGCTAGAATAGCATTTTTCCGCCGACCTTTTTGTGCTTCAACAGAGGAGAAGAAGAAAAATGGAGAAGACGTCGGCCGGCGAAGCTTCAAGCAGGAGAGAATAAAGCCTCCGATTCCGTCTCAGTTTCAGACGCTTTTTGCTTACACCTGATCTGCGCGGTAGGGTTAGCGGTGGCATTCTGGGTGGCCCACAACGTCTACTCCATCAATCTCATCTCTGATCCTTCTCACACCCTCCGTCTGATCTGTGTACGTAACAATCATCGCCGTCGATTCAATCTGGTTCTTTCTGGATTTCGCCTCTTTTGATCGAAACCCCATTTTTCTGAGGTTTTTTCCACTCGAATTTGTTTTTTTCAGGTCATTGAGTGCCCGATTGTGATCCTTCTTTACAGTCGTTTTCGGCAGAATCCAGAGCGATGCTCGGTAATTCGCATTGAATTCTCTGTTTGGTTGCTGAGAAAAAGATGGAGTGGAAGGGAAAAAAAAAATTAGCAATGAACGATTTAAGATTCGGAATTTTGATTTCTTTTCTTTTCTCACATTTTCCTGGCAACCAAACGAAGCCTTTGTCGGATTTTATATTTTGTCACTTGGTGTGATTTATCAGCGTTTTATGTGATTGAACAGTATTGGAAGGCTGTAGGGCGAGGCACACTGGGAATTCCCGCCGGTCAGTTTGTCCTATCCCTCTCTCTAAAATGCCATAAGATATGATCTTTAGGATTGCATGACATATATTCGGTACAATTACGCATAGAATGTTGGATTTTGGGGGTTTTGATGGGCTTAAGATTCATTCATGTAAAAAATTTGTGTCCCTTGATCTTGACCTGTATATGTACACAGGCATACAGATATATGCTTGTGTATTCTTTTGCTCAGGCTTCTATATCTTGCATTAAAAATGGATTGTGTTATTGTCACCACCACCATGAGTGAATTTTTCAATTTCTACTTGATATATAGTTTTGAGTTAGTAGGAATTTCGTTATTGATTTCAAATTATGCGAATGAATCAATTGAAATTATTCTACCCCTAAGTGAAAAATCTAATAAACTCACACCCAATTTAAGCGTCTAAACTCTTGGTGCACGACTACCACCACTGCAGCATTATGTCCACCCTGCTATGCCTGCTACCACTGTCATTGCAGTCTCAACCACCCCCATTGTCTTCACCGAGACAGTTAATTATATTGCAGCTGTAACCGCCACCACCACCACCACCACCACCACAACCACAAGTATTGTCACTAGCACAATTACTACTGCTACTCCCACCATAGCAACATCAATGTTCCCATAGCCAACACTAACTGTTGCAACCACCACTGCCCTTAGCTGTCACCACTACAAATGGCCCTTCACTACAATGTATCGCCACTGCTTTTACCACCAACACATTCGTTTCTTCTGCCGAGGCCATTGGTATTATGGGCACTGATGGTGCTGCATCAGCATTACTGCCACAACCAATATCCCTAGTGACTATCACCACCAGGTCCACCACCACCAATGGTGCCATTTCCACTGCCATTATTGCTGCATTATCCATCACCACCACTGCCACCATTGTCACCAATACCACCGTCACCAACACAGTTGCCTCTACCAACCTTATTGCTAATGCAACCCACTCCACCATGAAAATAGCCTCCACCGCTAACATCACCACCACCATCAGAGCTACTATGACAGTTAATGCCAACATCACACCTGTTGCTATAATTTAATTTGTTAGTACCTGTTGCTAATTGCTAATGCAACCCACTCCACCATGACAATAGCCTCCACCGCTAACATCACCACCACCATCAGAGCTACTATGACAGTTAATGCCAACATCACACCTGTTGCTATAATTTAATTTGTTAGTGCGTCCTTGACCCCATAACTACCACTATCGCCACCACCATCACCTTTTAGGAACTTTTAGGCTAGTGGATGATGCTTCCTAGTTTTTCATAGATTTTTTTCTTAAATGACTAAAATATGATATATGCCTTTACCAAACATCATTTTGGCTATGTAGTGCTCTATCAGTAAGAATGAATTCTTTCCCAACACCTATATTTGGGGCTTGAACAAATATATTGCCAAATATAGTTATGATTGCAAGTAATGTAATTGATAAACTTACTAATAGATCGTAGTGTAAGCTTCATTTGTTTTGACAGCATTTTTCCAGGGAAAAATTCTTTGAGAAATGATGAATTTCAAGTGTAAAGAAATATTTTTCCTCAAGCTAATTGAAGAGACATAGCATATTTGTGCCAAGCTTCATTAGTATTGCTGTTATAAGGTTTTTTCATTGTTGGTTTTCTCTCTATGCACAAAGATGTTTGGACAGCAAACGAGTCTGTACATATATAGTTAGCATAATTTGTGTATTTTCTACTTTGTAGGAGCTTTAGTAAATGCTTTGGGAGCTATTGCTTTGGGTGCACCAGTTGGCATACAGTATGTGAAATAAGGGATCGCCTGGATACATTTTTGTTATCATAAATCTGAAAACAGATATCACAGTTGAGGTTGGAAGGAAATTTCTTTACACCCTTCGGTCCCACAATGCAAAACAAGACCTTTTATCCCCACCAGGTAGATAAATCCCTTCACTCTTTGAAGTGATTGTTCTTTTTTCTCGTCTTTTTAAGAAATAAAAAATAAATAAAATTTTATTTTGGCCTCCCTTTTTTCCTGGCTTTGTTTTTTATTTATTGAGAAATAAGGAAAAGAAAAACCCAGCGTGGTGTTCAGCTGGGATTTTCAACTTCATGACTCACTGTGACAATTTTACCTCAACTGTGATTTATGTTTTAAGAATTATGGAAACACCAAAATATCCAAATGCCCCCCTGATTTAAAATTACAACCTTTTTGAACAGTTTAATTATTTTGAGAGCATGAATTGATTCTGTAACCTTCTTATTCAACACAGGTACTTACCAAAGACTGTTAACTGGTCTCTTTTGATGTCAGTTTTCACTGTGAGTATCGAATTTGTTATGAACTCCTGTTTTTGAGATTGTCTGTTTTAATTTGTGGAAGAATATAAGTAGGAATTGTGCAACTTTAATTGAACCCCTTGCTTTGTGTTCTGTCTTACATATGATTTTGGGCAGTACTTCCCAGGTTCAAGAGCGATGTCTTCATGCTTCTATTTATCATGTTAAGATTTTTTATTGGGTGAATGACTCGTTTAGTATTAGTCACATATTGTGTGAAGATTTTTTTTTGGGTGAATGACTTGTTTAGTATTAGTCACACTCTGACATCATTCCCTCTTAAAATAGAAATATCAAGTACTGTTTTAGAACTATAATAATGTCAATATTATGTGTACTCTTTTATTTCTATTCACTTGCTAGTTTCGACTTAAGTTTTTCTGTTTCTTCATGTTGGTTATGATGTGCATTTCATACATTTATGTACTAACTTCTTTTCTTTTTTCCTGTTTTCCCTTCATGTTTTTATGGTAGTTTGTCCCTGCAGCTTGTGTTTTTGGTTCATTGTGGACAGACTGGCAACGTATTTTTGCCCACACAAAGTAAGTTCTTAAAGATCACTTGCTGGTTCTTCTTCATGTTCCACCATACTGGTATATTAGTTTATAATTATCTTGGTATATATCATTCTATAATCATCATCTAGTTTCCAGAGCAGTAGAAGGTTGTCATGCAATGTGCACTAATGCCATCCCTTTGGCCTATTATGTGCTGTAATGATGTTTCACATTATTCACTCTCAGGCCAGTTCGAGCTATAGATTTTATGATATGTTTACCAGCACATGGAGCTGTTATTGGAGCTTGGTTTGGGGCTTGGCCTATGCCACTTGATTGGGAAAGGCCATGGCAGGTATTTTTCCTTCCTAGACCTGCATGTTTTTGTCAGTTTTTTATCTTGTGCAAATCACCAAGTGGACAAACAATCTTTATCCATCAGCCTGACAGCAATCAAGTTAGTTTCCTTCTTCACATGAGAAAAACAAAACCTTTGACCAATATTTCTATGTTCCTTCTTTTTTTTTTTTCTCTCTCGCTGAAGTCTTACCTTCTATGAAAGATTTGATGATTGGGATGAGTATCTTTTGGACTGGGGATTCTTCTGCTATGAGAAAAAGTTCTCAGAATTTTGCCAATTATAAATTTATAACTATAAAATTATTTAAACTTCATGAATCATGTATTCATGACCTTATGAGTAGGTTTGTGACATTTGTCAGATATTGCTCAGCATTGGTTGTCTCTTTGATCATCTTATCTGTCCATATTTTATGGGTTTTATGTTGTTTCTGGGATGCTAATCTATCTTTTACGAGGCCTGATTTATTTTATTTTCATTTGTAGGAATGGCCTATATGCGTGAGTTATGGAGCCATAACTGGTTACTTGGTTGCAATGGTGGCATCAATTAGTTTTGTATTTGTGAGGGGTGGACGGCAGCATGTCAAGCCAGACTAACCAGCTAGGAGTTACCCATTGATCATAAGCTTACTGAACACAACATTCAGTCATTTTTTAGGACTTGTCCACCACATAGAACTTTCACTTTTTCGAACTGGGTTCCATCTGGTGGATGTACAGGCTTGTTGATTTGGAAAGTAGTACGCTGTATGACTTTCAAGACATTTTTTAATAATTTTGGACATTGGTTTTTATTCTAATGTGGGTTTCAGAAATGGATATTTCTAGGGTCAGTTGTTGTATTGACACCATTAGTTTGCAATTCAAATGACGTATGAATGATGGATCTTAGACTTGGGCTAATCTCTGTATACTTATGGTTGTGCGTGTCTGAAGTTCATTCAACTCACATATGTAAGCTTCCTCATTTGTGTGGTGTGTGTATCCTATGTGTGTATTGCAAAGAAAACAAAAACCCAAAATAATTTTTGTTGCATAATCTATTAGATAAGACCTTATATGATAAATCTTGTACAGCTAATCCCTAAATCCTAAATCGCAAAACATGTTAAACCCTAAACTCTAAAATCCTAATATATGTGTTTTATATTTGTGAACTTTTCACTAGACTCCTGACATAATTCAGTTAGGGTTTCCCGCCTCCAATTAACTATCCATTCTCATTTCTTCTCCCATGAAAATTGAATTGCTCCATATGGTTTTATTAGCATGTTATGTGCCAATTTATAATTGCAGAAGGGGTCATTACTGTAACTAACTGCCGTTACAAAAATTGAATGGCATCACTTAAAATCTAACAAACTAATTATATCACATAGTTACCACCTTTGAACAAAATGGACCTACTTCATCTGCTTCTACAGCGCCTTTTGATGATGATTAATTTAAACAGCGCTATAAAGATAATCTTGAAGACTCATGAGAACCACTGAACCTCAGCTCTCTGTCTGTGAATGTGGGGAGACAAAGAGGGGGGGACCATGGTAGTCATTTTTCTAGAAAAATTGAACTCAGATTTGTAACATAAAGGAGGGTTTTAGGGAGCTTTATCTGCAACTGGAGAGGCATTTTATCTCCAGACAATCTTTTCTTTTAAGCATGCATTATGTTTGACGTGTCGGCGAGAACTTTACGGTATCCTTGCATAGCCTGCTTTGAAAGTTCATGGCTTTCATTTTGAGAAGCAACTACAAGCAGTGTTTCGACCCATTAACCTCTTACATGTAAATGTGCCACCTACTCAGCAGAGGAAAAAAAAAAGAAAGAGGGGGAGGGGAGGAAGAACTAGTTCATGGATTTCATTTTGAGAAACAACTGCAAGAGTTGTGGCTCATGCTGTCGTGCACATATACATATGTATTGCCTCGATCAATATAGCTGGTTGGGTCCTGGGATTTGCCTAAAAGATGAAACTTGACACAGTTTAGTGTAGCTGGTTGGGTCCTGGGATTTGCCTAAAAGATGAAACTTGACACAGTTTAGTGTATTTACATACGGCTAGTTTAGCATTTTGGAAGTTCTTATCTTGCTTTTGGGAGTAAAAAAGAAAACCAATCTTTCCATTCGGAAGCAAGAGAAGAAAAAAAAAAAAAACTAGTTTGTATAAATAGTTTATGACACTGATGATCCAAAAAATGGAAGGAAAAAAAGAAAAAGGCAATTGGGTCAGGAGACCAAAAAATGAATAAAAAAGAAAAGAAAGAGAGGATATAATTCAAACTTCTACGTTAAATTTCATACCATGTCTTTGAGATGGCACCAGAATGAGCTCTATCTCTTCGGCACAACAATATACAGCCAGAGTTTACTAAATAAAGGACCAACAACCTATAGCTTGCCTGAATTGTAATGAGACAGGAAAGAAACTAGTTGGACATTAGATAATTCAAAGAAAGTCTACTTATAGCATTTAGTGGGAAATAATTCAAGAGAAAAAATGTGCTCATAAGTATAAGAGCAATAGCAAAAGGAATTATAATAAAATACAAAAATACAAAAAAAAAATAATAATAATAAAAATGAAAAAGAGACAACAATGTCACCTGTTTGATAATTCTAATTACCCACAAAAAAACTATCTTCGTTAAGAAAATCTTCACATATGGAAATTCACAGGAAAAACGAAACAATGGTTCAAGTGGACAGGTCATGGCAAGCCTCAAAATTGCTCCACCTGTTTGGTTTCTTAGGACTTTGAACCCTTATGGACATACTTTGTCAGATCAGATGTTGCATTGGTTGTCGTTTCTTCCCATAGTCTCGATTATGATTTTTCTTTGAGAGTAGGGGCCTGAGAATCTGGTTCAGGGGCCACTTGACTCGTGTTCCTAACTGGCATATCATGGTTATGTTTTCCCTCATATGTTGTGATAAAAGCTCTTGGATCTTCTGATGCTCTTTCCACATGCTTGCGCACATTGCACTTGAGACTGGTGCATCTATAGTAGCTTCTGCAAAACCCAATTATATCATGCTGTGAGTAAATTTTATCGAAAAGCTATATACTAGGCCTTGAGAAGAAAATTGAACACATATTATACTGTTTGCTAATAATGAGTGAAATTTTCAGGGATTTCACCCATTGTGACCAAAAACCATTTCCTCAAATTTGGACAGAGGAAGAGTATATCAGCATTAATGTACGTCGTAAACAAGGCAGTAAAATAACCTGGGATATGGATTTCCCTTCACCACCTTCTGCCCGTATTTTCTCCAGCGAAACCCATCACCCAAAATCTCAGAATCAGTGGAACTCTGTACTACAATGCGAGGCTCTTGTACACCTTCCCCTGGTGTGCCTGCTTCCTTGGATTGATTCTCACTTCTCCTGAGGAAAGAGAACACCAATCAACATAATGAAATGGCATTCAACTTGAGTTTATGGGAATATGAGATTATCAAACATAATTAAAGCTTACTGATTATCAATTAACAAGAGGACAAAGAGAGACGGAGAGATAGAGAGAGAGAGAGTGCACATACGAACTAGGCAAAACATCAACTTATGTTATTTCATGGATGAGTTGTCTTTTGGCTATAACAATATGAAGAACCTATTCTTGCAAATCTAAGCAGCTCAGATAGGGTCAGCGGTTTTCAGATACCTGCTACTGAAATGTACTAAATCGCTTACCTTCTTTTACTTTTGGGTTCTTCATCTTCTGCCTCCATTCCCTTGCTTCCATCCTCACAATCCCCACTAACACCACAAGAATTATCAGGAGTTCCATTACCAGCATTAAATGCTCCAGTTGCAACAGGATCATATGACAATGGAGCTTTGACAGGATAAGTTGAGTGGGCAGATACTCCTACTTCATTCTGATTCTCTACTCTACCTTCGGAGCCTTCATGCCTCTCATTGAGGTGGTTACTAACAAGATGGTTACTCCATAATGGGTTGTTGGTGTCTTGACCTGCCCCATCAGATACAAGTCCTGTCCCTGCTGCTGCTGATGAGTTGCGCTTAGGAGGCTGAGGCTTTGAATGGTTGTGCTCACCCTTGTAGACAATTTCTGCTATCTGCCCATCAAATGATCTTTCAACTTTCTTTTTCACAGGACAATTTGGGTGTGTGCACTTATAATAACTTCTTGGGTACTCACTTCCTTTGACTTGCTTTTGCCCATATTTTCTCCAATTATACCCATCATAAGAAGGTCGATCCCCATTACTTGCAGGCAGCGCAGACTTCTGATCCTCTTCCACGTTCTGCGATGCCATCTTTGAGGATTCAGTTGTTTGATTTATTTCCGCTGGTGATGGAAAATTTTGATGCGGATTGGATCTCAGATGGAATTTTTCTTGGTTTGGATGTTGGGCACGTGCCTCTGCCTGTGGTAGTGCTTGTTGAGGTCTGGTATTGAAGTTTCCCTGACCAAAAGATAAGATTGATACTCGTACTTTAATATCTTGATCAAAGAAGTTAGCAGATATTTTTGCAAATCCAAGTTTCTTTCTTTTAGCTTAGGACCATGGGTTGTGACAAGATCGATCTGAGACATCAATTTAAATCACAATAAACCTACATTACCAGCCTATAATAAACATCTATGCCAGAAAAAGAGAAAAAAAAAAAAGGTATTCCTGTTGAATTATGAACATGTAAGACATAAATACTGACCAGATTTGCCAGGAGAGAAACAGTTGTCTTTGATACAAGCTTTGCCAAGGGTTTGTATACCACAGTGGGTTTGCTGTCTGATTTCAAAACCTTATCAGATGATTGACAAACTGCTGTTCCCGACATCTCAGCCTGAAATTTTCAGAAGTCACAAAGATCAGAGGACAAGATCTACTGAAAGGAAAAGAATATTCATAAGAGAAGTCCCATGAACAAAGTAGTCACCTGGGAAGAAACCACCCCAACTGGAGCCCGATTTACCATTGGCTTGAACCTCACTGTCTTTGGTCTAATGGCAGCAACTGCAGTTTCGGAACATGCTTTAGGTGGCGAGGAGTTAATGGCACCTGCGAGGAGCTCCGAGAAAGACCTAAAAGTGGACACAGTGGGTCTTGTAGCAACCGGCTTAGCAATAACTACCCGCTCTGCCTCTTTGATTTCCATTTCAATGAATTTATGAAGGGCCCATTACAGTTTTTTCATGCAAGATAAGTCACCAAATGTCAAAGACAAACTTCCAAATTCAATTATCTTACAACCGGACTACTTAGGATTCCCAGGTGAAATAGCAGATAAAAAGTTCAACTTTGTGAGAGGGGAGGCTTGATATAGAAGATGATCAGTAGATGCTTGGAAAATCGTTGATGCTAATGCTGGCTCCAACTGTTGTGAGATCAACTTCTTTAAACCTGCATAACATGGTCATATTATAAATAATTAATACAAGAAAGGAGAGTAAAATGACAAAAAGGTTCATATAAAAAACTATTATATCACAAGTAGAAGCATATATTTGTTGTGACTTGGCTATGGAAATCAAATTTTATAGGTTTGCACCAGCAGAAATGTGCTCGAAATATTGCAACACGTGACAAATATTCCAACGCTGATAGAAAATGTAATAGTGACAAATATGTATGTTTCTATTTTATATTAAGTATTGAAATAAGAAGACGTAGTTCATACTTGTCCCTGCCTCCCTATTTTTGGACTCCTTGTCTACATTGTTCCTTCATTTTTACTACAATACAATTAGTTTCCTCTCTCTCTCTCTCTCTCTGTCTATCTCTCTTTTACATTTATAAATAAATTCCCCCCTTCAAAATACTCTGCCTCAACTAGGTCCAGGAAAAAGCTTCATATTTATGAAATTTAGGATCGAAAAGTGAAGAATGATACATGAATTTTTGGGTCAATGGCAGCATAAAGGGCAAAGGACAAACCCAGCAAGGAAAGAATTGCAGCCATAACATAAGAATTTAAGTGGTTCATCATGTTAATTCCTACTTCCATAGTTCCATGGGCAAAAATGTATACAAAGTTTCCATTATGTGAAGATTGCAGAACTAAAAGATACCCCAATATGCTTTCATTCCAAGACATATTAAAGGTCCCAGACACAATTCCAAATTCACTCGAACGGCAAGCCATCCTCTCTATACAACACAAGAAACCATGATAAAGTAAAAATATAACTTGGAAAGGAATTTATGCACTTGTAAGTGGAAAATTAGACTCTTAAGTGGATATAATGCAGTGCTACCTCCAGCCACCTCACAGCCGCCCACTCAGCTCACAGAATTGCTTTCTTGTGAGGTCTTCTGGGACCAGAATCGTACTTCAATGGAGCCATAGAAATATGATATGGAATTATTTTTTCTCTTTTTGGTTCAAATATGGTATGGATTTCTACGCAGACATAATATATACTCAGACCTCTATTTTGTTTCAACCGGTACTGACAGAACCTTCTTAAGTTGCCCAAGCAGATTTAGGGAGTTTTACCACAAAATCAACTGAAAGCTCAAGACCATGCAGTATCAGCAGGAAAAATAGATATCTGGAGAAGAAAAAGGAAAATGAAACTCATTGACGGCAACAACTATGATATGAGTGTTGCAGTTGCATTGTCAAGTTATTCATTTGGAAACATTTTACATCATGAGCATTACTGCATGCAGCTTCACCTTCTTTGTCACACTGGCTGGGAGAACCGATATACTCCTTGAAATGTTTACTCCATATGCTACATTATAGTAGCTGAGCAGAGTCTTTTGCATCTAAGACACTAAGACAGCATAAAGGAATAGACCCTATTCTTATCTCAACATTACAACCTTTAGAAAGCAGTGTAGTCATTCTTTTTATGGATAGGATTGTATATCCCCATGTTTACAGTAACAATTTGATCAACCTCGCATACCATAACAGTCTTGTTGCCTAGGGCAACATCACAATCTTGATGATAGATTCCAATATTTGACCCACAATGCCAATACCATTTTGAAAAATCAAGTTGCGTGATGCAATGGCCTTAAATTTGTGAATCCAGCTTAAAAAATTCTACTTAATTCGAATCACTAAGGCTGCTTTAAAACTGTGGAAAACTAAAACCAGGATATGGTCCTAGAAAACTACCACTACAGGTGCTTTGGCAACAAAATTAATACTTTCTGAAAAATGTTTTAAAATGTTCAAAAACTAAATAAAACTGACATTAGTTTCTGTAAGAAGTTGCTTCCCACAATGTGGGTGGGTCTGATATGCAGCAAGTAAAAGTGTACCATCATAATGACACACCTCCTCTAACACCACTGACTGATACACCATCTGAATTCCAAGTAAAGCCTTAAGCTGCATTTGGTGCTTTGGAAAGAAGAACTAGGAAATGGTCCCAGAAATGTCCTGCTGCTCTTTGTTTCTATTTATATTTAAGCAGTGCAATATATGACATGGGAAAGTGGCATATAGAAAGCCTATTGTCCAAGAAGTGACTTCCCCCCCTCCCCCACAAAATAAAAAATAAAAATAAATAAAGAAAGTTAAACAATCTTCGGTTTGGCTCTGCTCTAAGAATAAAATAAGAGAGAACTTTGGAATAATTTCCTCGATCATCTTTCCATTTACCACCTCGTAAAAATATTCAAATGCCATGAAAGTTGCTCAATATGTTAAGAAACACGATTTATAATCTAATCCATCTTCTCTTACCATACGCAATGTTGTACAAAATGAATCCAATCAACAATAACATGCAGAACACCTCAGCTGTAAGAAATTGGCAAAAACTGCATGTAACACTCACAAAATGAGAGAAAATCAAGTGTTAAATAAATGGGTAGAATAAGCAATAGCCGAAAGCTTCTCCCCAATCCCATCTGAATCTCTGGCCCTCTTTTTAATCAATTCCTAGTCTATCTCAGGCTTCGACTAATGTGTAGCCACGGTTGAACAATTTGATTTTGGTTTTCGTAATCTGGAAATATCTCTCTTCACTATCTCCAAAATTTTATTGCATTACCAATCCATGCTCCCCATCAGAATACAATATAACACTGCGCGATAATCATCCTGCTGCAATCTTTGATGAATGTTTAAGTCCAATTTCAATTGATACTCCCCATCTTCATGCCATGTTTGCTAGTAGGCATAATTATGCTTATCTGCTTCCTATTTTGTAAGAAGCTAACTCAACATTGGAATAGCAAGTTCGCAAGCACCTCAAGATTCTTGCAAAGCCTAGGAGCCTCTCTTTTCGACGGTATCAATGTTCTTCTCGTTGTCATGCTAATAAGCCTCATTAGAGTCTTCAAATATATTTCCCAAAAATAATAATAATAATAATAACAACAATAATAATAATTCCTGAAATATATAAATAATAAAGCCCTCGAGGCCCAGTTCTCCATATTGTTTGAATTGTGAAGGATGAACAAAGCAGCACCAGAGACTATACAGCATTGGGACTATGGAAAAATAGTGATAATTAAAATAAACTACTCCGTTTTACAGACGAGAAAAATCTTTGAATAATTAGGACTTAGGATAGCCACATTACTGCAATTTTAGACCCATGGACCGACGGACAGACCACGAAAACCAACGTAGTTTTCTCAAAATAAACCCAAAAACTCTTTATCCAAACACCTTATATTAATCTTCTCTAATCCCTTCTAATCAAGAGAAATAAAAAATTTCAAAAATAAATAAATAAATAAATAATGTAAACGATGAGATAAAATTTGAAAGTCATAACAAAAATCATACAAACCCAGAAAGCCCTAACAAATAAAAGCAAACCCATATATTTCATATACCAAATCCAAAAGCACTGAGTCAACCAAAAAAAAATCAAAATCAAAATCAAAATAAGAGATAAACATGGAAGTAGAAACTGACCAGGCTGGTAATAAACTAAGAAACAATGAAACTGCTTGTTGCTTCCATGAACTCACATTTACCACTCATTCTGTAACATTCAGCTACACCTGCATTCCAGAACCATAAATTTAGCAACAACAAGAAGATACAAACAAATAAATTAATAAATATGGGTTAAGAACAACAACTTGAACCCAAGAGAGAGAGAAACCTAGCTTGAGAGACTAGATTACTAACATTACAGAAATGATGGGTCATTGTCTCTTTCTGAGCTAAACACAGATAGGGGGAAGAGACAAGCTAGCTTCACTGGTTTTCTTAGGCCTTACACCTTACCCATGAGCTATTGCGGCTCTTAAAGAATACTATTTTGCAGGTACAGACTAGAGAGGGAGAGAGAGAAGAGAGACAAGAGTTTTGGAGAGAGAGAAAGTTGTTTTCAAGCTTTGAGCAAGCAAAATGTAAGGCAAGTCCACACTGGGGAAAAAAGTTCTGCAGAAGGAAAAAAAAGGAGGAAAACCAAGAAATCCAGAGTAAATTTATTTGTTTTCTAGAACATGGGTTTTTGTTATATACTCTATCTATATACGTATAAATAACTATAATAATTATATTATATTATTTAAATATATATATATATTATATTTATTGAGCTGGGTTTTTCTCTGAGGTGTGATTGGTTGTTAAGACTAATTGGATGGTACGTCCAACTAACTGTCTCTGTTTCTCTTTTGACTTTCTGATACATATCTCATCCTGCTTTTATATAGATTTTTTCTTTTTTTTTTTTTTTTGATCTATAATGATAATATTTATGAATCTCAATAAGGAAGTACGTGTTTATGTAATTTCAATATTAAAAGTTTTATATCGTACATTAATAAATTATAAGTATATTAAATTAATATATAAAATAAAACTCTTAATACATAATATTAATATAATACGTGTTTATGTAGTTTTAATAATGAGAACTCTATACCCTGCATTAATAAATTATAAGACCATGTTTGTTTAGTTGGAATAGAATGGATGGAATGGAATTTCATTCCAATTCATTCCAAACAACATGTTTGGATAAGATAATTTGAATGGGAATAGAATCAAATAGTATGTTTAAATAGTCATTTTAAATCTATTTTCATTTCATACTACTTTAACATGAAATCACATTTCATTCCCATTCATTCCATTCCAACTAAACAAACATAGCCTAAGTATATTAAATTAACGTAAAACATAGAACTCCAATAAATTCAGGTGTGATTATCTTGGGTGGGCGAGAAAATGGAAAAAGTCGGGTAGGAAGCCTTCACAGCGCGTGTATGGCACGCGAACAGTGATTGGAGCTTGCTGCTCTTGTCAGATTGACAGCAGAGCTACGTACCCTATTTCTGTGCAATCGACGTGTGGTCCCCTGTGATTTGTTGAATTGTTTTACAACGTTCTTAATGTCTGCGCCCACCGTTAATGTGAAAATCTATGATTGGTGAGTCCGGAAAGACTGTTTTACCCCCTCAGTTTTTAGTCATAGTGCAATGGGGCATAGGGGCAAAAGCCGTCAAAAAAAAATATATATATATATATAGACTTTTAGCCTACCGATGTAGCCGATTTTTTTAATTTTTTATTTAGATTTATATGGATTCAATTATTCCCCCTTAGACATCTCTCACCTTATTTTCCCCCCACTGGGATACCATTAGATTATAAGAACTCATTATTACTAAGTTAGGATTTAAATTGAATTAACTATAATTATATTATTAATATATTAATCAATAGACATATTAGGTAGAATGGATTTGACCCTTATGCTACCCTTACCACCGCATCTTCGCCCCGGGCACTATGAGAGTAGAAATATTGGTACCAACTCATGTAAGTTTCGAATTCAATTCATTACAGATATACTACTACCATGAGACTAGAAAGATTGGTACTACCTCATGTAAGTTTCAAATTCAATTGACCACGGATATATTACTCAATAAACGCATTCGGTGGAGGAATACGATAGCTTAACATATTTTTTAATTTATAAAGGCCTGTTTAAACGTTCAAACGAAAGTTAGACAATTTTAATGTATTTTATATAATATTGAAGGCACAAACCTATTACCTTAAATGTTATAAGATCAATTTTAAGATCTATGAAATGCCACTATTTTGAATTTTCACTTTTATTTGTGCTGACGGCTATCATTTTCTTGAATTTTTCAATTCAATGTGCAAGAATAGTACCTTTGATACCATATATATATAATACACTAAAATTGTTTAATTTTCAATTAGACACCCAAATGGAACCTAATTGTATGGAAGTATAAAATGCATTAGAGTTGAAGAGATAGCAATTTTATTCATAAAATTTTAGGTTGATGGCTGTAATTTAAAAGAAACTTAGAAATAAATCTACTTCGAGATGCATACAAAATTGCTCAATCTATAAATTATGTTAAAAATACTAAACTTATTATGAAATGTTGAATATAGTCTCGAAAAAAACTAAACAAAATATGAAATTAACATGAACATGTGATTTAGATAAATTAGATACGAAGGCATACCATTAGTCTTATAGTTGAGGAGGCATTTCGCCTCGCTATTAGTTTGGATTTTTAAAAAAATAAAATAAAGCACTTGAGTGGGAACCTAACCCCCCTCACCCTTTTTCATTATTATTTTTTTGGGTAAGGTGGGTGAATCTAGCCTATGATCATGAATTAAGATACAAGGCTGGTACCACCCAAAAAAAAAAAAAAAAAAAAAAAAGGGGGGGGGGGGACATACGAAATTGTACTAAATATAGTAAATAAGTGATTCAATTTATAATTAATTGACATAATTAATCTCAACAACTTGGAATAAAAAAATACACTAACAGTGATATTGAATTTGGGTCAGCTAAACCCAAAGTGTAAAACAAAAGTAAGTAATTTTGTGTGGGATTTGACTTTTGCCATCTCTAATGGGTAACTCTTCCCCACACATAAAGGTACTTTGGATTCGGATACGGCTGCCAACTAGGGATAGTAGGGAAGATCGAGCAGCCTCATCAATACGGCATTAAAAAAACTTTCCATGTTTTTCAACTGCACCTTTTGTGAATTTTCAATGAAGTTTTGGACTTTGTAATCATGTTTTCAATGACTATGTACACTGCAATGATGTACATAAAAAGGGTGTACATCCTGTGTGAAAGCAATGTTTCCATTACCCATCCTCGTTTTCTTCCTTCTGCCCTTTTTTGGTCTTCTGTTTTTTCTATGAGAAAGAAGTCTTGGTTTTAAGTCCTATCACTTTTTCTCAAGATTATCCTCATCGACTTATATTCAGTAATTATCTAATGCATGGGGGTGAGAGAATTGTACGTGAGATGAAGGGATTGCATATTCCGAGAGAGATTAATCAATCCAAGCATCTTAGAATCTCTTATTGATATACCCCCAAAAAAAAAGGGAATTTGAAGACCAGAATGAAAACTAGTGACAACATTAATATTCAATATGTTTATGTAACGTGTAAAATATAATAAGGCTATCATGATGGCGTTTTCATTGTCTAGTATGAACCATACTCTTTGTACAAGTAGCAATGTTTTGACACGAAAATTGACTTATAAATCATGCCATGTTGTAGAAAATCCAATGCCAAAAACATCATGATCTAATAATGCACTCTAATCAAATTTTCGAAGAGCGTCGTTAGTGAATACAATTAGCAAAGAGAGAACGTAAAATTTTGAGTATGCATGTGACTTAATCACAATGAGTTTGACATTGTAAGATATGGCAACTGTGGAGTGAGTAGTCAATCAAACCCATTAATTCTAGCAAACCCCATTTAACACACACCGATAGATTATAAGAGCCCTCTCTCTCTCTCTCTCTCTCTCTCTCTCTCTCAAAAGCATGCACCAATAGATGGAGTAACAAGTTGATCTCTCAAATCTTAAATGGAATGTTGATTAGATTCATTGGTACGTTCTAACAACCAACTCAATAGTCAATACGCATTGTTGAACCTGTTCTACAAGATGGATCGATGGTCAAACCAAGAAATTTAGTTTCGTTGGCCTTTTGAATACGGCAGTGCTAGACTAGATGTTTAACCTATTATCTGTATTCAACGTTGTTCTCACACGAGATGAAATTCACATGAATCTCATCCCACGTGAAAGAGACGATAAAGAAGGCAATGAGTGAAACGTTCAAATAAAATATGTTACTTTTCTTTTAGTATTTTCACAGAAGAGCTTATAATTGATGAATTTCAACAATATAAATCTCATTTCAATTAGGAGTTTATTGAGGGTCCGTTTAGGCATGGGATGAGGGTCGTCACTAAAATCAACTATATAGGATAAATTTTTAAAAAATTATGAAATACTACTATCTTAAATTTCTGTGGTGATGATAATTATTCTTTTACATTTTTTTCATTCTTTAAAATAATATATATATATATATAGAGAGAGAGAGAGAGAGAGAGAGAGAGAGATTGGTAAAATACTGTGAACAGTGTGAAATGAATGAAAACATAAGAAGACTATTGGTTTTGAAGATTAGTTGAGGTTTGGGCTTTTGGAAAGTTAGGTGGGCAGATGTGGACACGTGGGATGATGTCTTCCCTCCCTCCAGCTTCCAAACTGAAATTCTCCTCTGTGACTGGTAGTTGTGCTATACACCGCACGTGGGTGTAGAATGCAACTACTTTAATATATTTTATTCCCAAATTTATGAGCTGAATTAAAAAATGTAATTAAGCAGTGACAGTGACCATTAATTTTATGGGTTTTCCTCAAAATCAAGGCCCAATGGATGGTGCTACTCCATTGTAACCGTACACATCTGTATTATACCCCCAAAAATAGAATGGCTGGCGTGGAGCCTTGTGAATTACTCTATTTAAGTATGATTAATTAATTATTTAATAAGGAGAATGGCTAGGAAAAGGCTGTGTATTATGAGTAGAATCAACCAATTGAGAAGAAAAATAATGAAATTAAGTAATTTGATCGATTGTTCGAAAACTTAAGTGACCAAATGGTATAATGAGAATCGATCAAAACACATAAAATGCATTATATAAGTGCGGTATTTAGAGAAATTTATGGACAATTGAAGCATGTGAACCAACCCCCACCCCACCCCCCCCCCCCCCCCCCCCAAAAAAAAAAAAAAGTAAAGAAAAGAAAGAAAGAAAGAAAGAAAAAGCATGTGAAAAAATTATTTTGAGAAGACACCCAAAAGTACTTTAATAAATTCCGGCCTCTTTGTATTTAGTGTTAGTGGAGTCAAATAGGTTGGTCAACTTCCTGCATGGTGGAAAGTAGTGTTGGTTTATTTTTAATGAAGTATACCCATTTTGATTTGGTTCTCATCGCCAAGTTTGGTATATATTTTCAGCAATCTTTCTTTCTAAATTTGAAGGTAATTTCCCAAATTTCAGTAAACGCTCATTATCCAAAGGGCAGTGCTAAATGAATCATCTTTTGTACAGCACCCGACCTACATCAGCAAAAAAGAAATCTGTTACATAAATTGAAAGAATTTTAGTTTACACACTTAGTGTCATGTAAGGTGCTGTATTTTGGTGTTACACATAAAGTGTTGTATTTTTCTAATAAAAAATAAACTAATCAAGTAATGTTTAGAATATTAAAGGAATTCTATTTGGGGAATAGGATTAGTCAATTTGAGTTAAATTGGCTCTGCACACCTGCGCAATAAAATTTCAGTCGAACAGTATTAATTGAAATAGCAATGACCTATAATATGTCACGAGCATAGATGTGCAATATGCTTTACTTTTTCATAAAGAGTTAGTATGGTTGCACCATATGCTCAATTAGTCAATTCGAATATGGGTAAAGTCATCGTCCATTTAGCATCAAGTATGAAGTAACATACAGGATAAACTTGGATGATAAACCTTAAAAGAGAATGGAAAGTCGAATCCAAAACTTTTCACTTTTCAAAACATAAATTCTAGAAATAACTAATCCACCCATTTTGATGCATACTCTCTTTCTCATGTATTCATATTTTTCTTTTGCATTAACCTAAAAAAAAGGTCACAACTGGTATGCTCTTTGCAGAACAAGTATAAGACAAGTATTTTCTTGGGAAGAAACAAAATTAGGTCTGTTCTGCATGGTTTTCTTTATATCACAGACATCTCATGGAAGAAATTTGGAACCAGCATCCCCATAGCTGGTGTAGACCAATACTAACAAGGCCCTTTTGTCTTTACCAATACTTCCTTACCTCTTTTCGGATAATGTCAGAGATGAGTGGGCCTGTTCTTGTGGTGGTCATGCAATGACTGCCCATATTGTTTGGAGACTTTCTTGCAGTGATTTGTCTACTCCTTTGCATAATTGCATGCAGATTTTATAACCCACAACCCCATGAGTCCATGACCCATTTGAGAAAAAAATTGTATTTGGCATCACATCAAACATTCAAACACCATGTTTGGATTGGTTGTGGAGTCATTAGGTTAACTTTATATGCACAATTATTATATGGGTATTTTTTCTTTTGGGCATTCTCGAGACTTTAGCCTTTTGAATTGGTCGGCTTGCAGCATCCTTAAAATGCCTATCAACTCAAAGATTTGAAACCTTGAAATCCTTGGAAAGAGGATGGCAGCTTGACACTGGCCCACGAACCCATTGATTGTGTGCTAGTGTTTCATCATAGATGAACTAGGAAGGAACGTACTTGCAATGCGTGGACAAGTAACAAAAGTAGAAAAATTAAATATAAAATGCTATCATATTATTTTATTTTTTAACGACTCATTAGTCAAAACCTTTTTTTTTTTTTATTAATATCTAAATTATTCCTTTTCTTTCTATATCTATACTTAAAATATAAAAAAATAAAAAGAAACCCTTAGGGTTCGTTTGGATAAACTTCTATTTCCTGTTTTTTACATTCAAAAGTGAAAAAATAAAAATATGAAAGTGTTGAGTGCAAAAAGTTTTGAAAGTTATTTTTTAGAAGTTGAGGAAGTAAGAAATTATTGCCACCTTAACTTTGAAAAATAACTATCAAAATTTTATACTATAAAAAAATTGTCAAAAACCTTTGTTTCTTCACTTTTAAAAGTAGAAACAGAAAATAAAAACCTATCTGAACCGATAGACAATCATTTTCTATAATTAATAGATTTATTAGATAAAAAAGGGTATTTCTAAGAAGACTTGAATTCAAAACACAAGATCCCATCTTCACACTTTACCATGGAGAAGGACCACGTTTTGGTTTATCTCGAAATTGTATCTCTTAAGAAAATAAAATATTATAAGATCTACAAATTAGTTACAAAATCCATATAGGAGAGAATTCTCAAACAAGTAATTGGTGGGCCCAACATGTCCGTTGGTTGAGGGAGTAGCATTGGGTTCATGTTTCTCGGTATAAGTGTTCAACTAATATGGAGTAGTTAGTAATTTAGTATTCAGTCAAAAGCAATAAAGAAATGAAAAAAGACGAAGGAGGAAGAAAGAAAACAGACTGAAGATGCTAAGAGGAAGCCCTCGTGCTTTTTAATATGAGTTCTCTTGTTTTTTTAAAATATTATTTTGAACTCATAATTCAAAATGAAAAGAGATTTATAATAACTATCTAAATACTTTGTTTAATTTCATTTCAGTTTAAATTACTAAATTAGAATATGATTTCATTCCATTTCAACTAAATAAATATGGCCTAAATTGATATTATAGTATAAATTCAATAAAAAAAATGTACTAAAATGGACTTATTTGATGAAGAATTTCAATTAAATGTTGTTAGCCGATTAAAGGAAACATCACACTTTAATTGACATGCGGAATCATATCTTATGGTATTTTATGATAAATCTTTTGTATGTGAAATTATTAAAAGATTCTCCTTTCAATGAAAGAGCACGTATCTTGAAATTCATGCATTTTTTTCTATTTGGAAAATGCTACAGAGTTTGAATTTTTATCAAAATATAATTCCTCAACTCACATAGTAGCTAACATGAGCATGAAATGGTAATAGACGTGTTGCACCACATCAGTTTATAGTTTACATGATTGTCATATCAATTCTTATGTTAACTTGATAAACAAATTTAAATAAATGAATCGGGCAAATGTAACATTGCCTTTTCTATTCTTTACCATTGTGAAGATATATTGCTCATGAACACACCCTCACAAATAGGCTTTCTAAGAAAATGCCAACATCTTTTAGACTTTAGGTTTTTGTTTGATTGGTAAGAAAACCTTTGTTGGATTTTCATCATGGGTAGATCTAGGTGGAAGCACATATGTCCCCCTCTCTCCAGGATTTGGATTTGATGCAGTTTTGCACTTTAATTATACTGTGCAATGACCGTCGAATGAGTAACACGTTTCAAAGGGAAAGCAAGAACGGTTAAGATTTGAGAGAGAAATTTGCTGCATAAGGTGCGCAAAGCCGTGAACTGTTAATGAAACAAATCTCAACCGTTCTTGTATTCTCTTGCAGCATGTAACTCATTCAATGACCTCTACATGATACAGTTACAAGGCAAAACTACACAAAATCCAAATACTTCTCTCCAAACCCTACTCTTTCATTTTTATTTTTTAAACATATTATAAACATTCTATCGTAATGTTTTGATTTTTTTTAATAGAATAAATATTATTAATGAATATTAAAATTATCGAAAGCAACAATCAATCAATTCAAAGCTACACTGATTTTCACCGACATGGATCCTACTAGCCACTTCATGGCATGCACAAGGTAGCGGGAGCCACGTGGGTGCTACCTGACCAAATTTTCTCTCAAGTACGGAAAACTGGAGTATACGATTGATAACGTTGTAGGAAGGAGAAGAATCGTGATCCTCGACTCCTCGTCATGACGGAGCTGATTCATGAAGACGTGGGACAGATCTTCTGGACCCATTTTCTGTCCCTATTTCATGGCAACCCAATGAAATGACGCCACGTGACAATGGAATCAATGTTCCGATTGGGACGAAATCTAAAACTATCAACAATAATTGCTGCTTTTTTCATTAAAAACAAAAACAATAATTGCTGTCTTTTTTCTTTTTCCTTTCTTCCCGAGTCACTAGAGCTCTTAAGGAGAGGGTTATGTAAATGATACTTCTTTG
Source organism: Liquidambar formosana (assembly GCA_039720395.1). Lineage (NCBI taxonomy): Eukaryota > Viridiplantae > Streptophyta > Magnoliopsida > Saxifragales > Altingiaceae > Liquidambar > Liquidambar formosana. Next base: position 42,988,650 of record CM077821.1, on the reverse strand, counting down.
GAGGAATTAGCGAAAAGGACTTATAGGAGCATAAGTTTATGCAGTAAATTTATGTGGTTATAAATCCACTTTTAAGTAAAATAAGTTTATTTTTGTAATTGTGGTAAATATATAAAGTCAAGTTCATCCTTAAGTGTTATTTTTTATTTTCAAATTTTAAAATGACATAACTTTTAATCTAGATATCGATTTCCAATAAAATTTATATATTTGAAATCTATTCGTCGAGTTTTTCAAAACAAGACCCATGATAAAAATAAAATTATATATATATATATATAAAAAAATAGTTACATTGATTACATATTTACATGTATCGGTTTTAAAATAGATAAACATGTAACTATTTTAATGTGGGTTCAATTTTGTACAATTTCCCATACAAAATTATTAAATTTATTAGATGTAATTATTGAATTAGTTAAATTGATGTGTTTGAAACTAAAAATTTGTAAGATTTAAATATTTTGTGACTAAAATTCAGTCACAATTGACTTAAAAGTAAGTGTTTTCATGTAACTATTTTTTTGTGGGTTTAGTACATACTTCAGTTACAAGTAGATGTTTGCCCAAATTTATTTATTTTTTTTTTGGGGGGGGGGGGGGAAGATTAGGAAAAAGGCTCATGATGAATGTAAAATTATGTATAAAAAAATATTAAAAAAGACAGTTACATTGATTATATGTAACTTTCTAAAAGGAACATTTTGTTACATAATATGCAAGGGTAATATCGTCTGAAAATATCTAAGAGGGACCTTTGGCTATATAAGATTTTATGATAGACTTATAGCTGCACAAGTTTAACTTTATGGATTTGTGGCCAAAGACCTCTATTTCTTTTCTCTTAGGTCATTTTTATTATATTTTTTTCTTCAAAGTATTTGTCCATTTTAAACTATCAAATCATAAATCTACCCTCTTTTATATCAATAATTATTTTCAAAACAAAACTCATTACCAAGTAGAAAAAAGTATTTTTAGAAAAATGAGTTTAATAAATAATAAGTCAATGCAATGATGATTTTTCTTAAATTGTGTATTTGGTCTATCTTTGTGGGACGAAAAAAACAATATTAAAATAGATTAGGGTAAATGTCCCTTTTTTTTGGGGACAGTTGATAAAACCTAACCATACTCCTAACCCTCATTTAATATCAATAAGTGGATATTAAGAAGTATTAAGTGATGTAAATGTCACAAAATTATCATGTTATTAACAGATTTGAGTCCCTTTAATTGTACCTAAAAGAAAAAAAAAAAATACTCCCCCCACCAAAATGTTCACTTTTGCGTTAGTGTGAAAAATCCTCTTTTCATTGTCATTCATATTTCACCACTTACTTAAATAATCAAAGAAGATTTATTATGAGTTTGTATCCACGTACTTACATAATAATAAACACTTTTTCATGTGTTTGTAGGGACGGAGCTAAAAATTTGTAATTGGGGTGACCGACTTAAAAAAAATTAGCACAGAAAAATTTCCAAAGGGAATATATGACACAGCCTCTTAGCAAAGTTCATTATTTACCTATTTACTCCGTATCTAATATTTAATAATGATAAATATTCTAAGTATTTACTCCGTATCTATTACCATTTTACTTACAAAATATATTATAGCAATATTTAATTTTATCACAAGCCATAGTAATTGTAAGATATTGAAGCAATAAATAAAAATAATATAAACAAAATTTATAACCCAATAACGAATTACAACATATGTACATAGCGCAATTAACCAAAAGAATTAAATATTCATATGAAGATGGTATGAAAGTAAGCCCCTACCATAAATTGAAGTTATTATAGTAAAATGATAATATGACTCTGGATTTGGTGAGGCGTTTTCCACCATTTGAGATGGCCACATGTACAAAATTGAAAAATATTTGAATTTTATTAGCCCATATATCAAAATTTTCTAGAACTTTAAGATGGCATGGCCTCCCTTGTCTTATGGTGGCTCCTGTGTGTTGGTGGATGTATGTTGATACAGACATACAAGTTTACGAATCTGTTCACTTATTATTTTTTAAAAATTTATGTTTTTTTCGATTGTTTATGAGATGTGACATGAAATAAATAGAGATCAGGAAACACTTCTCAATAATGTGGAGACAGGTATTGTCTTAAGACTTGAAGGAGACCCAGTTATGGCTGTTGCCATAGCCACCCAAGTTAACTTTTCTTGAAGAAATGAAAGTAAAAGTAGCCTAAAATTCGTGAAGTTTCTAGGAGAAATTGCTAGTCTTACCAACCTTTTCTTGCCACGCCAGCATTTTATTTTTGAAAAGCGTACTTTGGATATATTGTGATACTTGGATATATTGTGATACTATTGTGGTAACATTGTGTTCATTGTCAGGTCAAATGAATGGTTAATGCTTTCCCAAAGTGGATTTTATTAGATGATCATGAGATGATCCTCGTTGAATTAAAATCTGGTATGGTCAAATAACAAACACGTTCTTCTTTCAATTTGACACACGTGATTGTTACTCGAGAATTCCGATGACTGCATGTCTGATCCATATATGGGTCAAGCATTTGAGCTGAGGATCTCTCATTTTTACCCAGCGACTTGTCACACTTTGCCAAGTACATTGACTTGATGTGCTTTGATTAGCCAGTAGAGAGGTGGGTGGAACTGTATTTCTATGAGCTAGTAGTACTCACGTTCTTCACCCCTTGTGATGATTGCTTCACCTCTATTCTGATGATGGAGTTGCACCTTTAAGAGCAATACATAACAGTGGAGCTAGCCATTCGATCCATCCCCAGGAAAATGGTGTGGTCAAAAAGGCAAAAGGCGCTTTGAGATGAAAATAAAAGGTTTTTCCATGCACCCATTTTGAGAAAACCAGGTTTACAAAACACCACCACACCAAATTGAGGAGGGTTCTAATTGCAGTAAGGCTCCCCTATTCAAGGGCAACAGCCTTTCCCACGAGTTGTTTGCTGTCAAAAGTCCACAGCAATAAAATACAGTTCAAGATGTTGATTTAGATTTTTCACTCAAATAATCCCACTCTTGAATATATACTACCATAAATATAAACCATCTCTCCCTGTGTACACAATACTAATCATAGGTGGTACACCAACCTTTGTGCAAAATCAGGGAAGACAGTTAAATTAGCTTTCTGTTGTCCTGCTTGTGCTCTCGTTCCCTATTTGCCGCACAAATTGGCCCCAAACATGGGGTCTTTGTTCTGCTAGCCTCTTCCTGCGCTGGTATCGAACCTGAAATCAAAATAATAATAAAACCTTGGTCTGTCCAAGCTTTCCACAATCAAAGCAGCTAAAGAAAACTACACCAGAAGAGAGAATAGATTCTTATTTTTTAAAATAGTCACTGAATTTCCCAATGATAAAAAATAAATTAGCTGGTTTTCATTGTTCAACAAGAGTAGCCAGATAGATGATCGGAATGATGACATAGATACATACATACCAACATACATACAAATTCTCTCTCTTTTTTTTTTAATCAGCAACAGAAATATATTATTGATAAAAAGAAAGCAAAGAAATTACAATAGGAGGACAAGGAGTCCACGGAGATTAACAGAAAAACCGACCAACAAAAGCCAAAGAAAACCACAAAATTAAAAACAAACAGCCCTCCAATCAGTTTTCAAAATAAATAAAAGGAATATCCACAAACTCTTTAGAAGAATGAGCCCAAAAAGAGGCAAGAAACTGCACCCTATCCCACAAATGAATCAAAGAAATCTCCTTATCTTCAAAAATCTTCGCATTTCTTTCGAGCCAAATGACCCAAAACAAAGTCATAAAAGCACACCTCCAAAGGGTTCTAGCCTTCTTACGCTTACCAAAACCTCAAAAATCAAACTCAAACACCCTCCGAACACAATCCGGGACCACCCAAAGCTCTTCAGTACAAGAAAGCAGTTTATTCCATATCCAAGTAGCCACAGGACAATGCAAAAGGAGATGATCAATACTCTCCCCAGCTCCTTTACACATAACACACCACTGCGGCTGCATACAAATAGAAGGTCTCTCTCTCTCTCTCTCTCTCTCTCTCACACACACACACACACACACACACAACACAAATTCCCTTGTGTCGTATGTGTGACAATGTAAGAAATAGAGGCACACAAAACTGGGATCAAAATTATGTTGCGACTTGTTTGCTTCTTCATAGTTCCATCTCCTCATCTTCAGTCTTGAAATTACTAAAAGAGATAAGATAGGATGATTTAGAATCTGAGTGATTTAAGAACTATTTTTACGAAGCCTTAAAATTTGACAATGTTAACCAGTTTGTCTTCCTAAAATTTTCTCTCGGTAGATGTCAGATAAATATACAATGGCTTAGAATCTTCAAAACAATGCCACTGTAATTGTCCAGTTGAATACCAGCAAAGAATTATGTGTGGCTATTTCGGTCAGGGAGTCCAAGTACAGTCATTCCCACATTGCGATTAAATGAAATTAATATGTTAAATCGTCAACACTCCTTGTAAGTATAGACAAATATTCAAATGATCCGGAAAGGGAGGCCATGTACTCTTGAAAGCGACAATCAAACGTTCTCTAAAAAGACACTGAATTTGGTCGCTACCATCAACATTCAAAAGCAAATATGGAACCAGTAATCACAGGGTTTGAAATATACACAACTCAACCAAGCCTTATACCCAACTGTGGGGTCAGCTACATGAATCCTTTTGAGCCATTTAGTTCTATCAAGGGTTCGATAACTTTCACCAGTCGTAATAATTTAGGGGGGGAGGGAAACACTCAGGGAGGAAGTACAACATAAAAGTACATGCAAGTCATGACATGCTTCCCTGACTCACCTTGTCCATATCTCTGCGTGTGTGTCTTCACATATACCAAAAGTAGGGAGCCCTGAAAGCTCACCAGTTGGTACTGGCTATTCCAAAGCCCTACTTATTAGGAGGTTTACTTTCATTTCCAATAAATAGGGGGAAACAGCATATGAGAAAATTTATATACATAGAATCACAATAAGGGGAAAGACCCAAACAGAGAGAGAAATAAATTTATAGAACTGAAGAATATCAAGCATCTTAGACTATTTACCAATGACTAGTATTAGCATAAAGCAATTGGATGTCAGTTACCTTCTTTCGGAAACATCTCTCCTTCCTCTTCTGACGGAACTTGGTCAATGCAGCTTCTCTCTGCGCAAACTTGTTTTGATCTACTCTGTTCCATTCCCACTCCCACTAGCATCACCACTTCCACCTTCTCCCAGCCAATCCATTATCACCTTCTATGTTCATCCCTCCAGCATTCACAGCAGTGCTGCTCCCGTTCTGCCCATTGCTCCCATGGTTACTGCCTGAGGCACTTCTGTTCAAACTGTAATTTCCAGCGATTCCTTCACTAGGCCCACCCAATGCATTGGATGACCCACAATGTGGCACAGCTGCTGCCATTTTCTTCATTGACAAATCATCATGGTCGGGTGGCAGTTTCTGCTGTTGCATGATTTGGACAAGATGGTGATGGTGATCGTAATGGTGATGGAGGTGCTGAACTTGTGGGCCTCTTGGTTGAGCTGGCCCTGCTGTAGTTATCAATGTCGCCAGTCTTATCTAATATGACTAGCTGAGGATCACATGCTATGGTCAATTTTAATAGGCTGGAAAGTAGATGATGGGTGCAAAGATTTAACTGTTGATGTTGTCGCTGACTTGTTTCTTAGAACTACCGGCTTGGTAAAAGCAATATTGGTGGTGGAGCCCATGTCAATGTTGTTGCTACCCTCATTTGAGCATCGATTGGGAGCATTACAATTTGAATGAGACTGAATATTACGCACTGGTTCTTTCTTCACAACTTCCAAGCTATTATTAAGTGGAGAATTGGTTCCAATGTTCTTACTAGAACCCTTATCAGCACTTGAGGCTGTACTGTACCTACACAGCAACAGACAACATATGAATGGCACTGAATAAGTTAAAGATTCCATTTGAACTTTAGAGAACAATTATTTCAGGAATGCAATAAGACTACTAAAAATAATATGTCCTCAAAATTCTCCCTCATACCTTGAGAAGGCTGAAAGGTATGAACGTCTCAAGACATTACGGTCATCCTGAACTGTTGTCCCAATGTCTTTAATGCCTCTAAGTCTCTTTAAACTTAGCTCGAGGGATGGTAGTTCTTTAGAATCATTAATGGCTTTATCGATCTCTGAGATCATGGAGAGTTTGTTTGGAGACTCAAACTCTGTGCTGTCCATCTGCAGCTCAGTAGTGTTGGTGATGACACCAATCAGATTAGTAGCTTTGCATATCAGCTTGTTGGACGGACTCTCATAATTGAGGCCCAGCAGTCCTCCATCTATTTGCTCACTGAATTTACTGGAGCCTATCTCAGGCAGATTATTTTGCTTTGTGCCTATGAGTTGGATTGCAGACTCATTTGAATACTCAAGTTGTAAATCCATATTTCTTGGTACACCGATCTCCAAGTCTTTGCCCATTGCAACATACTCTGCAGTAATGAGACACAAGACATTTCACTATGAAAAAGAGAGAAGGTAAAAAGAAAGAAGAAAAGAAACAGAATGAAACAAGATGTTAACCACAGTGGCAAACATAGCCATGCAGGTCCAGATATTTTAATGCATACCAAGTTGTTCCTCCTGTTCATGGCACCTCCTTGTTGCAGTAATAGGCACCCATTTGTTAACCAATGTTTCGGCATTTGAGTGGATAACCTGGGCACAAGTGCTATCAGGACACTCAGCTATTTGAACCGATGGAGATGCTGGTTGTGGGCTGTCTACTTCTACAGCTCGTCTTGTCCAAGAGCTCTGCAAAATAAGAACTCAAAGAAACTTTTCTAGTACATATTCAGGAGTAAAAACTTCTTCTGCAAAATAAGAACTTAAATGGGCAAAATTTTAGATAGCAAATCTGATAAAAATATGATTTTAGAGGATTTGCAGTCAAGATTTGCACGAAAAATCGCAATGAACAATGAAGGAGATCGTTGAACCCGACCCGAACCAGATTCAAATCGCAGCCAGACCCGACAAGAAGCCCTTATGCACCCACATGCGCAAATTGAACCTCTCACATGCCAGTGGTAGCCTTCATGCATGTACTTAGCTATACTTATAATTAATTATAAATTTGGTGTTTGGAATTAAAATTAATTAGTGGGGTAAATTTCACAACACATAATTTTAGGAAAGAAAAAAATTCAATTCTCACGACTTTGCAATTCCCACTTGGATTTACAAGATGTCAAAGAATTTACCATAATATTCAAGGAAACCATATCTATGGATCATTTGATTTACAATTCAAGACTAGTTTCACCAAATGTATAAAAAACCAACAAAATTATGAACAAAGTTTTAGGACTATATATTACATACAATATTATGCATTTTACCCTTTAAGGGTTCATATCCTATAATTCATATCCTACAATCCCGTTTTGGGGGGTGGAAACTTTAACTATTTCACCGACAAGGACAACTTTCAATATGGCCAACTATCGTTTAAATTATTTCCTCCTTTTTTTATCTCCCTTGAAACTCTAACATCCCACACAACTTACCTCTCCTTAAAATTTTATTTTATTTTTAAATTTCTCATCCCAGACTTAATAGTAGCCATTATATTTATATTTTAAGATTTATTTACTAAAATATACTTTTCTGGCTTCTGCATAACATAGCATCCATGTCAATCAAATTTTATAAGGGCAAACAAATCGTAGAAATTGAGTGAAACTGCCAATATAAAAAAGTAATCCACATAAATTGAAAGCTACACAACCCTTTTAATTCATGAAAACTAAAGACAGAAATAATAGACGATCCAATGAAACCAAAAATTCATTCAAATCTAACCCACTATTGTTAATCCATAAATTAAGGAAATTGACAACACCACTACAAAATGGGAGCAACCAATACACAAGCTAATAGTTTGAAACAGTAAACTAAAGCTGAAAAGTAAGCTGATAATTGTGCATGCAATCTTTTAGTCTGCTGTACACACACACACACACACACACACACACACACATAGCTTAAAGGCATACGACACCAATAAATAAATAATCTAATGATTTCAATCATAGAGGACTTCTAGTACCTGAGTGCCACTTCCATTGTCACTTCCATCCCCAACATTCAAACCAATGCTCCCATTATCATCCTCATCATTGCTAACAGTGTTATTGTCAGATTTTTCAATACGTTTGGATTTTACGGACTTTTGAGTTTGTGAACCACTTTCACTGCCACTACCACTAGACTGAGAGAGAGAGAGAGAGTGAGAGAGAGATGAGAAATTAATTAATTGGTCTCAGAGACCCCAAAAAAAAAAAATAAATAAAAAAATTATATAAGATGTAATCTGAAATCAATAAAATCAAAATAAATTTAGAAACAACATACTCCCTCCATTCCTCTTTTATTGTCCTCCTTTCTTTTTTGGGATGTTCCAAATAATTGTCCCATTCAAAAAGTCAATGACTTCTTTGAATTGATTTCCTAAAATATCCTTTTTACGAGTATTTCACCTTTTCCAATGTTTTGTACACTTGAGGGTAAAATTGTTATGTTAAAACATTTATATTGATGTGAAAGCATGTAAAAAGGTTTCTAAAAAAGTGTGTTTTTTCAAAGGTGACAGTCAAATAGGAACGGAGGGAGTATGATTATTAATAAAATTATAGAAATATAAAAAATTTACCCAATTGGCATTGGTGCTACATGAAAACAATCACAGAAGGGGAAAAAAATGTCTTTATAAGACTTAAAAGGTATAAATTAGAGAGATATCGGCATTCATATTTCTATGCCTAAAAAACACATTAATACTCAACCTGGTGAATATCAAAGAATCAAATATCTGGTAAGTTATAACAACTCACACCGTGGCATCTCCTCCAAACATGCTGCCAAAGGTTTTTAAGCTCATTCTTTCTAATAGGCTTCACTAAAAAGTCTACTGCACCTTTTGACAAACACTTAAAAACTACGCCCATTGAATCATGGGATGACATCACTGCAAAAAAAATCTCAATCTATGGTAGTTAAATGGATCAACTTGGGGAGATGTCGAAAGAAAAAAAATATAATAACAACAGAAATATAATTTAAAGGGAAATAAAATACAACTTACTAATCACAGGAATATTCTTGCGTGTTCTGTGGCTCATAATCTTGCATAGAAGACCAATGCCTGATAAACAAGGCATGACTACCTCAGTTAAGACAAGATCAATATGCTTGGTTAGATCTTCTAATATCTTCCATGCTTGTAATCCATTAGCTGCTTCCATTACTGCCAAGATCCAAATGAATATTAAGAAACCAAATCAGACAAGAGAAAAAGAATGAGGCAAGATCTTGTTCATGTTACATGCATCTGAACAAATATCTTGAATCATAGAGGAAAGTTACTGTAAATTATATTTCAGAGAATATGAAAATATTATTTAGAAGATCTCACTTAAAACCTCAATTAAAACTAATAACCTTAAATACCAACCTAATCAGCAAAGGAATTAACACATCAAGAACCACTGATTATGAGACATCAACTCTCCCCCAGCATACTAAAATTTTCAACGTCCAATATGTGATCAAATCTCTCAGTCGTTGCTTTATATTTATAAATGATAATCTTAATTGGAAAGTAGTAACAGAATATTATTTAACTACCAATTGACATGATCATACCCAATCTTTATCAATTAAAAACAGAAATTAATTGCATAGGCAGATAAATATTATACAACATACAAAATAGAGCAGGAGGAAGAGATTCCCTTTGAAGAAGAACCTCAAACATTTGCTGAGGCATACAATAAATACCAACAATCTCAATACTCAAACAAAGATATCAACTGCTTGCTTTATAAGACTAAAATAACCCCCAAGGTACTCCTCATAACACTGGACTAATCAGCTTCCACCTTACCAAAAAAAAAACACACCATTACACTACTACTTGTAAGGATGCCTTAAAACCCATCGAGAGAGCTCCCATGTCTACTTTGATAGCATCGCCGCAGTAGGCCATATTAGGGGGTTACAGTCACCTCAAGCTAGCATGGGAGAGGTGAGAAAAAGACAGACTAGCCAATTTCCTCCAATCTCCAAGAATGAGGTAGAGAGGAAGACTCCTAAATGCCCTAAAGGTTAAGGCCCATATGAAGACTGCAGTATATATCTTCTCAATGATTAGTTGCACTGTTTTGTATTTATCCTCAAATATAATATAATTTATCTCACACCAATAAACTTCATGGTAGAAATTAAAGCACTTTTTCAAAGCTAGTAACCTATTTGACCTGCACAACTGGGAAAAGAGGGAGATAAGAAGTGAGGAAATGCCACCAGAAGAGACCCAACTAATTTCTGCCATGTTGAAGAGGAAGCTCTGAACAAAAGAGGTAAACTCACAATGAAGAGAGGTGGTTCCAAGATTTGCCACTTTTCACAAGGCATGACATGGAAGACTTTCAAATCAAAAGAATACAAATGCCATAATTCAAGTGAGAATATCTCTTTTTTCGCAGAATGATGCCCAATCACTAGGAATCTTAGTAAAGGAAGGAAAATTTTAAATTCAAATATGTTACATCCCAGATAGGGAAGAAGTGCACAATAACTCTCTCTCTCTCTCTCTCTCTCCCTCTCATCAGTTTCACAATCAACAGAGGGTTATTTGGAGATAGAAATATCGAACCAATCTTAACCAATCAAGACCTCAATATCAGTATTGGCTACACACTACCCTGAGAAGGTTAAAAACAACTTGGTGTTCACCACAGTGGAGAACTTATAGGCAGGAAATTTTCATGAGCTAACCAAAATTGACAAAGCTCAAGCCAAATCAGAGAAACAGTGACTAGTTAAACTGTTTATTATTCAATTAAAGATGTTACACAATGATTCGAAAATTAGAAGCATATAGCTCCCGATATTGTTATGAATTATGAAACTATCAAGATTTCTAACATATTTTGTTTTCTCACGATACACATGGAAACTAATATCTCCACAATAGAGGCAAACAGCATATTGAACCCACGAGAGAGAGAGAGAGAGAGAGAGAGAGAGAGAGTCAATGTAAAAAGGAGAAAAAATTTTGTATTACTGTGTTAGTGTCAAGTTTTTCCCCTTTCAGTAAACAAGTCACTAAGATCAATATTGTGTACAGTAGCACAAAAATGAAAAGTGTAACCCACTGGCATCAATGATGGAGCATCACATTCATTGACAAATAGCATACACAATGGAAAAAGATGCATCAGACCTAAAAGGAAATCCAACTCACCATTATTAGACAAGAAATCACACTTCAACTGAATCACACCATCATATATAAAAGCAGTCAGCTCATTGTTCAAAACCGTCCATGCAAGTAGCAGTTACTAATTCAAAACAGCATAAAAAACAAAGCACGAGCTAAAACGGAATGCAATTCACGCGTGTGGAGACCAAGAAGTTTATGCAGGTCCATATAGATATTAGGTGACATACTACTGACATTAATTTCTTCTATTTCTTATAAAATAAATAGTGTCAAATATAGAGCAATTCTGTGTCACACAGAACAAGTTACTGACCTTCATAACTACAATTGCGAAGCAATGCCGCAACCACATGGCGTGTAGAATCATCGTTTTCCACCAGTAGAACCGTGAGGGATCTGAGATGAAGAAACCTCTCCCAACAAACCATTGAACCTTGAGGCTGCTGTTGCTGTTGTTGCGGTACTTGCGAAATAACCTGGGCATGGTTTGCCACATCACACCCATCCTTAACATCTCCGGCAATTCTACTAATCCTCAATTCATCCTCCTCCAATAAATCCTGTCCCTCACCCACACCAACATCCATAAATTTCTCATTCACATTGTGCACACGGCGACTTAGTTCCGGTAACTCTTTTTTCTCATTGCCATCAGCGTTCATCGGGCCCTTCCACGTCAACGAGATTCAAAAGGACTAATGATGAGGCAAGCACGAGATTGAACCAATGAAGTACCCGCTTCCCTCCACAAAATAAATAGCACATAGCTTTTTTCTCAATAACCCAACCTCACAAACCTTTCAATCTAATCTCACCGCACAGCCGCTAAATACAGAGTCGCACAAAAAGCATACCCAAAATCAAATGCATACAAATCTTGTCAAAATCAACCCAAACCTTCTAAGTCAACTAGGAATTCCTCAAAGCCCTATGAATCATTGTTACCCTGTAAAACCAGAGCAGTATATCAGACAAATTACTACTCCATGAACCCTAATTTCAACCACAAAACTAAAGTATTCTAACTCTAAATCAAAGCTAAATATCAATCAAGCATTGATTCAGAATCTTCAAAAGATCACACAACCATTTCTTTCCTTTTCCCTTCCTTTTTTTTTTTTTTTGGCCAAAAGGGTATCCAGAGCCTCAGTCCAACTAATCCATGTAACACGGATAAGGCCACTGCCCACTCCATTTCAAGTAACACCAAGAATAAACCTTGCTAGTGGCTGGTCCCAAAATGGAATGGTTCCCAGGAATTAGTAGTCCATCCCTTGAGGTTACACAATTATATGCACACACATATATATAATATTAAAAAAAAAAATCACCTTTAATCTTCCATTAATCCATCGCGGCGCCACCATTATCGAGCTCGGTCGAGGAGGAAGAATTCAACCCAAAAGCCGTTTCTCGAATACGGGAAAAGATGAAGATGAAGTCAAAACATGATTGTTTAAGGTTGAAATTAGGGTTTCGATATTGATCAGAGTTTCCTAGATTAATTCAGTTGCAGAAAGCAGAGAGACGACAGGTCGCAGATGAAGAAGAGAGAATAAGGAAAAATAAATAAAAATTGATGTTAAAGACCATTGAGGCATATTAAAGAAAGGAAGATATTTAGATCAGTCCAAGGTGGATGACGGGGACAAAACGAAGGTTGCGAAGAGTCAAGAAGTGCCACGTAGGATGCAAGATATTTCCACTTGGATAAATTGTGGGGTCATTGAGTTGAACGACGTGGACAAGATCTAAAGCTATTAGCTCCGGGATTCTAGGCTTACAGCACATCTCGAGCGATGCTGGTCGAGGACACGTGACGCGTCGGCAGGTGGGGTTTAGGTTTTCGTTTAAAGGAGACGTCGTTTTCACGGACGTCAAGTGTTATGTCCAATTTCCACCATTTGGCCGGTTAGGAATTTGGTGGCGGTTATGACGGCGTTACAAAAAAAATTTGTAATGACAAAAAGGGCAGTCTCGTGCGTTGTGAAATGACGAGATTGCACCTCATCTAAGTTCTATTGTCATGTGATTAGGTGAAAAATATCAGAAAATATCTAGGTGAGGGGTGATAAAGTGTTGCATGGAGCAAGCAAAGGAAATGAACAACCCAGGACCCGACAAAATCAATCACAACCTAATACCAAACAAATTTAATTCAGCACCAAATTTGAACAACCTAGCAACGTGCTACTTCAACAAGATCAAACCGCCTTGTTAAGCCAGCACAGTGGCGTGACATTGTCAATTCAACTCGTTTACACTCCATACTCCATGATTAATTTAGTGCACACATCTATATAATCTATATAATATATATATATATATAACGGAAGAATAGAGTTATTATATAGATGTCACATGTTAGCATATGTAATTTTCATTCTTTTTTTCTTTTTTTTTCTTTTTTTTAAAATCACATGTTGAAAATCTTTTTTAGGAAAATTACATTTTAGTGATCAACTGATCACTTTTCAACTTAATACTAAACAAAATATATTTTCTATCAACTTGCTACAAATTGACTATATCTCTGTATTTCAAAATGACTACTAATTTCATTTTTTTTGGTATTAAGTTGAGAAGTGATTAGCAAACAATAATTTTCTCAATTTTTGGCCAAATTACTTTTTATTGATTACTTTCTAACTTAATACCAAACAAATGGTACGTCTGCCAATTTACTACAAAATGACCTTATACGTGCTTCAAGTTGACTATCAATTTCTATTTTCTGTATTAAGTTGGGAAGTAGTCCCAACTTTTTTTAAGACGATGTGTTCACTGCTCCTTTTCACACGGTGTAAACAAGTTGACACTTGAGATTTACAACATATTTCTTCTTTTTCACGTGAGAGAATCGAAAAACCCACACTGACCAATATTTAATCCAAATTTAATAGATTGCCATATCTCTTCATTTTCTTTATACTTATTCATTTCTTCTCCTAAAAATTAAACATATAAAACTATAAATTAGTTTCGATTTTGCATGGATATGTGTTTTCTTTTATCATTTGGCAAAATATATATATATATATATATATATATCTATTATATCTATATAAAACGGAGGATTGGTACCTTTTGTGTGCCACGTGTCAAACATAAGAGTTTTTTTTTTCTTTTTTTTTTGGTTAAGACCCAGTGTTTTTCCAAAGCTTTCAACCACGTGTCTTTTTTTTTTCTTTCTTTTTTTTTTTTTCCCTTTCACATGCTAAAACAATAACATAGTAGGAGAAAACGTTTTTGGCAAAATTACTTTTTAGTAATCATTTTCCAACCTAATACCAAAAAAATAATATTTTCTGTCAACTTACTACAAATTGACTACCAATGTCCACCAACATGACAACAAGTTTCCATTGTTTCGTATTAATTTAAGAAGTAGTCACTAAAATATAATTTTGCCAAAAAGTTACTTTTAGTGACTTTTGGGAAAACTGCTTTTAGTGATCACTTTCTAAATTAATACCAAACAAAGAATATTCTCTGTCAATTTGCTACAAATTGACTTGATAGGTGCTTCAAAAGGATTATTAACTTTCTTTGTTTGGTATCAAGTTGGGAAGTGGTCAACAAAAGATAAATTCCTCACCTTTCTTCTTTGTTTTTTTTTTTTTTTTTTTTTTTGGTATTACTTGCTCTTTCTCACGCAGTGGAGGTAAGTTAATGTTTGGTGTTCACTGCATATCTCTTTTGTTTTTATATGAGAGAATTAGAAAACCCACATTATACAATGCTCAACCCAAACTTAATAGACTATATTATATTTCTCTGTTTTATTTATGTTTATTTATTTCCCCTCCTAAAAATTGAACATATAAAACTATAAATAGTCATAATTAAAAAGAGAAACAAATAGAGAAAAGGAGGATTAAAAAAGAAAACGCAATCTATTGGAATCTTCAAATTCTCTTGATTTGCTTTTGACACAAAAAAAAAAAAAAAAAAAAAACAAAAAAATTCTATTTTAATCAAAATTCTTTCATATAGATAATTACATAAAGTTGAAAAGATTTATATTTTCTCTTACTTTCTTCTCCTTCTGACCTTTTCTCTTATTCTCTTTCTCAGTTTAGATTTTTCTCTCATCTTTTTATGCTCTAATCTCAAACAAATTTTTGATATTTTTTCCCATGGTTTTTCATTCTTTATGAAACCCACTTGAAACCTTGTGGAAGGTCAAAATTCATCATTGTCATGCATTCTAAAATCTGTACTATCGGATTTCGAGACACCTTCAATGGCTATACTTGCTTTGGTATATACTAACATATTAAAACCATGATTATAGGATGAGCTAAACTCTAGAGAATCTTAATATTTTTCCATCAAATATCATAACGTGTCAGTTCCTTCATTTTTTACAAGTTTTTATCATTAAATTAATTATTTTTCAAAATAATTTATCTTTTTCAAAAATATAATTAAATTTTGTGTGATACATTACGATAACATTACACTAAAGATTATTTTAATTAACTATTTAAATTATTTTTGTCTATATCTTTTAAATTTAATTTACATATTATATTAATAAATATAATTTATTATTTTAGAGTATAAGTATTTTGTTAAAATTCTAATTTGTTAATAATATTATTTTTATAAATTAATCCGTGCGTCGCACGGTTCTGAAGCTAATATATATATAAATCCGTGCATTGCACAAGTTTTGAAACTAGTGTGAAATATAAATTGATCGTGACATGGAAGCTATGGCTAATTTCGTTTTGCAGCTTGACTTTCTTTGAGAGCTTGATGTAGTGTCTGGCCCTCTTTTATCTGGTACATTCAGCACTTTCTTTTTATATAATCATTCATCTAATCTGTTGTAAAATGGGCCAAGAATACCATAGGAGGAAGAGAAAAAACTAGTCGCAGTTCATGTGCAGAAGTTGGAAATCTATGGAAAAGGAAAAAAATTTAGCTTACAAAATTTTACTAGCCAATTTTCCACAAACTCTAAACTCCATATATATATACATGCCGTCGCCGTTGTGATGGTGTTCAGGGACGTTGTCGTTTTGGTCAACTCTTTCCGGCGCTGTCCATGGCCGTCTCTGGCATACTCACGAGGCGTGAAGGGAGAGAGAGGAATGGGAATGACAACGAGATGGTGGGAGGCTTGGGAGAGGGTTTAGGCGTATTCAATACACACGCTAAACCCGAGGCGAACAGGTGACGTCTGCTAATCTTTTTCCTTTGCTTTTTTTATTATATTTTGGCTACCATTACTTGCAACCGTTAGATTTGGCTGAAAATCTACCATCTCTAAAAATAAGCTAATGGGATATCCCTAATAATAACAAAACTATATATATATAGGATGATGATCAGGTAAGTACGTACTGGTATAACTTATATCAATAGTCGCATTGGGAGTTGTACCTTATGCATTAGTGGGATATGAAGTATATTGAACCAATGCAAAAAATACAAACCCCAATGCATTGTACCCTTTGCATTAGTCCAATATACCTCATATCTCACTAATACATAAGATACAACTCCCAATGCAGGTGTTAATATAAGTTATATCAACACATGCTTACTTGATCATCATCCTCTCTCTCTCTCTCTCTCTCTCTCTCTCTCTCTCTCTCTCTCTCTCTCTCTCTCTCTATATATATATATATATATATATATATATATATACTAGTATGAACCCATGCGATGCACGGGAACCAAACAATTGTTTTATCTAAATCTTATAAAAGCAATTAAAAAGCCATTACTGAACCAGATCATCCTTAATTGGCAATAATGGTCTGCACTCAACTACCAACTGGTGAATCTCCACAGAAGAGGACCCTTCCTAGTACCCCCCTCTCTCTGTCAGTTGTTGTAGGTGGCTTTGTTTGGATCTTAGAAAAGATGAGGGACAGGAAAGGAAAGTGCCGAGAAAAAAAAAAAAAAAACCTAGAAATGACAAAAACGGTAAGGGCAAGGAAAGGAAAGTGTCGGGGGAAAAAAAAAACACCTAGAAATGTATGTAGGAACGAAATTGGAGGGTTAAGAGAAGGGTGTGAGTGAGAAAAATGGGAGTTGGAGAGATGGAGAGAGAGAGAGAAAGAGAGAAAGAGGCTGAGATTGAAATTTGAAATTTGGAGAGAGAAAGGGAGAGGGAGTGCTGTACGGGGAAGGGAAGGAAAAAAAAAGAGAGGACAGGGATTTGAAATTTGAAATAGAGAGAGTAAGAGGTGTTTGGAGAGAGAAAGGGGGAGGGAGTACTGTACGGGAGAAGAAGAAGAAGAAGAGAGAGTGTATCTGATAAGAAAGGGAAGGAAGGGAGACGAGGAGAGGACCGTATGTGAAGGGAAAAAAATAAAAAGATAAAAGACACTGACATCATCAGTGTGGGCCCAAAGTGAATGAGAGAAAGAGATTTTGGAGGAAATGACTGTGAATTCGCCACGTCACCGTTTGATGAGGTTAGCAAAACTCTTAATTATAATATTAGAATAGATATATATATATATATATATATATATATATATATATATATATAAGTTGTAAAGGGGAGTATGTGTGAAGAAATTAATTATAAAGGGAAAATTACCAAAACATTCCACTCTTTGCAGGAATTCTCTAACTATTGACTTGTAACAAACTGACAA
Source organism: Liquidambar formosana (assembly GCA_039720395.1). NCBI lineage: Eukaryota > Viridiplantae > Streptophyta > Magnoliopsida > Saxifragales > Altingiaceae > Liquidambar > Liquidambar formosana. The sequence goes on along the minus strand of CM077821.1, from coordinate 42,970,721 downwards.
CTGACTTTACTATAAACTACTACAAACAAAAACAAGTTGATAGTCAAAGCATCCTTCTTCGGAATTACTCCTAATAAGACAAATGCATTGGGAATTACTCCTAATTGGTTTCATGTAACACATATGATAGCAAAAGTGGATCCCTAATCACATGTAATCACAAGAGGAAAAATAGAAAAGTATCTAAAGGATTGGATATATCAAAAGTCTTAAGTAACTTGATTTTGGCATCTCACACTTCCTAGCTAGGAGCCTGCCTTCTGCACTCCAAACTTTTTTGTCCCAAACATGGGTAACAAATGGAAAATCAAATCTAAAATACACACTAGTTTTTGAGCAACAATTTTGGAATTGGCTAGAAAACCACAAAAATTTTGCTGATGAATTCGACACTTTTTTGGGTGAGAACCGAATATACAACAATTAGACTATTAGAGTGAATCGGCTTCATTTGACTAGGATGTGCAGCACTATCAATCTAAATCTGCTTAATCTCTCGCAGTCAAGAGCTGGTTTTGTGCCACAATTCAATGTGTGCAGCTGTGTTAACTTACTGCCTGGCAATACTAAAGCCAACCAGCTCGGCCAGCTGCAAAGGTAATTTAATCAAGCAAGAGGCAAAATTTGGAGTGCCCAAAGAGATTTCAAGGGCAGAGGAACATCAAAAGAATTCCCAGGAAGAAAAGGGGGCTATTTTCAGAATTCTATTTGATGGAAAGAGAGATAACACTAACAACCAAATTCAAAGACAAAAATTATACCAACTAGAAGAATTATGACTGAAAGAATGTCGTGAACAAAGAGATTTCATGAACTCAGCTCCCTAATTTAGGTGATAATGAGATTAAATCCTACCACACTTCAAGAGGCAATTTGATTAATTTCAGAATCATAACTTACAGTTACAATAAAGCAGTATCATTATACCAGCCTCCATTATTGAAACATATTTCCCACATAAAATCCCACCCTAACTCAAATGCTCAGCCAACCAAGTAATGCTATAATGATTATACTCTCTCTCTCTCTCTTTTGCACTACAATACAATTGAAACCTCTTAGTAAATTAAAAATTCAAAAGCCTTCCCCTGATTAGTTGGATAGGCAGTTTTCAGGTTTTTATTTTATGCAAACTAAAAATGTTCTCCTTTCTGCAAAATTGTTAGGCATGCACCTTACACATGCGAAGAATGACACTCACTATTTAGCATAAACTAATACGTGGGAATTCATGCTGCAGCAGACTGCGTGTCCTCGTGGTCATCAAGATTAAGAGCTTGCAGCAACTTTGGCCAGGATTCTGGGATCCCTCCTGGAAGATCAAACTCCAACAATTTTCCTCGACTGCGGTAAAACTCCTCCACAGGCTGACTCTGCAGCCACATTAGGAAAATTGATGTTTGAACCATTAGTATAAACGCAAAAGAAGGGTAATATCATATTCAAATTGGCAGAGCCATAGAGCATAAGAAAAAATGGAAATCAAATCATTCCATTTTGTTTTGTATACCTATTGAACACAAGTTCTTCATCTATGAAGGGTCCTTTAAAAAATGGGTCATCGACAAAATAATAACAAAGCAATTTCTCGAAATCTTAAATCTGATCTTGTCTGGATCAAATGTGTAAAAAGGCAGAAATTTTTTTATTTTTTATTTTATTTAAATTTTAATCAGCAAAAGCCAGAGAATGTTACCCCCGGAAAGGATTTTCAACATCCTGCGCAGCTGTACCATACTAGAAATGTGAATTTTTATAATAAAAAAGAAATAAAGAAAACCTCACAGAATTGTTGAAAAAGTGACAAACTATTGCCAACTGTACTTGCCATGACAGTACCAACCATCTCATTAATATCTAGGTCCTTATAGCTAGGGCAGGAGAGATGATCATCAATTAGCAATATGCTAAATGGAAGCTACCAAGTCATCCCCAGTAAAATTAAACTTTAATAAGTCAGGCAACACAACAGTAAAGACACATCACCTTCATATTAAGAGACCAGCAAGAAGCCCTAATTTGCTCCAATCAAAATCCTTGTACCAAAAATGGTCACTGTGGCTGAATAGCTCACAGAGGGTCTTTGGAATGCAAAGAAACCTCAGTTATCAAATGTTCCAATATAGGGAGATTAGTCTCTCATTGCTGATAGGTCAAGAGAGCAGTCCTTTAAAATATGTGGTTCTGATCTCTGGTTGCAGGAATATCATAAACGAAAGTGACATGCATGTCACATATGATCAAATGTACAGGGAAGCTTATAAGAGGGCTGACTGTCTACCCAAGTTGGGGAAACAATGTAATTTGAGAGAATATTATCCATTAATTTCTCCTGTAATCATTTTGAGATAGGTTATCAGACCTAATGGGAACAACTGAGCTGACATCTTGCTGTTCATAATGACCAAGGTGTCTTTCCTAACCAAAACAAAACTACAAACTCAATTCAGCAAAGCCTTATCCCAATTTGTAGGGTAACACCTTAATCTGTTCATGCTTTTATAAGTCATATAGATAAATATAAATGTATTTTCCCCACGTCAAAAAAATTTTATAAAAAAAATAATGATATCATTTCCATGTGTTCTACTGATGACCCCTTAATGAAGAAAATTTGGAGAGAATGGAGCAATACCATTTCATTGTATACATGAAGTCGTTCTTTTACCACCGCTTCAGTATCATCTGAACGAATGGTAAGCTTTGACGCACAATGTGGAGGAGGGAGAAGTGGAGCCATGATGATTCCTGGATTCCCATTCTCACCCTTGATGTTAATGGAGGCCACATTGAAATTACCCCCACACTGGCTGCAAGTCCTTCTCCCAAGGCATTTCTCGAGCAATACATATTCCGGGAGCTTTAAATTAACCACCAAGTCAATTTCAGTCACCCCTTCCAATATTTCCTGAAACAAAATTCAATAAACAAAATTTAAACATATATATATACACACACACTATATGTATGAGAAAGAGAAACCTAGAGAGGAAATCCTGAGACGAGAAAAATGATATCAGATTAGCCAGTGAGCCATAACATAGATGTAGTGATAAGTCACCAACAGTTTCAGATGGCAAACTGCTGGATTTTTTTTTTTTTTTTTTTTTTTTTGTTTGATGCTGTGAATGATAACAATTGCTCTATGGTGGCTTCTTGGCGTCCATCTTTAGGGTGGTTTAAACCACCAACATTCATCGAGCTTCCATTTTTTTACTTTTCTGAAAATTTTCTTTTTGAAGGTGGGTGGTAAATTTGGTGTTGATGTTTTTCTTCAATCCACTTCTTTTAAAATGCAGTCATCGTACATCCTTTTTGGTTATTAGTACAAGTCTTGTATTCTAAATTTACATACATACATACATACATACATATATATATATATATATATATATATATATATATATAGAGAGAGAGAGAGAGAGAGAGAGAGAGGGTTCAACACTAGAATCACTTCCAATCTAATACTGTCCAACAAAATCTAATTATCTGTCAGGCCAAAAAGTTCAGAATACATTTTTCCAGGGTGAACAACAGCCATGGCAAATTAAATCTGGCAGAAAAGTGGCACAAAATCTTCATTTTAGGTTACTCAAATTAAAAGCTAAGAGTAATTTTGTAACTCTACATAAACCAAAAAAAAAAAAAAACCACTGTAACATGGAATGGGATTTAACCCATTACAATTGCAACCAAAACAAGTGCCCAGAATATCTTAAGTTAGTGAAAGGCAAATGACCAGCAAATACAGCTCTAGAGTCTAGAATTTAGGGCATCTAAAATAAGAAATATAAATTGGGTAGTGCCATTTCACCCATATACCCCCACTCACCCATATGTGGCACTTTCTCCTTTTTCCATATTGAGCCCCACATGATAGCTTTCACCTATCCACTTTTGATACATCAGATGGGTGATAAAATGTGGGTGAAGTAGCATTTCCATATAAATTGATGGACTAGGAACCATTAGGATATACTATATTCAATAATCATCATATTTCAATACTCCAAGTCTAGCATCCTAGTGGACAACAAGCTCATCAACCCACGATCAAAACTTGATGGCCCACTTGTAGTGATCCACACAACCACACAAACACACAACAAGGTCAACAGTCCCCAACTTTCCACACGTTCATCTATTCCATAGATCTTTGTTATCCTTTTAGATACAATAATTTTCAAAATTCTAATCCTTTGGATCGTCTGTTTGATTTATTTTAATGAATTCGACACAGAACACACCAACTATCTAGTACCAACTCCCCAAACACTTCTGCTTTTCTGAACAGAATGCAAGCTAAGCACATTGCTTTTTGCAAGCTTCACTCCATATGTTTTTGTGTAACTTTTTTTTTTTTCTTCTTTTAAAAGCACCTAAACTGAAAAAAGACAACATGCTCTTATTAACGTAGTTAAGGTGCTCACCGCTTGTCTTATTGTTCGAGGAAAACCATCAAGAATAAAACCTGATTCACCTTTCGCTTCTCCAGCCTCAAGTCTCTTAGACAATAAACTTATTATAATTTCATCAGAAACCAATTTCCCTTGGTTTACAATCTCCGCAAGCTGCAAAACACAACAAACAAATTAAATCGAAAGCAAAAGAAATAAACATTAATAGTAAGACAACCCCAATTAGTTGTGATAGGGATCTGTTGATTTTGACTGCCCAAGACACATAGTGCGTAAAAAAAGTGTCTACATTTCATACTTTTATAGCAGAGTGCAAATAATGAATACAGCTAACATAGAGAGGGGGAAAAAAAAGGGGTGGGGGTCAAAATTTCAAATTACGCCCTTCAACAATTGAAAGAGACACACAACAGTGAATTATGGGTTTCTGTTACAATAGCTTGCATTTCCACAGTTTTCAATCCAACATTACAGTAAGGATCTATTTGGCAGCTGAGAAAAATGTAACAAAAGAAAATAAATCAACATATCGAACCATAAAATCTATTTTCTCTCATTTTCCCTCTGCTTTCTCAGAAACCAAAGAGAAACTAAATGGAACAAGAAGAATTAAGTAAAGAAACTAACAAAGAAAGAAAGAAGGAAAGAAACCTGGAGGGAGAGGGGACCGGAGGAAGAGAGCTCGTGGCGAACGAGGTCGCCGGTGGCGATGTGAGGAACGCCGAGGAGGTTCGAGAGCCGGCTACCGTAGGTTCCCTTGCCGACGCCTGGGCTGCCGAGGAATACCCATTGGACATTCCTGTCCTTTGGATCTGAACGTGGAGGGAGAGGATTGGGAGTGGAAAAGGGAGAAGAAGGGAAGCGTGGATCAGCTTCCTCTATTGAAGCTGTGGATAAGCTCCTGGGTATATAAGAGATGTGGGAGGAGAAGGAGTGGGAAGGTTTCAGTAGGCGGGTTAAGGCCGCCATTGAAGAAGAGGTTTGAGTCGCACAGAGAGATAGAGAGAAGGGATACTTCGCTTCTGTAGCGTAATGGCTGAAGATCCAAAGTCCTCTCCTTAAAACTAAGGTGAGATTGATAAAGTCCTTTGTTTGAGACTAGAGCCTAACGTTGTCACTCTCCGAATTGGGCCTAAATTTAAACCCAATCATAAGTTGGGCATGACACAATTTTGGGAACGGCTATTGCCCCCATTTTTATCGCACCCAATACTTTAGATTTTTAAGCTTTTATGCAAAATATAAAAAGTTTTTAGAAAAATCAATCTCATTTTTTTTTATTAAAAAACATCATTTTGAACAACTTTTTTAAAAAATATTTTTCCAAAATCTATCGTTTAAGTAAACTTTTCATCCATTCATACCATTTGTTTTATTTTTTTTATCACAAAATCTACTTAAACCATAGATTTTGAAAAAACATTTTTTTTTGTAAAGTTATTCAAAATGATGTTTTCTAGTGAATAACACAACCGGTTTTTGTAAAAACCTTTTATATTTTGTATAAAATCTTTAAAACTTGAAATAAATGGGGGCTTTGATAAAAAAGAAAAAAAAAATTTTTGGGTGGGGGAGGGGGAGATAATCATTCCCCACAATTTTAGATGTGTCATACTAGTGTCGGTCAAGTATAAGACATGAAATTTTTTTGACACAGTACCTCTTTCTTCCCATCCTTTTTCTTTATTCTCTTCTTTTTTGTCTTATCTTATCATTAAATAATTCCACTAAAGCCTCCAAAAATTATTCAAATGATTATTGTCATGTAATGTGATATTATCAATTTATATATTTAAAATGTATATTTATCAATTTCATATCTCTACTATGTCATATCTTATATTTTATTTTTTATTTACTTTGTTAGTATGCCCATGTCATCATAGTTGTGTTGCATGTCGATGTTCGTGATTTTTAGGCTATTGACATAGTAACAATATTATTGAAATATTCTTAAAATTTTCAAATTTATCTTGGATTTTTAATTAAGATATCTGAATTTATACCACTTATTTTAATAATTTTTGAATTATTCCCGACTAATTTGAATAGTACGAATAATTCTCAAATAATTTTTCAAATTCTCAAATTATTCCCAACTAATCCGAATATTACAAACAATTCTCAAATAATTTTCCAAATTCTCAAATTATTCTGAATAATCATAAAATGATAACACATCTTTCTTATCAAGTTCAATTTCATTACAATTTTCACTCATAAATTTTTTTGTAGAAGTCATCTCACGTATGTGTGCCACGTGTAACTTGCCTCCCCACATAACCAACCTTTTGCGCCAATCATTCGAGCAATACACCAACGGTCACAACCGTAGCCACAAGCTCGCTTTTTGCTCCATCTGACTCTGAGCATCCATGGCGGTTTCTCTCTCATCAACGCTATTTTCCAAAACCCTTCGATCCAATGGAAAGAACGATACCACTTCAATTCCTGTATTCTCGAAAACATTACTAAACGAGAAATCTCGTATTCTCTCCCCGTCACGGAGGAATGCGGCAAAACGATCGAGTTTTCACCACGGCAAAGCCGCGTCACAGTCTGTGCAATCTCCAGCTCTCCCGGCAAGTTATCTTTTTAATCTTTTTTTTTTTTTTTTTTGGATTTCTATTCCCTAAACATCCGTTTGATTGCCGAGAAAACGGAGGAAAGGGAAACAAAACAAGATATTGTCTGTTCCATATGTATTCTATGGTTTTTTTTTACCCCGATTCAACTGGTTCAAATAGTATTACAGGGTAAAGTTCAGTTGAATGGAACCTGTAAAGCAAAATAGAACTTATAAAGCAAAATTTCGGGCAAAAATGATATGGGAAGCGTTGCCTATTTGGCTGTGTACTCTGAAAACTGTTCCCAATTGAAAATAAGCTGTTTTTAAGAAAAATTTCCAGAAAACAGTTTTCGAGAACACATCCCCTAGCTGCTTTTTTTTTTTTTTTTTTTATAATTTATTTATCAGAATCCACGACCAAACAGGAATGGAAAACTCAACTCAACTAGCAGTTATAGTTGTATTAGTCTCAGTTACGAATTAAGAGGAAAGTTCATTTTTTTCGCCAGTCACAAAATTGTTATTTAAAAATTTTGATTTCTTTTTTTTTCCTACAGTTTCTCAGTAGCTAAATGGAGCATAATCGAGATTTATAACATGGGTTTTTTCCATTTTTTTTGGGAAATTGTGCACTGCTTTAAAGTCTATCGATTATTGAACTCGTTGATGTGAACAGGTATCGAGTCTTCTGTGATGAGTGAAGATACCATGAACTTATTGGACAGAGTGGAAGTGTTTGATTTGAATGGAAATGGGATTCCAATTTCTGATTTGTGGAAAGACAGGAAAGCTGTTGTTGCATTCGCTCGCCATTTTGGGTGAATTTCTTTTAGATTGCCAAACCTTATTTGACATAAAGTTTAGTTGATTAAAGCTTTTGGACGCACCCTGTTCTTTATAAGCTCTGTATAACAACCATTATTTTCCCTCTATATGTACTTTTTTTTGTCCTTTTTTGCAGATGTGTCCTTTGCCGGAAACGGGCTGATTATCTTGCCTCTAAGAAGGTACCCATGCACTAGGTGGCATCTTGTTTGTTTGTATAAATACAAATAATAATTAAAAAAAAGGGTCTGAAAGACTTTCAATAAGTTTAAGAATAAATGATAATATCAAAGAATGTCTTTGTGGGATCCATTTATCATACACGAATGATCGTTTCTTCTCTGGTAGAAGTTGAAGTTGTTAGCTAGGAATATTATTTGTGAGCCTTGACTGTGGGCATTCCATGCCCTTTACTGTGGGAATTCCATGCCCTATGTCTATTTCTTGCTTTTTATGTTATATGTAGCCTGGAATATAACAAGTTTTTGTTATATTGACCACAAACAAGTTTTTGTTATGAATCATGTTCTCTGTTATTCATTGTCACTAAGAATTCCCTTTCCAATTTTTGGGTTGGATGTACAATTCCCATTCTTTTTGTAGGGTGTTAATGTTACTTCTGGCAGATTGCAGACCTTTGTTTTACCAGTTAAATTACTTGCACTAAATTCAACATTCAAAACCTGTTACCTCTCTCTCTCTCTCTCTCTCTGTCCTGTGTTATAATTTTATTTTTGGTCCTTCGGTTAGGTGTTACAATGACCATTCCCACATATGTCACCCCATGGCTTGAACTTTGCACCGCACCCACCCCACCCTGCCCCTATAAAAGAGGGGATGATTTACATTTTCATCAAGATTGAACACGAACATATGTGTATTGAGTGTGCTAAGCTTTGGGAGATTCATAGTGGAGGAACATTATTTATCTACTTTGTAATATATTGCTCTCAAATAATTAATATGGCAACCAACTCTTTTCACATTTTTATTCCTAATATAATTTTTTGGTTCTGTTTGACAGGATAGGATGGATGCATCTGGTGTGGCACTTGTATTGATTGGACCAGGTAGTGTTGATCAGGTATTTCCTTACAATGTTTCTCATGTTAAGCTGTCAATAGATACTTGCACAAGTTTATCTGCTTACTTGAAGAATTATCTATTTGGTCATAGGATCATAGGATGCACCTGAATTTGTTAAGTTTCTCCCTTGCATTCCATCTACCATCTGTGGATTAGGTGTGCTTTAGATATTTTTCGCATGTTAATGAACGTTTGTCATTCAAGTGTTTCCATCAAAGTTGGGCTTGCTAGAGCACTTTTCTTTAATGCCTTGTCTTTTTAATTTAAATTTGTTGTACTCATTATAGACTTGCCAAACATGTAGCTCTGAATTTGCTACTTTCTTGATATCAGTTTTTGAAAACATACTCTTAAAATTCTATCCGTTTTCTGCATTATGTAAACAGGTTGGATCTTTATTATAACTATTATTAGTGATTTGATGTAGGCTAAAGCATTCTCTGAGCAAACAAAATTCAAAGGAGGTATGTCTCTGAAAGATATCTAGTAACATCTGAAGTATAAAATATCAGTGGTTCAAGACTTTAAATTGGAATGCTTAACTGTCTATGGGTAGTAGTTAATAATTTTGCTGCCCAACTGTCATGCATTTTTTGAGGGGGGAGGGGGAATTTATTGGTATTCATCTGTTCATTAGTTATGCCAATGCATGGAATATATTATTAATTATTTGAGCACAGGATTTATTTTTTCTATCCAATGGTAACCTGATTGGAATAATACAGTGTCTTATGTAGCCACCACTGGATGCCTATGTGGCACTGTTAACACTAGTTGCAGTTTTGACCGAAATCTTCTATTTTCGTACTTATTTTGGATGACAAATTGCAGATGGTAATGATCACACTGTTAATAATAAGAATAGTAGTGGTAGCGGAATTAATTTCTTTAAGTTTCTATGATGGATAGCAGCCATCATTACAATTTAGGTAAGTTTCCGCTGTGACGCTGGTACAATGACTGATGGTCTACCATGGATTTTTCATAGGACCAAGTTTAAGTGGCAACACATATAATAAGGAAATGGGTAACCCCTAGTGTGATGCATGGGTTTAATGTCTTTAGGGCCTGCCTTATAGCTTGGTCCTAGATTTTTAGCTCTACATCAGAACCTTAAGGCTGCAGACTCAAACTAGTTTAATAACCAAAACAAAAGGTTTTATTGCCTCCAAGAAGCAGTAATCAATTACTGTACCCATGGGTTTGAACTCTATTTTGTTTCTGGATTTCAGTCATAGCAAATGATTACATAAAGTTGTTGCCAATGGGCTTCTTTGTACCGTATTATCTGTTCTCTTAACCTTATTGTGACCCATTAACAGAGTTTTGTCCTTTTTGTCTCAGAAGTGTATGCAGATCCTAGCCACTCATCATATGAGGCTGTTGAGATTTGTTTCTGGTGTACTAACCACATTCACTCCCGGGGTATGTAAAAATATTTGTTTTTATGATTGGGCTCGATGTCTACGTCCACACATACAAATACTAGTGGTTTATACGGTGTGATGATCACAGAATTTTGGCATTTCGTAACTGCGCGTATGAGTATTTTTATTTATTTATGAAGAAATGCACATAGGAGTACTCATTTTAGTTACTTCCACAACATTATAGGCAGGTTTGAAGATGATACAGTCATACATGGAAGGTTACAGACAAGACTGGGAGCTTTCCTTTGAAAGGGATACTGTGAACAAAGGAGGCTGGTATGTGACCCATCTTATGAGAAGTACTATGTATAAGCATATTGTGATGAGATTCCCAAGTCATCCCCTTCTGGAATAAAACTTCAGATGCAGAAGTGTTCTCTTACCACTGGAGAATTATCCTTGTATTGAATTTACAAGATATCTACTTTTAACTACTAATGATGAATAGAACTTTGGTAATACTTGAACATATAACACGAAATGGTATTCAATGAGTGAATAAATGTTATCACATTAATAACAAGCTGTTGGTACTTAAAATGTGATTTAACTTGAGTTAAAGACTGATGCATGCTCCCCTCGGACAAACAAGAAGAACTTAACCATTGACATATTCTGTGATCTCAGTTTGGTAAGGGCTACTGCCAAAGCTATTTTGGCTGCTTCAGGGTGTTTCCTTGAACAATTCAATTTATCATCATTAATTGTTTCCCCAAGCAGACAAGGAAATCTTGCAACAAACCTTTCTTATTTCACCTACCCCACCAAAAAAAAAAAAAACAAAAAAACAAAAAGCCTTCCCTATTTTATGGGCTAAAATTTATAAATTTTCACAGATGTAGCACAGGTTCTTTGTTGTACCTGCAGTTTTTAAGTCATAATTGATACACCTATTTCTTTTGAGGGAGTCTTGTCCTTTGTAGTATGTTTTAGCATTACCCAAAACGAGGGCAAGTAATGAAGCTAAAGATAATTTCTTATTCTTCTCAGGCAACAAGGTGGAATAATTGTAGCGGGTCCTGGAAAAAGTAACATCTCGTATATCCACAAGGTTAGTCCTCCTTTTCCCCTTCTCTTTCTCATTTTGTGTTTTTGAAGCTAAAACTCTGCAGTAAGCGTTACATAGCATGTATTAATGATTAATTTTGTACTGCAAGGATGTTGACTTGCTAGAAATTAGAAACTTAGGAAATGTTTGGACCCCTCATGGCAATGAAACTATTCCATTTCGTTTTTCGGAGCGTGTTATGATGGTATATGCTTTTCATAACACTACTCTGAAAAAATAACACTACTCCAAAATAAAGCCGGTTTTAAAGTATCAATAGAGTGACAGACTATAAATATTCTCATTTCTATTTTTTATGTGTAGCTTCTATTTTATTTTGTACTCCATCTTACACTCCAAGCTTATGTATTATAATACTAGGGTCATGTTGCCATCTTCCTAAATTATCATCATAAATTTGTTGATTTGAATAGGACAAAGAAGCTGGGGATGATCCAGATATTGAAGATATTTTGAAAGCATGTTGCTCATAAAGAAACAAATGAGGTGTGTTTTCACCTTTGACCCTTATTTGTCCAACCTTGTACAAGATTCCAATGGTTTGTGGTCTACTGATATTTGGCTGCCTCCTTTTTGGGAGGAGATCCAAGGTTCAAGTCATCAAGACATGGAAGTAGCCTAAAGATTTGGGTTCCTAGCCTATGGGCTAGGGCTAAGGCTAAGGGTTAGAAATAGTAAAAGGGAAAAAATGTATCCACCTCAGGGGATTATTGCTGTTTGACAATTATTGTATTTAACTATTCAAATATAGAGCATTTGGACTTTTGTCTCAATGGGCAACAGGCCATAACCCTGAAATTTAACTGATAGAACTATAGAGGTGATTCTAGCCATAAGTCTACAACTTATACTGCCCTGCCCATAATTGTATTATAGTCATTTTAATAATTTATTTGTGTGCAATTGGAGCAACCCAATATACATTGGTTTTTCTTTTTTTCTTTTTTCCTTTTCTTTCTTTTTTTTTTTTTTTTTCATGATAGTGCAAGCTAAAAAAAAAAAGGGGGCTATTTTGATGACTCCCTTGCAGGTGTAAGGGTAAGCTTTTAATGGAGGGAAGGTAAAAGTAGCGATGAACAGCGGAAGGAAAGGATGCGTGTTACTTGTTGCAACAAAAATACCCTTTTCTTTTCATTTTTCTTTGTAAGGGTAAAACGGTGGAAATAATATAATTTAATTTCCTTTATTTTCATTCTCTTTGCTTACCAAACGAAGAAGATTTCTTTAAAAATAGATGAATCTCTCTTATCTTTTTTTTTTTATTTTTTCATCATTCCTATCAATTGACGTGTACTATAAAAAATATTATACAAATTTCGAGACACACCTTCCATAATTGAAGAGAAGATACAAAAATTTCATTACAAAAAAACCAGAAGAAAAAATGTCATTTGATTTATTCAAACGAGTGGACGAACGTTAATAATGTTTGACTGAGATTTTTTGTCCATGGACCAATCCGTATGGACTCATTTAAATATATTTTAGCCGCTTTAGAGTTTAGATAATTTGATGCAAAAGAGTTGTTATTTTCCCTGTTTTTGTCAGTAAGATAATTTCTCAATATTAATGAAATTGATCGGGCACTTATCTTGAATTAAGTGCCTGAAACGGTTTTTTCGTTTTTTCTTTTTTTAGGAAAAAATGAAAAGAAGAGGAGGAGAGTTCATGCGAATGGCTCCAAGCACGGGATCTGACTCCATTAGCTAGCCCTCTCCGAGCTCAAAATCACGAAAGCCCTAACCCAGTCCACCAAGCACAAAAATTTTACTCACTTCCCGCCACTTTCTCGCGATGGCCGACAAGAAGAAACGCCGTCGAGCGGACGACGGCGAACCTGACAACACCGCCCCATTCAAGAACCGCCTCAAGCCCGACGAAGCCATCCTCGAACTCCTCACAGACCTCGCCAAATCCACCTCCGCCGCCGCCTCCTCCTCCTCCAAATCCCTAACCCTCTCCGACCTCAACCTCTCCACCGCCTGCCGCGAAGTCACCGACCTCTCTCTCTCCTCCGTCCAAGAAACCATCGAACGCCTCGTCCTCCAAATCACCCACTCCATCCTCGCCGGCCAAGGCTTCTCCTTCAGCGTCCCCTCCCGCGCCTCTTCCAACCAGCTCTACGTCCCCGAGCTCGACCGCATCGTCCTCAAAGACAAATCATCCGTCCGCCCCTATGCACACAACTCCACCGTCCGCTAAAACCGCCATCACCACCCGTATACTCCAGCTCATCCACCAGTTATGCCTCAAGAACATCCACGTCACCAAGCGAGACCTCTTCTACACCGACGTCAAGCTCTTCCAAGACCAAACCCAGTCGGACTCTGTTCTCGACGATGTTTCCTGTATGCTTGGGTGTACTCGGTCGAGCCTTAATGTGATTGCGGCGGAGAAAGGGGTGGTTGTGGGTCGGCTTATATTTAGCGATAATGGTGATATGATTGATTGTACGAAAATGGGTATGGGCGGAAAGGCCATTCCGCCGAATATTGATAGGGTTGGGGATATGGAGAGTGATGCATTGTTTATACTTCTTGTGGAGAAGGATGCTGCTTATATTAGGTTGGCAGAGGATAGGTTTTACAATCGGTTTCCGTGTATCATTGTGACGGCAAAGGGGCAACCGGATGTGGCGACGAGGTTGTTCTTGAGGAAGATGAAGATGGAGTTGAAGCTTCCAGTTTTGGCACTTGTGGATAGTGATCCATATGGGTTGAAGATATTATCAGTTTATGGGTGTGGGTCGAAGAATATGTCGTATGACAGTGCGAATTTGACAACACCGGATATAAAGTGGTTGGGGATTAGGCCGAGCGATTTGGACAAGTATAAGATACCGGAGCAGTGTAGGTTGCCAATGACTGAGCAGGATATTAAGACAGGGAAGGATCTGTTGGAGGAGGATTTTGTGAAGAAGAATCCGGGGTGGGTCGAGGAGCTGAATTTAATGGTGAAGACAAAGCAGAAGGCGGAAATTCAGGCTTTGAGCACGTTTGGTTTCCAGTACTTGTCCGAGGTTTATTTGCCACTGAAGCTGCAGCAGAAGGATTGGCTGTGAGTGGGCTTAAACATGAGAGCATTGTTATATCATTACACTTGTGTTTTCATGTTTACCTTTGGGTATGGGAAGTGGGAAGTTTTTTACTAATGCTGAAATTTTCATGTATCTTTTTACTTCATTAATGATAGAATTGTTTTGATTTCCAATGAACCTTCATGAATCCCTCTGTTCCAACTGAGTCTTTGTGAATGTTTTTCCGCAAGTTACATCATTCTCAAATCTATTAGAAACATAGAGGAAATATTGCTTCGGTGCTCTTGCGCCCATTGCAACCATAGGAGGAAAACATGCACACACACACACATAGAACTTAAATCAATTTGGTGGCAAAGAATAGGAAAACAGATGAATAAGCAAAAAGAAGAAATGAGAAGAACAGCTATTTTTATTCTACAATTTGCAAATTACAAATGATGGTACAGATTACATTTGGCATCAAGTAGTGACTTATTTTGCTTTTGAAGCAATATAAACAATAATAATCATAAAATGTAAAAGCGTGTAAATAGTCATCAACAAAATTTGGCTATCATATATACAAAATGATCACCATCTAATGGCACCTACTCTACTCTGCAACCAATGATGCAATGATTTCCTTGTCACCTTTAATCTTTGTAGAACTGCAGGTCTCCTGGTGGAAGTTTTCAAATCTGTGGGTAACCCTTTTCTTCCTATTGTTTCTTCCAAGTTTGAATCAGAATCAAATTTGCTTTCCAATTCAATCTTTTTATCAAGTGCAAGTCTAGGTCCTACAAAAAGAACCTCAAGCCCAAGCTCGTCCTGTAAAAGTTTGATTATTGCATCTTTCACCAGGGATTCGTGTTTGGAGGGACCTGCATCTACTTTTCTAAATCCTAAGATGATCAGCATGTCATCTTTTATGGGATGCCCTGCAACCATTAAACACTCAAACATTGATATGATAAATCGATTGTATATGATAAAAATGTTGTTGTCTGTGTTGTGTGTGTTTGTGTGTGTGTGTGTGTGTGTGTGTGTGTGTGTGTGTGAGAGAGAGAGAGAGAGAGAGAGAGAGAGAGAGAGATTGTGCATGCATCACCCTGTATATACATACATGATACGTGTTTATGAACTTATGGTGTGGATTATACACATATAGTTAACTGGGACACATCATTTCATTTAAGCATCTTAAGCTTAACTACTATACATACCTAAAGTATAGTTCTCTTTTATCATTCGCAAAACTGCAAGAACAACAATTCGAGCTTCAACCTGTCAACACATAGTACAGAACCTTTGATGACATAAAGCTAGAAAAGAATGGTAGTATTTTTATTTTTCCTTAATCCAAAAGAAGACAAACAAACAGCCAAACAAAAAAATAAAGAGGAAGCTGCAAAGTCTATATCAGAACCATGATGATAGCCATAGGTTTAATCTTGGTTGGAACCAATATAAATTGCAACTATGCCAAGAATGCTTTCATATCTTACTTCACCAGGAAAAGAAAAAAAAAAAAACTACTTCTGTGTCTTACTTGCTGATATTAATTATACCTTTGTAAGGCCCTGTAGGTCAATTGCTAGGCTTTTGGCAATACTCTTTTGCAAGTGTACTGCAACTTTTTCCAGAAGCAGACTTTGAGGTCTCCTGAAGTCCGTTTTGTTGCAAGGACTGGACTGACCTTGGTTCTGAGTGTTATCTTGTAGTACTCCTTCACACCACTCCTCAATTAGTTCCTTGAGATAGTAATCATTGGATTTGTACCTGCAACATGTACATTAGAAAGAATGGAGTGTATTTAACTGTTATCTACACTTAAGGAGAAGGTGTTGCACATCATTCCCCTCAACATAAAGCAAAATGCCAGGAATTAACCAAATACTACATGTGCTTTGTGCATATGCATCTTTAACGGTTGAATCAAATCGGTGGTACATATATAAGTGTATGCTTGAGATTTAGAAATGTTAGAAGGGTGTACGGTGCATATATAAGTATACATGCTTAAGATTTAGAAATGCCATAAATAACAAAAATCTAAAACAAATTTAAAACTTGCGAAAAGTCCAATGCATTTAAACAAGATTATTATATTATAATATAATTTTGTGAGTGGCATCTCAACATTCGATGACACTGTGTACTTTAATTTTACAAGTAAGAACATAGTCTCAAACTTAATGATACATTAATATGGAATGGCTGATCTGATTTTGACTAGACTTTGAAATGTAGATTCAACTTAATGATACATTAATATGGAATGGCTGATATGATTTTGACCAGACTTTGAATTGTAGATTCATTACCGATGAACTAGGAATAACTCAACTAGCAAGAGTAATCATGCAAAGACTGAAACAAGAAATAAGGGTGTAGTTTATGAGGGATTTTCTGTGGGAGGGCAGTGGAGAGGGTAGGAGAGACCACTTAGTTAGTTGGGATATTGTGTCTAGATCTAGAAAACAAGGGAGCTTAGTTTTGGGGAATATTTAGAAGAGGAATGTTGCTTTGACAGCTAAATGGCTTTGGCAATTTCCCCTAGAGAGTGATTCTTTATGGCATTCTGTTATTAAAAGTAAGTATGGATTGCAGAACAATGGATGGGTTACTTTGGCAAATTCCAGGACTTCAGCTAGGTGCCCTTGGAAATTTATTTCTCAGGGATGGGAGGGCCTTGTGGCTTTCACTTCCTTATCTGTGGGTAATGGGGGATTGGTCTGGTTTTGGGAGGATATTTGGTCTGAGGATATTCCTTTTTGTCTCTCCTTTCCCCGTCTGTATAGAATGTCTTAGGCACATAATGCCTCTATTTCTTCTAAAGTTTCTTCTTTCTCCCCTTCTCTTAGTTGGGATTTCAAATTTTTCCGAGATCTCAATGATAGGGAATGTTGTGAGTTGGTGTCTTTATTGGCTCATTTAGAAGGTTTTTCCTCGAGAGAGTTCATCCCTGATAGGAGGATCTGGCTTGCTAATCCTTCGGGCCTTTTTTCTGGCAAGTTTTGAGAAGTTGATTGAATGTCCTGATTTTCCTTACTTTCTCCCCTTTGCTTTGATTTGGAAGTCGAATGTGCCTCTCAAAGTTAGATTTTTTGCATGGTCTGTGGTTCATAAGAGAATTAATACCAATGGGATGCTTCAAAGGAGGAGGCCTTCTTTGTTTTTACTTCCCTAGTGGTGTATTTTGTGCAAAAGATCTATGGAGGATATTGATCATCTATTTATTCACTGCTCTATAGCTACGGGGCTGTGGCAAAAACTTTTTAGCCTTGAGGAAGAGTCTTGGGTTATGCCGGATTGTGTTTCGAGGATGTTTCACATCCACTTTTGGGGCCTTGGAAGAAGCAAGAAGGCTAAGGTTATTTGGAAGTGTGCTTTTCTGGCAGTTTTTTGGGTGTTATGGATTGAAAGGAATTCTAGGATTTTTTATAATAGGGAGTCCTCTATGTGTGAGTTATGGGATAAAGTGCATTTTTGGCTTCCTTTTGGGCTCATTCTTCTAAGGAATTTAGGGATACTTCTTTGTTTTGAAGTCGGATTGGAGGGCTGTTTGCTGTTAGCCTGTCCTCCCTTTTGTTTTCTTTTCTTTCTAGGCGGACTTCTTGTCCTCCTTTGTACTCTTCTCTCTCATTAATAATATGATTCTGTTGTTGTTGATCAAAAAATAAATAAAAAATAAGGGTGTCAATTAACAGATTCAGCTTCGTGGCCAGGTGATGAACTATTAAATGAATTGTTTATCTTGGACAATTAGATTCTTATGAGTTGAAGAAAGAATATAATTTGGTAATATCTTCAGATGAATGACATTGCACGGAAAATCAAGCATATATCCATATAGGGGTATGATTCATGAAAAATGGTATTAATTGCAAGAGAGCATTACTCCTATAAGAACTGGGATTGCATGATAATTGTATGCCTTATGCAGCAATATAAATTAAATAAAAATGGAGGATAAAGCTAGATTTGCTGGGATATATTCATATTAATTTGGGAGGATGATGAGTTTAATGGAAACACTCCCACAGTCACATACTCACTGTATGTGGACGTACCCCGCTTTTCGCATATCCTGATATATGGCCAGGCATTGTTGCACTTCATGTAAGGAACCATATCTGGTACGAGCTCTTAAAAGTGTGTTATAAGTCACCTGAAATAACAACTTCCCACAATTTTTACATCTCGAATTGAGTCGAAAAAGCCTTTTACTATAATGATATGTGCAACCAGCTCCAGAACACTAATTGAAATTACGATCACTTTATTTGACATTTTTAACAATATACATAATCATATCTAGAACACATCAGAAAAGCTGTTATTTTAACTATTACATATTATTGGAAATAAAGAAAAGGTCATTGAATGTCTTTGAGCAGTTTTTATTATGTTACAGGATCTTTTAGCAGTTTCGTTACATGGCAGTAAAAATGAAGCAAGACTAATTTTGACATTTTTTTTATTATAAAAATTCACATTTAATGCATAATTCAGTTTGAGTACTAGAACCAGACATGCTTGTCGTACTTACCAAATTTGGTTGTATTTGATGAGTTTTCATTTCTGAAAATAGTGAAAATGCTAACTTCAAATTTTTACTCTCCACGCATACCTGTGAGTCAAAGAGCGAGATGAATCAACATGTTTAATAAAATTAGTTTGAGATAATGCGATTGCATTGGAGCATCTGATTAAACAAAATAAAAAGAAAAAAAGAAAAGATAAAACAAGAAAGCTTTGGACCTTGATGGCTGTTGTATATGCAACAACATCAGCTTTGATTCCAGCCATGTTCATAGTTTTCAATATCTGCACTGAAAGAAGAAATGGTAATTAGAGATCTTATATCCCCATGGAAGCTTCTGTCCTCATGGAAGCTTCTGTTAATGAAGACCAAGGGAGAAAAGGCACAAAAAAAAAAGACATTATTATTTGAGCCCATATCTTAGTGTTGAGAAAAAGGATAAGAAACTAACATCAAGTCCGATGTAAGCAAAAAACTTAGCCTTTTAGGTCCTCTAGGAATTATCTGTACTGACTTCTGGACCAACATGTACTACCCTAAATAAGCTAGAGTACAACACACGTTCCTACGTAACTGCATCAGTTTACTATTGAGATATTTAGACAATGTATAGACACCCTCACTTCATACACTAAAAATTATGAAATCAAAGTTCTTGCTGGGAAGTGACAGGGTCCTAAGTGAACATGACCAAAATTATTTTATTCTTATGAAGTAATAGATGTATGAGAAACCAAAAGGGCTTAGCCCATGTAAATGAGACATATACAAGCACTAGCCAACATCCCTAAACTAGAGCTTAAGAGAATCTACAAAAAATAACAAAAGAGGGACTTACGCCCAACTATATGGCTACTAAACCAACAAAAAAGAATTTTAATAAAAACGGACTTTAAATCAACTAAAGAAGCTTCCACCCCTTCAAAAGTTCTTGAGTTTCATTTTTGCCGAATACACCGAAAAGGGCATGCGGCACCATTTTCCAAACGAAATTTGCATGCTTACTCCCTGCCTTAATCCACCACCCTGATAGGTCTTGAGTAGAAAGTAAGACCAAACTTCTTATTTTCAAATACTAGAAGCAAAAAAAAAAATCAGGGTATATTCTAGTATGGCAAGGTTTTGTTAAAGGAAAACATAAAAATCCTTTTTGAAGTATTGACATCAATCATCACTATTGGTAGAGATAATGTATGTCTTACCTGTATAGCACCCTCAGCATTTCCTGAGCCTCCACAAATATCCATTAAAATTGACCAGCTTATATGGTTAGGAGAAAGACCAACCGTCTTCATCTCATCCATCAAAGCTTTTGCGCGGTAGTAATCAGTTCCGCAGGCCTTCATCATAATATTATATGTCGTAGTTGTGGGTGTAAAGGAAAATTTTTTAGCATAGCTAGAATAATGCGAATCAGTTCTGCAGTTTGGCATAGTAGTACTACAATTTTCATATGTATTCTCTGCATGTAGAATGTTATCAGTACTGCCATTGTCAACTTTCCCAAAGGTCCCCTGGAATCCACTTCCCTTCCAGCACTGGAAAAGACGAAAAGCCCTGTCATACTGAAAAGCCTCAACACAGGCATGTAGAAGGATGTTACAACATTGTGAATTAGGCTCACAACCAGCCAGAAGCATCTCTTCAAATAATTGAATTGCCTGCTCTACAAGACCTGTATTGGCACAGGCACTAATTAAAGATGACCAAGTAACTGTATTGGGAGTAACACCAGCTGACAACATATCTTCTTTAATTTTCAGTGCCATTTGCCACAATTTTGCATCTGCAAAGACCTGGAAATTTGATGCAGAGGTGATGAAGATAACGCAGAAGAGAATCTCACTAAAGTATTATCCACTTTCACCAGAACAATATGTAATAAGTATGCAAGAACTTTATGATAATGAGCTAAAGAAGGAGGTATTGAAGTTGATGATCATTTACTATAGTGAGACATACCTTTATAATTGTGCTGTACGTGAAGACATCCAATTTCAAGATTCCTGTTGATTCCAAATGCTGCACCTCCCTATAAATGTCTTGGGCCAAATCAACTCTTCCAGCAAGACAACATGCCTTTAAAAGGATATTAAAAGAAGCCATATCTGCTATGACACCTAAATTCTAATTATAGGAAAGAAACATGTTAACAATTATAGGAAAGCAACACATTAAGAATGTTGTATAGTTAATAACAATGCACTAAATACTTTTCATTTATTTAGCATTAAACATAAGATAATGTCAAGTAATGTGTCAGATGATAGCAAAGAAACTAGTGTAACCGTAACTGATGTTATTAAGAAAATTCTAGGGGGGGGGGGGGGGGGGGGAATAGCATTTTTAGGAGCTTAAAATTTAAATTAGCAAATTTTTTCATCAATCAAAATGTGAAAAAGAAGAATGAATTGAGTTTTTTTTCTTTTTTTTTTTTTGTAAAAAAAAAGTGGGGTAGGAAAAAAGGCATAAAAGTGCAGCACATTAAACATTGTACTTTTTATGATGATCCATTAGGAGTTTTGTATTACCTATTAATTATCAAACAAATGGCACAAATATCAAATCAGTCAACAACTTTGAGAAGATTACAGCAACCAGCTTTTATTACAAAAGATTTTAGAGCAACCACTCTGAAGGTTTGGTAAGATTATAGAATGAAAGCTACTGTACTTGGAAAAACTGGAAAAGCATATCATCAAAATAGCCCACCTATAAATGAGCAAAATGTGTAACTGTGTGAGTGAGTGTGCATTTTGTGGGAGGATGAGAGAGAGAGAGCATTACTTGCATATGCTTGTAGGCACGCAAGGTGTAGCTCAAATCATGGGCATTCACATTCATTAGACTGTTGAAAACATAAATATTCGGGGTGACCTTCTGTGAGAGTAACTCCTGCAGCAATATCAAAATGTACAAGAAAAACCTGGATCATAAAGGTAGAATGAAACTTTTGGAATTATCTGAAACGAAAGAAGCGATCTTATATAAAAAAATTATAAGGCATTCAAGGCAAATACCTCATAAATGTACCTAGACTTTACAGAGTCACCACAAAGACCACAAACATCAATCATCATGCGATAGGCATACATATTAGGACCACTCAACTTGTGCTTGGATGTTTCAAATGCTGTCAAAGCAGATCTTAAGTCCCCTTTCTTTCCGAATTCATGAATAATTGTACAGAATAATATTTGTGCATGTGGAAGAATACATGCATACCTGCAAAATATGATAGTCATTGCATAAAAAAAGTGACTAACAAGCATAAAGTGTAACCAAACATAAAATGTACCCCCCAACTATCAAAAACATTATGAGAAACATGTTCCAATGATGAAATAATTCGTATGTAGCAAATGAACCGCAGAGTAATCTTTTCGTGGGTTGAAGCAAGACACTTCAAATACTTTTCAATTTACTTTAATCTGTTAAAAAAGGGAAAATCTCATATGTTTTTCCTTAAATTCAATACAATATTAAATATTAATTTAATAATATAACATAACAAACTAATAGGAGACTGGAAATTAAAATCTCCTTCTCACGTCCATTCTCCATCACATTGATGAAACAAAAATATTGGATAAGTGGATATGGAAATATTTGGTATATAAAGCAACGGTCTGGTAGATATATATCTAAATCTCATATAGATAGAAATGAGAAGATAATTCGAATACCAAAAACAAGAAAAAGATATTCATATGTAAAGCTGATTAAAAGATTTTGAGATGGATGGGTGAAAGAACTAAGAAACGTGACTTTTGAAGAGAGGACATTTGATAAAATTTAGAAGCAGCAAAATAAGGGAGAACAGATTGTGGACAACAAACAAGCTAAACAGCACCATTGAGAAGTAGTGAGTGCTGAAGACTCTAAAGGAAGGTGAAAAGGCCAAAAAAGGAGTTGGAATATTGTAAAAATGATTTAATGTCACACTTTGACTAAAAACATGGCATTTGATGGACTAAAATAAAAAGGACAGAATTGATGGTGCTCATGTGGAGAGTACAAATAAGGTGTCTTATTCAGGGTGCTCACACGTATAGTATGAATGAGGTGCTCAACCAGCCTGCATGCATGGTGCTCACCTCGAAAATATGGACAAAGTGTATTGTTATACCATTTGCTCATCCGGATAGCATGCAAGCCAGAAAGCTGTGTTTTGGCTTCAAATTAATCCTGTTGAACTAGATTCGACATAATGAAATTTCAAGGAAAGAACTCAAATGATATGCAAAAAATTGCAAGCATCTCATGGCTAGCAGGGCAATGTGTTGTCATTTTACAGAATGTGGTCTTGTGTTGTCATTTCACATAATGAACTGAATTGGTGGGAAATTTGACTTTGTTTTGGGAATTCTGCATGTATAGATGATCATAAGAATATGGTATCATAATAAATTCCAATATTATACCAATTGGAGAGGGTGGTCTGATTCAAGTCAAAGTCACTACAATGAAGGAAGAACATGATGGTTTAGGATTTAATAGAAGATATGGCCCTAGATAGATTAGAATGGCAATAAATAATAAGGTTAAGGCTTTGTTAAGTGGAGTTGTATCAACCATGAAGCACAAGCTATAAAGCACCACAATTGGGGAAAAATGATAATGATTATAAATCAATACTCTTACAAAGCTGTTACTTTACAAAATTCAACTCCCAATAAACCTGATGAGTCATACCTTACAGCCATTTCTGGGTTACATTTTTCAATGCAAATTTTTATAACGTCATGTGGCTCCACTAGTTTTTTGATTGAGAAACGAAAACCTGAACCATTAAAACACCTATTATCCAATGCACAACATCTCTACTATGACAGTATAAATACATCCGGATCCCCCACACATAACACACTACAAAGGAAACAATATTTTTTGGATTCCTTTTGCAATAAAACCTCTTTAATAATGCAATTGAGTGAATTTAAGTTCAGTGACAATAAACTATGAGACACTAATAAGTTGATTGCTAATAAACTTAATAGAAACTAACTTGTAGCTAATTTCTGGGCTCTTTCTCCTACACCACTCAATTGGACAGCATATCTTGAAACTATCATATTACATACATACATACATACATACATACATATATAACATTAACCATTCGATAAAAATTTAGGGCTGAGATTAAATGTCCTTACATAACTTATCCAAGAAAAATTAAAGTCCTTACCAAACTTACATAAGGCTGGAATCCCTTAAGAGATGGGGACTGTATATTTATGTGTGTGTCGATTAAGATAATGGGACAAAGATTTTTTTACACAATTTTTAACACTAGCTAATTTGTCAGGTATCCACATCCGCTTTTTTGGGAAACTGTAGGATCTTGTGGATCAAATGGCTTAAGAATGGTGTAAATAAATTTTGCATAAAATTTGAAACCCTGACCCTAGGAGTAATATATATATATATATATAGGTTTAACAGTTACCCTAACTAGCTGAAACTTTTGTAAAAAACTAATGACTGGCCTAAATTTTTGGAATCCTGAAAGATTTTTATTCTCTAAAAAATTAATTCATACAAACAGTGACAAAATTGAAATAGTATAATATTTGGGTATTCCAAAAAATCAACTCAACGATTTTACCTGCAAGAATTTCCATCAATTCAACCGCCTCCTCCACCTCGCCGCAATCCACAATCCGGCGACATTCTTTCGCCAGCATTTTTATGGCACTTCCATCAAACAACCCCAATGCAGAAATCCCAAGCTTCTCAACACTCCTCAACACCTCGACAACACTCCAAATCTTCCCCTCGCGAAGAACCCCCGAAATCCCCCTCGATACGAGCCCGACATTCAAGGACGCGACGAACCGCGAAGGCTCGAACCCATTAACGAGGACGGTCTCGGCGATCATCAGGAAATCATTGAGACGGCCGTCTGCGGCGAGGTTCGAAGCGAGGTCGGCGTAGTATTTGAGGGGGGATTCGTGGCGGCCGGTCGGTGGTGGTGAGGTCCTGTCGGATGGTAGTGGGGATTGGGGAGGAAGAATGGACGGTGGAGATTGGTGGGTGTTTAGAGGAGGGGAGCTTGGTGGGGTTGAGAAGTGAGGGTTTGGGTTTGTGGTGGTGGTGGTGGTGGTGGGGTGGTGTAGGGTTTGGAGGTATCACAGTGGAGGAGTTGAGGATGACAAGGTCCCTCATTCTTGGCCAACCGTTTTTTCTGTTGCTGCAACACGATTTTGTAGTGCCATTTTTTTTTTTTTTTAGTTTTAATTTTTTTGCCCGTATTTTATTTTTATTTTTTTGGTTGGCAGGTGTATTATACTTTCTTTTTCCTTTTTTCTTTTTTTTTTTTGGGGGGTGGGGTGGGGTTGTGTGAGTTAGGATCAGATAATTTGGATTTGAAACTTTTGAAAGGCATGTGTAATTGTGTATGATTGGGATGTGTTTGGAGGAGCAAGAATTTGTCTGAGAAATATTTTGGTCTTTTGTCTTGAACTAGTCTATTATTTTTATGGATAGTTCAAATCATTTTAAACACGGAGATGGCTCCTTTTTCTTTTTTTCTCTTTTTTTTTTTTTCAAATTATCACCAAATCTAGATTTGTTTTAAGAGAGAGTGAATGAACTTGAATTTTTTGTGACTTTTTTTTTTTTTTTTTTTTTGGGGGGGGGGGGGGGGGGGGGGGGGGGGGGGGGGGGGGTGGGGGTGGGGCTGGGGGTAAACTTGATTGGTAATTAAGTCTCTAAAATAAATACAAAAGGATAATTCTGACCAAATGAGACAACGTTGAAAACAACAGGTATTGTAAACCAATCCCTTGAAAGGGTCTAATTTACTAAGACTTGTATGTCAGACTGTATATAAATCATGTTCATCATGTTCATTATTATTTTTTCTATGTGACACTATGAGATTCATTTGCCAATTATTGCATTTCAAATTGTAATAACTTCTTAATTTTGATATTCTCGAATAGCATTCTCATTACTTGTTAAGTAGTAATATTGAGTTCAAATTCATGGAAAAACATTAATATCCATTTTTTGGTATTAGAGGGATTAGGGATAATAATTAATTCTATTGATTGTAAATAAAACTAAAAAAAAGTTAAAAATTATATTGAATAACTGGTGAGAGATTACTTCTATTAAATTAGTGATTGTGAGTCTCAATGTTTTGGTATACTATTTTTGATAAAGGAAAATGCTAAGTATACCTATTTTGTTTACTGAGTTAGTATACATGTTCATGCGTCTATGGCATTATCAAAAAATGATAAAAAAAACTTGGGTTCTTATGTCTTCAAAAAATAAATGTCACCTCATCCCATCCCATGGACATAGAATTGTCCTTAGATAAAATAAGGGTTTAATAATATTCTAAACTTCTTAACTATTACCAAAGTAAGGCACTGAAACATAATGATTATGTATATAGAGCAGAGACACATTAAGTAATTCATATATGAATAGTACTAGTAATCCCTAATAGTAAATTCTCTAATGTCAATAACCACACCAATAGATAAATGCAGCAATCACATAAACAACCACATCAATAATTTGTTTTTTTATTATTTTATTTATAACTGCATACCATGTCAATAGCCACACCATTACATAAAGATATTAAGGGGGGAGGGGGGATCATTAGCACTTTCCTTCATCCATAGGATAGGAAAACAAACCAAGCTGTTTAAACTTAGTTCAAGATTGTTTTAATAGTAGGCTTGTTCAAACTTATCCCTAGGAATCTAAGATAAACAAATCAAGTTCAAACTTCCCTTTTGATTTATTAATTTATCAAGCCAAAAATTCAGCAATGTCTTACTTGGCTTAATAAGTTCATTAATATTTAAAATAATCGAACCTATTAGTCAGCTTGAAATCAACTCATATTAAAAACTCCTAACTATCTAGAAAGTTCAAGGTGTTAATCTCAAGTCTTATTTTAAATGTTTTATTTTTTATTTTTTATATTTTTGGATAGGAAAAATAAACTTGTTAAATATATCCTTTTTTTTATTGTGGGTAGAAAAGTAGTTAAATATATCGACAACCCTAAATAGCCTAATGCTTCAGTAAGCTTGTAGTAGCTGTTTCAAAAGAGAGGCTTATAGTAATCCACTCCTATGAAAAAAAAAAAAAAAAAATTCCACTCCTTTGAGGACCAAAGCCAAAGTCCACAAAACCAGAAAGAGTCCTGCCACGGCACCTGGGAGGGACCTTTAAATACAACAGGCCCATACAGCCTAATCACAGGTCGAAGAGATCTCACGATCAAGAACTCTTTGCCCTCCGATCATCTTTCACACTCGGACGAAAACAGAAACCCTAGGAAAAAACCAGAAGCAAGAAAATTTGATGCAGATCAGAGATGCCTCCGAAGCAGCAATCGAAAGCAGAGTTAGCGAAGAAGCAGAAGATCGTAGAAGACAAGACATTCGGTCTTAAGAACAAGAACAAGAGCAAGAATGTCCAGAAATACGTCCAATCCCTTCAACAATCCGTCCAGCCCAAGCCCGACCCTTCCAAGATCAACGCCAAGGTTCGTTTCTCTTTTTTATTGCCAAACACCCCATTTAACCCCCCCCCCCCTCCCCTTTAAGCTTTGTTTGTTTGGTTGCCGATAAAATGCAGGAAAATGAAACAAAATTGAAAAAGAAATAGAAAGTCAGAACCTTTTTATCTTAGGTTTTTTTTTTTTTTCATTATGTATTGTAAAATTTTCACTTAAGCTTAATCTAATTCAGCTCTAGCAAAAACACCCTTTAATCCGAACGCTTTGTTTGTTTAATTCCCGAGAAATTGCAAGGAACAAGAGACAAAAAGGGAAAAAAGAAAGTCAGAACGTTTAAACCAGAGATTTTTCATTTATTTTTTTTATCATGTATTGTAAATTCCACTGAAGCTGAATGTAATTCATCTATCCCATGCATCCCCTTTAACCCCAGGATTTGTTTGCTCGCCGAGGAAAATGTGGGGAAAAGAAACGAAATCAGAACTTTAAATTCTTATATTTTTCATCGTGTATGTGTTTCTATACTGTACTCTTTAATCCATGTTTCTTCCATTTGAAATCCAATTGGCTAACAAATGACCGCCCTCCACAAACAAATGCCTTAACTGAAGAATTGTATCATTTACACCAAACGAACAACATTTAATAAACGATCAAAAAGGAAAACAGAACAGGGGGCAATACCGGTTCTACCACCAGCAGTGATAACAAGGACTGTGCTTTGAGGCAAATCCACCGTGGCTGCTGAAACCACTTTCAGTTTCCTCAAACCATTATCATCCCATGTTGGAAAGAAACGACAACCCAGATGAAGAAGAAGAAGCGAGATGATGAGAGTCAGTGGAATTTTCAGGATGTCGTACTTAAAGTGACACTCAACTACTAGATTTATGACATTGATGGGAGCTTGAAATTGAAGGCGTAGTAGTAAAGACGAATGGGACATGTGTCACCATAGGCATTCGCGAAGACTACAGTCTGTAGTATAAAGATTCGATATAGCTGAATCTAATATAAGTATGTAACATATTGCGTAGTTGAGTTGGTTCTCTATTTTGGAAACAAACAAGCAAATCAAAATTTGTTTTTGTTTTTTTATCAAGCCCATTTTTCTCTGTAACAAAATAGAGGTTTGATTTTACATGGTTGCAGCCAAGGTTTGATTCTCTTTGAACCCTTTTCACCCATAGGCTTTGTTTGGTTGCCAAGAATATGTAGGAAAAAAAAGAAAGAAATCATAATGTTGAATCTTAGAATTTCCATTATTTTATTAACAAGACACTACACCTGACTGAACCTAATATAAATGCATGGGTAGTTGGGCTGAATTTCTCACCTTTTCTTTTCATTTTTTTCTGAAACAAAATGGGAAAAAGAACAAAAGACTCAATTTCCTAATTTCTATTTTCTTGTTCATTTTATTGGTTTTTTTTTTTTTTGGGGGGGGGGGGGGGGTTAAGTGGTTTTCATCTGTTTTATTGGCGGCCAAACAGAGGGAAATCATCAATTGATTTGAAAAAGAAAAGAAATCATAAATTTGAATCTTAGTTTTTTGTTATTTAACAAAACCTCCATTCTATTAGCCCAGTACAGCCTTACGGCTTTGTTGAGTTGGGTTTTTCACTTTTTTGGAACAATAACAACAAAAATAAAAAACAGTCAAATCTTTTTAATTTGTCCTTTTTCTCCATTTTTCAGCAACAAAATGCTGGGTTATCATGGACTGATTTAATTGGTAATTTCGTTTATGAGATTAATTTGTGTTAATAAACAGAAAAAGAAAGAGGAAGAGAAGGCTAGAGAAAAGGAGCTGAATGATTTGTTCAAGATCGCAATCAGTCAGCCTAAAGTTCCAGTTGGTAATTATCTATTTGTTGGATTTTTTTGGCCATTGATAGTTTGATTATTTTGTTATGTGCATATGTGGGTTGAATCCAAATTAATAGCAATTGGTTACATGATCAGGTGTTGATCCCAAGTCCATATTATGTGAGTTTTATAAGGCGGGGCAGTGTGCAAAAGGTTTTAAGTGCAAGTTCTCACATGATTTGAATGTTCAGAGGAAAGGAGAAAAGATTGATATATACAGTGACAAGCGCGACCAAGGTTATTTAGCAAAATAGTACTTCATTTATGTGTTATTTGCGCCATTATCGTATGGGTTCTGATATGGTTATTTTTCTTTCTGACTTTATTGTCTGTATTTGTGGTGTTTCTTCCTTAAGAAACAATGGAGGATTGGGATCAAGAGACTTTGGAGAAAGTTGTGGAATCAAAGAAAAATGAGTATAACCAAAATAAGCCAACTGAGATTGTAAGTCTCTTCCATAGTTTCATTTGAATGATTTATTTTGCTAATTCTTAGTTTTTTTTTAAAAAATAAATAAATAAATAAAGGTAAATGCTTTTTTTGATGTTTTCGTATTATCTTATCTGGTTTCTTTTTTTTCAACCCCTCCCTTGATCCAAGCTTCTCACCACTAATGGAAGTGAAATTATCTTCTAATGTGGGAGCACATTGCAAGGGTTTTAGACATTTTAA
The DNA here is from genome assembly GCA_039720395.1 of Liquidambar formosana. Classification (NCBI taxonomy): domain Eukaryota; kingdom Viridiplantae; phylum Streptophyta; class Magnoliopsida; order Saxifragales; family Altingiaceae; genus Liquidambar; species Liquidambar formosana. Next base: position 42,940,723 of record CM077821.1, on the reverse strand, counting down.
ATTTTACATGTACGACACAATAGCATTTCCGAGAATTTTAGACATTTTAGATATTACATGTATTGCACAAGAGCAGTTTCATAATAAATTTTCCCATTCTAGGTTTGGTATTGTCATTATTTTGTTAAACGTGCATTAGTTATTGCACACACACAATCATGTTCGATTTCTTTCTTCATATTGGTGGACAGATAACACAGAACCTTTAGCTAACTCATAGTTTTCGGAAGGGGAAGTAGAAATGGGTATTGCCATGGGAAATAAATTTGGAAATGCATTTTCAAAAGAAAAATACACAATGACGTGTGAAATGCGGGAATTACTTGGAATCGAGTAGGAAATGTGGAGGCAAGTTGAAGAATTAAAGATATTTTTACAAAATGTTCATAATTTTTCATAGAAAAGGTTTGGAAAATTTCTAACTGAAGATGGTAGATATGGGAAATGTGTTTCCCAAGATTTCTAAGAAGGCATCTAGGTTTAAAGTTTTCCCAATGCATTTAAAACTTCATGGCGCTTCCATGTCATCTTTGAAATGCCTTCCATGAAAATCCCCAAAATTTTTGTCCCTGCTTTGGAAATGTGTTTTCCACCTAAACTAGGTTCTCTTAAAATCCAAGTGAAATACTTATGTTTATTCGCTATTCCATGGTGTAGAAATGTCATGGTTGTTTTGCAAGCACTTATGACTCTGTCATGTTAGTGTACTTATTTGGATGTGCAATGACTATTCTAATCGGTTATGCTTCAGTTTGAAGGAGTAACAAGATCAAAGATGAAGGCGAAAAGGATGTGAGTAATTATTGGGAAAGGACCTTGTGGTCAATGATTTAACAAACTAATGGCCTCCGATAGAGTGGAAATGGCGAGATAGGAGTGGTGTAATTATTAAGAAAGTCACTGTCCATTCATTGTCTTTGGATATATTTGCAGGTCTGTAAATACTTTTTGGAGGCAGTTGAGAAGAAACAGTATGGTTGGTTTTGGGTCTGTCCAAATGGTGGTAAAGACTGCCACTACAGGCATGCACTTCCTCCAGGGTATGTTTTAAAATCTCAGATGAAGGCTTTGCTAGAGGAAGAAACTGAGAAGATATCTATTGAGGAAGAGATTGAAAATCAGGTGATCATTGGATTTGCTATAATGATTCCCATGTCCTCCACATAGCAGAAGAAGTTTTTTGTTATTACCAATTGCAGCCTTCCGGTTATCATCATTTTAGTTAATTCTCCTAATTGAATATCTGCTTTTGGCTTTAGCGTGCAAAAGTAACGACTTCAACTCCTATGACTCCTGAGCTGTTCAAGCAATGGAAGAAGAAAAAGATGGAAGAAAGAGATGCTGGGTTGGCTGCACAGAGGGCGGAGAGGGCTAAGAATGACCGAATGAGGTATTATCCTCTCTCTCTCTCTCTCTCTCTCTCTCTCTCTCTCTCTCTCTTGTGTGCGTGTGTAGTCGTTGGATGCTATCGGTTAAAGTGATTAACTTTCTATCTATTTCAGTGGCCGCGAGCTATTCCTGTCAGATTCTACTTTGTTTGTGGATGATGCTGAGGCATATGAAAAGTACCAAAGAGGGGAAGAATCTGATGTTGCTGAACAAAAGGTAAACCTTTCACTTTTACCTTTATACTTTGTCCAAAGGTCTTGGAGACCTCCACCCTTGGGTAGCCCAGTTGGTAAGGGTGAATTTGTGATTGTGTGGTTAGGCGCACAGTCTCGGTTTGATTCCCAATTAGGACAACCCAAGATTTAAGTGGGGGGCTGTGGCGGTGGGTTGCTGTGATGGTCTTCCCGGGGTTTAGGTTCCATGGGTGGGTCCAAAGGGCTCGGCTGTGGGATGGAACTACTGTTATCAAAGGTCTTGGAGACCTCACAACCTTCTAGTGGATGAAGTGTCTGAACATATGGTTACAATTTCTAATGTATAAATGTTGCACTTAGGAAAGATTTTATGACTGCAGAAACATGCAAATATCTCTTGCAGTTGTTAGTATGTCTTAGGACAGCACTCTTCTACGTTAAATATTATACATCTGAGTTCTATATTATGATCCACCACATTTTGGTAATGTTGATCTATTATTAAGAAGGGTCATATGATTGGAAGGTGCTTTAAGCAATGTGTTATGTAGATGGACTTGATAGCAATATGTTTTGCATAAATGGTGTTCATGGTGCCTGGTGATGGAGAGGAGAACATGAGGTCGTACCATCTCTATCTTTATACACACAGAGACTCTTACTTTATGGTTGAAGACTTCACAGTACCCAATACACATTCTCTATGTTATATTATTTTGTTCATTAATGTCCCTTGAAATTGTCCATTGTTTCAATGCAAGGTCATTAATTTGTCCACTTTTAGATATGATACCACAACATGCTCTTTCTTTGTTTGAATTCAAAGCCTGATTAGAAATGAAATTATTAGATTAGGATCTTAGTCTATATATATGTATATATGTATTATAATTCTAATTACCTTGTAATTATTGAATTAATAGGATGATTAGTTATAGCTAGAGCAGTTATATTACTTATTAATTCTAAATGAATGAATATTCCATTTTGTTATAGAGGGTCTGTCCTAACTCCTAAGGATAAAAAATGAAGTGAAAGAGAAATATGCGATCTAGATAATGTAATCCAAATCATAATGGGACATTCTTCCACTTCATTGGGAAAGGAGGAAGCTAAGATGGAAAAATAGTGGAAGATAGAATTGATTTTTCAAATATTCCAAATTGCATGGGAAAAAATAGAGGAAGAGAAGAATATATACGTGCTATAAATCCATCTATATTGAATAGCAGCTGATGATGCAGAAGAGTCTGTCATTTTGGGATTGTGTGAGGCTGACTTATAGCTCCTGCTACATTTGGTTATCTATGCGGTATTTATTACTATCTTTGATTTTGATTTTGGTTCATGCTATTACTTCCTCTTTTAATAGTTCAGTAGTCTAATTAGCTATATAATTTGTTGACACAAACACTGAGTGTCACATTTTGATTCAAACATGGTGTGAAATACAGCAATTGTCCAAAATTTGGACATGGAGACATGACTGTACATCTATGTTTTCGTCAGTTCGTGAATATACTATATTGGACACAGATATTTGTTATTTTGTCTATTTTTAAGTTTTGTGTGTGTTTGGAACAGCCATAAAGAGTAGAGTAGTAAATAAAGTAGTAATTATGTACAAGTTCCATGACTAAAAGACATAACAGACTTTTTCTTATGCAAATTTTCTGAGTAAATTAAGGTGTTGGTTTTGTAAGTGTTCAAACTAGTGGTGGACATGTCAACAAGTGTCCGACACACAAATCCTCAAGAAGGGGGAATGGCCCACAAATCATAGTTAATTAGATTTTAACGAATGTGAAAATGCAAGACATTTGAAGGATTAGTGTGGTACTTGATATGCAAAATGGAACATGTCCAGTTTTGCATTAATTATGTCATTGATGTGGATATAGAAATCGTATGGTGTAGCAATATGCTGAACTTCTCTTGTTGCTCATCTTCTGATTTAAAAAAAATGCAGGTCAATGACCATCCTGCAGCAGAAGGACCAAGTACCTCAGCCACAACTGTTGACGATGCTGAAGTTCCTCCAGACGATGATGAGGATGATCTGGACATGGACGAGTTAAATGAGCTGGAAGCAAGCTTATCTAGAACTTCGATTCAAATTCGTGAGCCGGGCGTGAATGCATAATCTTGAGAGATACAACAGAGTCTATAGTCTACACATGTTTTTTAAGTGTTGATTCCATACTCCTGCTGCATGGGTGTCACCCACCCCTGGCTGTCATACTGATGTTAGTTTCAAACAGGGATTGTGAAGGTAATTAACCTATCACTGAGAACATACTGCTACCTGGGAAAAAAAGAGAACGTCAATGCTGTTGAAATAATTGTCAGGATGAATTTTTCATATGGAATGAGGCTTGTTTTTTGTCCTTTCATACATTTTTTAGCGTTCAGACCTTGTGATAATTACTGTTGAGTTGATTCTGCGTTTTGATGCTGGGTTAGGGCTTCCCCCCAACGCCAACCCCCCCCCCCCCCCTCCCAAAAAAAAAAAAAAGAAAAAGGAAAAAAGAAAAAAAAACACCCATAAAGACAGCCACCCCAAGAATATCACACAATCTTATACCTTTTCCATAAGATAAATACCCTTCGAACTCAATTTTTCAGATAGCAGCGCAGATATTCAACCTCCCACCTTCTCTTTCAAAGGGTGGGAGAATTATCACCTAAGCTACAAGGTTAGTGATATCTTAGTTATTTTTTATAACTATAGGCCCAACATTTTTAGCAGTATAAACTATAACAAAACTTGAGAGAGGTTGTTTGTTTTGCGAGAGCATATGATACCAATACACCATACTTTGCATAAAATGAAACATTGGAGACACCATTTGATTTGGCACAACTTGAATTTACTTTGTTAGTGTAAAACAGTATTTAGATCTACTTATAGAATGTATCAAGGATTAGTTGGATTGGGTGATGATTTCTCTTTTCAGAAAATGGGGGTGTGACCCGGGTAGCTCTCGTCATCTTATAAACCCTCCATCTCAAAGTCGAACTCAAGATTTCCACCTAGAAAGGGACGAGAAATACCATATGGCCCAGAGATGCTGATGGTGATTAGGTAAGTTCAAGCCATTCCAGCTGGTACCCCTTTCACAATCGCCTTTGGTTTGACTATTGGCTGGCCCTCGTCTAAGGGAAAGGTAGTAGGTATATACCAAATTTATCAATCGTTGCCATTGTTTCCCACATTTTCAAAAATGATGGCACAATGTGGAATACGTTGTATCAGACTTGTATGTTGACATGTTGTACGAGACTTGGGGCTATTATCACCGGCCTATTCTTGCTTGCAAATGGGAAAGGCTGGGAGTTCTAGTCTCGAAAAAAAGACAATAGAGTAGGGTGCTGGGTTGGTACCAAAAAAACAAAAACAAAGACAAAAAATATGCCAAGACTTGGGGGATGTTGGAACTTGTCACAGTGGGTGGAAACACTCGATTGAGTTTTGTGTAACACTTCAGGGCCTGTGGGCCCGTTTGGACGTTCTATTGGAAATTAAATAATTTTAGTCTTCCTTATATAACATTGAAGTACAATTGCATGCACCACCCTTGAATGGAAAAATTGAAGAGAATAATGTTTATCATAACAAATGAGAGTCGATGGCGTTTCGAGAATTCTAAAAATTGATCTTAGGACAAAGTATAATGATAATTCCAACTATTGAAATTAGTTTCATTCAATCCTAACAATAAAAAAAAAAAAAAGGTAGTTTCATACAAGATAGATGTATTTATGTCTTTAATACTATGAAATATACATTATAATTATTTAATTTCTTTTTAAATGCCCAAAACAGCCCTTGAAGGATCAAGGTTAGTAGCTTTAACATGGAGACATTACCTTCATCACCAAATATTTTTAAAAAAAGACGTTATTTACCATGATTCCAAAATGCCTGTTTCGAAAAACAAATAAATTCATCTAAATGCTGTAAAATGATAATAAAAATAATAAAACACAAGAAGCTCATTTAAAAACCAACGTAAAACACATGGCACTGACTCATTGTGTTCATGTGGCATACAATAGAAACCGCACCAGAGTGTGGGCTACGGCATAAGGTGTGTGATTAGACAAGAAGTCAAACATATGTAAATCCAAACCACCGTCCACCGTTGGAAAGTGGGGATTTCACATTTATGGAGACAGCTTTCATTAGAACAACCAATGGACAATTTTAGATGTTTCAATGTTTTCATTGTTGTAGCCAAGGAGGTCTTATCATGCGAAGATATGGCAATATGTATAGGTTTGCCAGCTTTAACTCATTAGGTTAGGGAGACGACGACAAAAACTAAAAAGAAAAAAAAAACTAAAGGGAGGAAGACCTTGTACGATAATCCATCACAATAACGGATCCTCGATCAGGGTCAGTCGTGAGTTTTTTGGGTTCGAAGCTGACTCTTAAATAGGGTTATATATAGACGTGGGTTAAGAACTACTTGAGGTCCTTAGACTTGGGTTGGGACTTTTACTAATGTAGGTATTAAAACACATGTGTTTTTTTTAATTAAAAAAAAAAAATTTAAAGCCTACTATAAGGGTAACAACTAATTTGGTTCCCTCATTTTTTTTTTTTCTAACATTGAGAGCCTTAAGCGGTTGCCTGACCTGCCTAATATCAGCTCTGGCGACCCTCACCACAACGTCACATGTATTCAGAGGGGGGAAAAAAACATGGGATTCATATGTGGGCATTTGTTCATGTGTCCCATGTTCTTTTAATTTTGTAATGCTGGACCATCATGCTAGTCATGTTAATTTACCAACTCATTTATAAATCCCGGATTATTAGAGAGGTGATTAACTACATAAATCAATCAGTTACAACACTCTCTCGCATTTTTGGTCTTCGGCCTATACAAGGACGTAGAAGAATTAATATGAGGACACCCCAATGTTGGAATTGTCTTGTACCTGAACTTAGAAGAATTAAATTACAATAATGGCACTAAGGTAAAAACACAATTCCAATGTTTGGAACACAAGACTTCATATTCTGATATCATATTAATTTATCAAGTCATCTAAAAGTTTTGGTTTTTAGAGAGAGAGCTAATAATGTATATCGACAGCCATGTTATGATAAACCCCTGCGCTATCGTGGTGGGTTTTTTTTTTTTTTTGAGATGATATTTCACCAGATTTGATGTGTTGTATCCTCGTAAAGTCAAATACGAATATAGCAAACAAATGTTGCTCAAATTAAGAATTTTAACATTTAAAAATTAGATAATACTTGACTCCTCACAATGGAGGAGCAACTCCTCCTCCCTCCCACTCATATTATGCCATGTGTCATAATTAACTTTAAAAAATATGGATACATGAATACGGACACATGAATATAAATATATGAACACATATTCATATTCATTTGGACAAATAAACATATATACATGAATACATGAACACATATCTATAATAATATAACATAGAGATACATATACACAATCAATTTTCATTTGTTATGTTAAACGCATGGTATAATATGAGTAGAAGGGAGGAGGAGTTGCTCCTCCACTGTGAGGAGCCAAGTATTATCCTTAAAAATTCATTGAATAGTTTTTATATCATTCAAGTTAACCCATAGAAGGTCAAAGCATATTTAGAAAACCTAACATCCTAATTTCCATCTAATTTTGTCCAAATAATGAATGTTTTGGATTAAATTTCCTTCTAACACTTATTATACGAGCACTTGATTCTCTAATGAAGATTTACCGATACATGTAAGTAGAACCCATTCATGTCTTGTGTGAGTCCAAATAAGTCCTAATTAATCTATTAGGATTAGTCTAATAACGAGGGATCCAAGGTGGCATAAAAGGTAAGCTTAGAATGAGTTAGGGGTTTGAATCTCTTCATTTTTACCTATTAAAAAAAAAAAAAAAAAGGCTCCTACTTGATATTACCGTATGATTTTAAAATATTTGATCATCTTAAAATGATTGTGAGTGAGTTTTCCATATAACTGTGACAAGTAAAACGTGGGTTACGGCATAAGGTATATGATTAGACAAGAAGCCAAACATATGTAAATCCAAACCACCGTGGGAAAGTGGGGATTTCACATTTATAAAGACAGCTTCCTTTAAAACAACCAATCGACAACTTTTGCTGTTCCAATGTTTTCATTGTTGTAGCCAAGGAGGTCTTATCATGCCAAGATATGGCAATCTGTATCGGTTTGCCAGCTTTAACTCATTAGGTTAGGGAGACGACGACAAAAGAGAAAAAAAAAATAGAAAAAGAAAAAGGAAGACCTTGTACGATAATCCATCACAATAACGGATCCTCGATCAGGCCAGTTTTTTGGGTCCAAAACGGACTCTTAAAATAGGGTTACGCATAGACTTGGGTTGACAATTACTTGGGTTCTTAGACTTGGGTTAGACTTTTACTAATTTAGGTATTAAAATACATGTTTTTTTAAATAAAAAAAAAATTAAATCATACTACAAGGGTAACAACTAATTTGGTTCCCCCATTTTTTATTAAAAATTGAGGACCTTAAACGGTTGCCTAACATGCCTAATATCAGGTCCAACGACCCTGAGCCCAATGTCACATGTATTCAGGGGGGAAAAAAAAAAAACATGGAATTCATGTGAGCATTTGTTCATGTGTCCCATGTTCTTTTATTTTTGCAATGCTGGACCACCATGCTAGTCATGTTAATTTACCAACTCATTCATAAATCCCAGATTATTAGAAAGGTGATTAACTAAATAAATCAATCAGCTACAACACTCTCTCGCATTTCTGGTCTTCGGCTTATACAAGGACGTAGAAGAATTAATATGAGGACACCCTAAGGATGGAATTGTCCTGTACCTGAACATAGAAGAATTAAATTAATATAAGGCACTAAGGTAGAAACACAATTCCAATGTTTGGAACACAAGACTTCCTATTATGATATTATATTAATTTATTAAGTCATCTTAAAATTCAAACGTTTAGAGAGAGAGAGCCAATAATGTACATCAACGGTCCTAATGAATACGTAAGCTACTACGCATGTCGGGATAGGCCTCTTCATTGGGTGCAATACTTTCTCCTCAAAAAAAAAATTAATTAAATTAATTGGGGAACACCAAATACTTTAGGAGAGCATTGCTCCATTAAAGCAACCAAAAGACAACGTTCACTGTTGAAGAGCTTTTCGAAAGCTGAACAAATTCTCAGAATATCAAGCCAATTCAATAAATGGCAATATATATGTACGGTTTTAGGCTTTCAGGAGGTCCAATTCATTGGAGATGACATTAATATGATTAAATTCATTGCATGCGAGCCTCATGCTTGCGTAGATGAATTCGCTCATCACCACCTTCAGCCGCATACGCGACCTCATAAAAAAAAAATAAAAAATAAAAAATAAAAAAAAGGTTTGTTTTTGGTTTTGGGTAAATATCCAAAATGTTGTTCAATTAAAGAATTTGAACTTTTAAAAATTCATTGAATAGTTTTAATATCATTCAAGTTAATCTATAAAGCATATTTAGAAAACCCGACATCCTAATTTCCATATAATTTTGTCCAAATAATGAATGTTTTGGATTAAATTTCCTTCTAACATTTATTATTCGAGCACTGGATTCTTTAATGAACATTTACCGATACATATGAATAGAACCCATTCATGTCTTGTGTGAATCCAAACAAGTCCTAATTAATCTATTAGGACTAGTTTAATAGTGAGAGATTGAGAGTGACATAAAAGGTAGGCTCAGAATGAGTTAAGGGTTTAAATCCGTCTAATTTGAAACCCAAAAAAAAAAAAAAAATGAAGAGAGAGAAAAGAAGAAGCTCCTACTTGATAAATCCGTACGGTTTAAAATTATTTTATCATCTTAAATTGATTATTGATAACAAGTCTACGGAGTATTTACGGACAAAAAAAACAAGAGTACCATTTTGATTTTTTTAAGGCATGATGTGAATGATTGAAAAATACAATAAAGGTGGGCATCCTATCTAGGTCGTCGGCCACATATAAAAGATGAGAAAGAATCAGAATGGTGGTGAAGAGGCCCACCACCACATGAACACATCTATGATTTCTTGAATAATATTTCCGTTAGTGCATCTTTATGTCGAGTACTCTGGCAATATGGTTACTTGGTTAGCAGTGAAAGAGAAAAGAGAAAAGTTATGATGAATTGTCTTTAGGTTTGGTGGTATGTCCAAACCCTATAGAAGATGTGAGGTTTGTAAAAGACTTCGTATAGAGTTCCTTTAAGGTGTGTATTTACTCCTATATTTTGGGGAGAAAGAAGAGAGAAAGTCCTACCTCCCATGAATAGATAGGCAAACTTTTCATGTGGTTCAAGAGGTATTGCATGAATTAATATGCATTCCTATAATTGGATAAAGGATTCTTCAACGGATTCTAAATCACGTGGCTTAATCATATGAGCCGATTAAAATATTATGGTCTCATGCTTTATGTACTTTATTTTAACCCCTTTTTGGTTGAATTTAAACTAGGGTGCAAGTCGGGTTGGTTTGATTCTAGTTTAAGTTTGATAGAACTAACCTGGGTCAGTTCGTTTCCATTTTGACCCTTTACTGAGCCAAACCAAACCGACTTGCACCATTACTTTAAGCTCATGACATTCTGCTCTAATACCGTATTAACATGCAATAGATTTTGCTCTGATGCATTTGTAACTCTAAAGCAAAAATTAATAGAGCTGTCGAGATGTTGTGAGATGTCCAAAACAGGCTCTAATTAATACAGTTCAAAATTATTTAATCATAAAAAATTAACTATTAATGTCAAAGAACCATTTTCAGACGGCAAAATAATAGTACCATTTTGATTCTATTGAGGCATAATGCGAATGATTGAAAAGCACTATGAAGGGAAGGCAGGCAAACTTCTTGGTCGTCGGCCAGTGGCCACATAGTTTGAGGATCACAATGGTGGGGAACAGGCTCACCACCATATGGACACTTACATCATTGAACGGCTCCATTTTTCATTTTTTTCTAAGTCTCATTCTATGGCTCATTGGATTATTTATAATAAGTTCACCTTGAGTGTAAAGTGATCTAGGATTATGATTATCAGTGAGAGAAAAGTTACTACAAGGGCATCTTTATTGGTGTATTTCTCGACTTCTTCCCTTCTTCCCTTAATTCAGGGGACATCGATCCCATAAATTAAAAACAGGTACCTTACCATTGGATAAAGGATTATTATTTTATTTTTTTTAGAGTTCTACATATAAAATTTAATCATAAAATGTCAATGAGTTTTATCACTTGTGGCAATCAAAGAAATTTATGTTGTCTCTCTCATCAAATAATGTTTGACTAGAATTCTTTGTGAATTTTCACCCATACTTGTGATCCCATTTTAAAATATTTTCGGCTGAAAAAAGATAGTAATTAATTGAACGAACTCAATATGATAAATTTGATGCCGTAATGTGTGTCTTAGATTCAATGCTTAAAATAGTTTGGAAAAAATAAAAGAGAAGATGGATACTGAGTGGCACGGTTATAAATAATTTGAAAGTTAAAAAATAAGGGTATTTTTATCTATTTGGTGTCAAAAGAGGCTATAAAATTAATGTTTCTGTTTATGATTCAATTATAAAAAAAATATCTTATATTATAGGGTTATGACCAAAAATCCCAAAAATAAAAGAGCTCATGGCACTAAGGGATGAGAGTACTTGGACTCTATGAGTGAAGCAAATTTCATCAACAATAGCAGTGAAAATTGTTGGGGCAACATTAAGGACATAGAAGAGGGATGATAGGCATCAACACTTAAAAGGTTGTCCTGCTTTGCGGTGTAATGCTGCCATAATAAGATCTTTGATCTTTTTTAAGGTAACACTGCTTTATTTTTCATTTTAAAAAAAAAAAAAAAACTATACTCAAATGCTTGCTTTAGTATATCATTTGTTACCCTAAAACCACGCCCACGTGCGCGCACAAAAAACAAAAAAGAAAAGAAAAAGGAAGACCAAATCTATAAGAAATCCAATCCATGACCAAAGTGCCTCAAATTTTCCTAGAACAAGTAAAAGTCCACAGCCCAAGTGCCTGAATTCTCCTTAGCATAAGTAGAAGTCCATAGAAGTTTGGTAAAACTCCAGCTTACCAAATAACCCGAAGTTCAAAGAAAAAGAATAGGTCCACGAGTGTATAGCTCCTGTTGTTTTTTCTGGTGGAAATGTGAGGTTTCTTGTCCCCTTTGTAGCCATTCAGAAACAAAGCTGAATGACACGATGTCTAGGGCAAGGCAAACAACCAAACCCCACAAGACACTTTGGGTCTGCTTCGCGTGAAAAATGGGTCCACTCAAAACTTTTGGGATGATACGTTCATCCAAGGAAGCTGGTCTTGGATTGGTGCACTCATGCAGGGAAATCAGAGTTCCAAGAGTAAAATTTGTTAATTTATTCACTTGAGATCTCTTCTGGTGATTCTGTCCCTCTAACAGAAGGCCAGAAATGACAATGATAGAATACAAGCAATATGGGACTCGAACAATCAAACCCCAAAATTAGATTGATTATTGATTATAATGATAGAAAATATATATATATATAGAATCAATGTGGGACTCGGAACAGCCAAACCCAGAATTTTGAAGACCCAAGAGGGCCAAGACACGCCTTGGCTCTGGCACCTTGCTGTCAACTTGCTAAAATATTGAGAGAGAGATCAGAGTGCAATTCTCCTTACCTAAATACAAAAATAGACTAAAATTCTTGATATCCAAATATAATTATCACAAATAGATACCCTTCTAAGTACTGCCATGGAATGATGCAGCAAAAGCACCAAACAAAGCTCAATTCAGTGAAATTGCGACGTGGGGAGATGAAGATGCTTGTTGAACTTCACCATTCAGTTATAAATCTGAATGTCCTTCTCCATCTTGTGTGCATTGGGTTGGAGTTTTGGAGGCTGACCTTCCTCTGCAATCACCTTCCCTTCTTTTCGTCTCTTTTTGCTGCTGCTCACTCCCATCGCCTTCGAAACTACTTTGCTTACCATATTAACAAATTTTTGGATTATGTTCATTTTTATCTGGCCTCTTTTTGGAGGAAGCCTAGTCTTCTGTTTCTTCGCGGGTTCGGCGTGTCCATCAGCCATAGCCATTTCTGAAGTAATACAGCGACCACTGACAAAAGTAGAAACCTATCCTCTGTCTCCAACACAGAGAAAAAAGAAAGAGAACCCCAGAAGCTTTCTGTGAAGTTGAAAGAATTTCCCTATGTTTGTGTGGGACAGAAACGAGTGAGGGAGAGAGAGACTGGTGGGGTATTTATATTGTTTTGGAAGCATTAGCAAAAGAATGAAAATATTAATTTCAATTATATGTTAATTTATGAAGTCAGCAGTTCCTAAATAGGCACTACTGAATATTGATATGGTGAGTTGGTGCAAGTAGATTATGATGGTGCAAAATATCTATAAACATACAGATATACATCAGAAGACCAAGAAATTATTGGGTCGACAAAAAGAGCTCATAGTGTTTGACAGCTTCTGGGTCCACCCCAAGATTAGATCAATAAGCAAAAGAAAAACAGAGATACAATGAAAATGATTTCCTCTTGAAAAACAAAGCAAATACTATTATGATGGCTGGCTAAGACTAAAATCCTAAGAAGATTATCAAATTTAGGGGAAAGTCAAAAGTCACCTCTGCTGCCTAAAAATTGCCTCACCCATACCTTATGGCACCAGACAAGCTCTTTGATGCCCTTCTATGTCAAATACTACAACCCTTAGCTTACTTGTACCCGCAACTTCCAATGTCTCCTGTGAAAGGGACTCCAAAGTTTGGATAGGCTTTGGCAGGAGACAAGCAAAACAGGTGTCCTTTTATGGTGAAGGGAACACAAAGAAGTGGGAAATTAAGAGGAGAGAAACCATTTTTGAGGTTTCAAGTCCATCATTATTAAGAGATCATAAAATACATGAAAAGAGAAAAAGGATTACTTGGATAGCATAAGTAAAGTCTTAATGGCAATCTTATTGATGACTGCCGGGCCCTTTCAGTTTGCCCTTTGAGCTGCACCCTTAAGACACCCTCATTCTCATCCAGAATGCAATATGCCTGTGCTGACCACTTGGCTAACATGGGTTCACTCAGCGACTCTGGGCTAGCGATCTCACATGACCCTATTCATCATCTCCAACAGCTGTTTTTCTAGTGGACTTGGGACGCGGCACGTGGCTGCTCCATGTTGTAGCAGGTTGTAGTCCTGTTCCTTTCAAACCATTAACCAAAACAATTAATGGAAAGAAAGAAAGAAAGAAAAAAAAAAGGCCAGAAGAGGACCCCTCCCCTTCCCCTCTCTCTTCGATTAAGGTTTCAGTGTCAGCAAAATTCAGTTGGGTTCCCTAGAAGAAGTTACCAGTGCTCCCTCTGCCCTAACCCAAATGCAAGTGTGCACACGACACAAACAAAAACCAACAATATTTAGATCAACTGTTACTCTGTTAAGACTCCTTAACAAACGATAAATTTCACAACTCAACTGAATGAAGCGTAGGGTCAGTAACACAAATCATTTTTTGCCCTATCCTTCATGAAGTCACTCAGCTTAAGAGGGAAAATGATAAATAAGAAAACAATAAAGATCATTTACAATAAGATTAAGAGGAGCACAATCCTAGGTGAAAATAACAAAGAGACTTGAGAAATGCACAAGAAGAATTCTGGCATAATAAAGGATAGGACGGGGAACCATCATCCAAAGACTACAACCTCTCACTTTTCCAAGAAGTCTGCAGTTAGTCTCTTTGAATATCAAGTCAAATAGAAGAGGTCATGTAATATTGACTGTAACTTAACCATTACACCACCAAAAGGAATATAGGACTGCAGAAACCTCTAAATTAAAGTTGAGGTATTTTTTTATTATTATAAGAAAAATTCATTTCAGCATCATCTGCTATTGTTTTTGGGCTAACTGCCGGATTATGATGGGCTGTGCTGCGTGTGCATTATGAATTTCTTCACATAATAATGAGATACATTAGTTTTCAGACTACCAAATTCTGAATGGGCGATATAGATATATTGTGCCTCAGAGGGGAACCAATAATGTTAAAGAGGAAAAACAACAGAAGGCAGAACAACAAAAGTAGCTTCATTACTAACAACTTATAATTCCCTCCCTTATGGGCATTCGCTTATAAACAATATCATATCGTTACAGCACGAGACCTGGTTTCTAAGATGGAGTCAATGTTTAAATGAAATTACTTGAGAGGGAAAAGAATGGTGTAGATCAAAAGAAATGTAACTACTATAATAGCCCCAACTAGAGTGAATGTTGGACTGGTCCATAACATCAGATTTGACCTCTCTGTTTTCTTAATAGGATCAACCTCCTCGGACAGTGGGTAGTTTGAACGCCTAGGATTCCAGGTCACGTACTTGTTTGGAGAGAACTGTGAGAAGAAGGTCTTTTTCCCCTGTTTCCTGAAGCTTGACCAGGCCTTGTCCCAGTCTGTTGAGTATTTATCACCTGGAAATGCGCACAAACAATGGCGGTAACTGGGTAAGAGTCTTTTTGACAATTATCTTACAAAGCAATGTGAATTAGTTAAAGCAAGTGATTCGCTATTCATAAAAAAACTATACATATAAAAAGTACCGTTTTAATGGGAAACATGGAAGCTTGCTGGTTATGTGATAAAAAATGCAGCAGAATCAGCTATAAGGAAAGAACCATTAACTATAAATGAACCATATCTGAAGTGATGCTGAATCTTGTTTCTGTAAAACAAAGGCTCAAATGTCACCAAAAGGATCTCATAACTGTAAATAGTTTGTGTATAGCTGATGTAGGTAAGTAGGTTAGAGCTAAAAATATTGATTGCACAGTTCAAAGTTGATTAAAGTGACCAATAATGGGAAGATTTCGAGAGCATATTTATGGATGACCATCTCAAGTAAAGTGAATGCATCTTTTTGCTGTGGTGTGGTTGGCATCGCATACAAGAATAAACTACATGGCATTTAAGTGGGAAAATTGGCGTGTGGAGATTGAGTAGGCATGCCCCAGTACCTGTTTCTTTCGTTCACACCAAATGAGAATTGCAATACAACCATTGCTTTTACACGCAAGTAGGAGTGAGTCTTCCATGTAAATGTGACACAGCCAGGTAGTGTCACAAGCCAATAGGGGCCTTGCAAAGTGGGATTGTGGGGTCAAAAAGTACACTGACAATCCCACATTGTAAGGCCCCTATTGGCTTGTGATACCACCTGGCCATATCACAGTTACATGGAAGTTTTTCTCCACAAGTAGGCGGTTTATCAAAACCAGATGATAGGGATGATAGGGCAGCTTGGTCAATCTTAAATTGGCCCTAGGCTACAGGGAACCAGTCAAGATGTGCCTTTCAGCCAGGCACTCTGCCACCACAGTCGAGATGTAAAAGCCTTTTTTGTTTTTGGTTTTTGGTTTTTTTTGTTTTTTCTTGAAATGCTGCCAACCATCATAAAATATTACATATGCCTGGGATAATATATAAAACTAAATCACTTTGCAAATAGTTTTTCAGATCATTTAGGTTCAATGTCTAATGCTTAGGTTACTACACAGTTTCACCAATTGGGCTTGTGTAGACATCTGACATTACTGGGTACAAGTCAAAACATAATATCATTAACGGATAGCGAGACTCTATTGGAAAAAATCTCTGAAATGTTAGATCACATAAGTAGAACATTGATATACTTAAATCTTGAAATAGATTTAAATCCCCCTCTACTAACATAAGCACCAAATATTGAAATTAAATGAATACAAAAATTAACTGCAACTCGCATTAAAAATCAATTCAATCCCCCATGAGGAAAGAATGCAGGAAATAAAAAGAATTTTCTCATCGCCTCAACAATGAAAGTATGATATCATCATATACCCCCCCCCCCCCCATGTTCCCTCTTTTGGGAATGCCCTCCATTTCTCATTGATCCGATCATTTCAATGTTGAACTAGTGTTATATCTTCCGCCCAATTTGCCAAAATGAGCTAGCTATTCTTTGCATTTGCAGAAATGGTAGCATTGTATTTTTCTTTCTCTAAGAAAAAACAATTTTAACTAATGCAACCTCTCCAACCATGCGGTAGATATAGATAATGCACCATTCCCCCCACCTATCCCCCCCAAAAAAATAGAAGAAAAAACCTCCCCTTTCTCTCTTGGGAGACCTATCAAAGCTAGTTGGTGCTTAGTGTACTTCACAACAGGTGACACTAGATCCTCTGAACACAGATGGATCGTCCAAAAAATTCAGATACTTGATAATTAAAAATCTTTCAAATTTCCATCACTAGATACCCACATCTATATATATATATATATACAAGAGAAGGTGCATAAAGGATGACCCACCTCTGGTGTTGTTGTCGCTGTTGCTGTCGCCATTTTGTTTGGGTGGTGGTTCAGAGTCCCTTCTTGAACACAAAGGTTTGAACGGAGAGCAATGATAAACAGAAGAAGAAGAAGGAGAAGGGTTTTGTTTGGTTGATCTGGATTGAAAACTGTGTGCATGTTATGATTCCGATTCGAACCTGAATATCCATTTGCATATCCCTCTGCTTTTCAATGCCTGCCTCTGCTTTAACCTGGCAAAATGCTCTCTCTCTTATCGTTTTAGACTAATACGAGCCCCACAATCGGCCACGTCATTGAGGAGTGTGACACGTGTTGACTTGTAAGTGTAGCGTGAGAACCATGGGGAAAGTGAGGTGGACTGTTCTGATCTTGCCATCTCAGATGATAAAGAGCCTTTGTAACATGGGCTTGGGCAATACCAGTTTCAATTCTGACCGGCCTGGCTCGGACCCCGCCAAATTTCAGGTTCGAGGGAGTTTTCAATGAAGGAAATGCTAGTTAGCCCGTACTTTGTTATATGAGTTTTAAAGCCTATTGGTTGTACAAGCTTATTAAATTTATACGAATATGTTCACCTATAGAATAATATGCACAAATTTTTATATGAGATGCAAATCATTGTCATTTCTATGCATGAGTGACTAGAAGTGACAATCACGCTTAATTATTGTGATTTGCCTTGAAAATGGAAATTCTTACACAACATCACGTAGATGAATATCTCTATTAACATATAATATATATAAGTTTTAAAACTTATAAACTTTGATTATGTGCAAGATATTACAAATATCTTGTACGATCACGAGCGTTCATAAACGACACACGAATATGTGTGAATGCACGCATATCATCCATAGACAACTATAATTATCCAGGATATTCCGAGAGATCCCACACTTAAACAACTCTTTAAAATTTACTACTCACTTTTTAAAACTCAAACCATAAACGCATAAATTTTATATATATATATATGTATGTATGTATGTATGTATAAATTAGGTCTCAAGCTCACATTTATGTTACAGAAAAAACTTGTGTGTAATTACTAAACTACAACATTAGTTTTGATATAGTATTACAAACCAATAAACACTCAACAAAGTAGGTATATTAAGCTTGACATGCCGACTAAAAACACCATGTTAAATATGACATATTCACTAAACTAATTTTTCCATTAGTCCATGATAGTATGATACCATATTTTTCGTGGCATGGTCATACACAAGTTATTGTCCTGTGTTGCAACCAAGTTAAGTTTTACTCTACTCCAGTCAAGGTTTAGACATAGACTAAATCCCCTCTCGCAATGCACAATTCCACAATTCTTGTCATACGCGTTATCATCTCAGACTTCTATGTTGAAGCAGTCAATATTCAATAGTCAATACAATTCAGCTCTTGGCATGCCTTGGTCCGAAGCCCCACTGATAATGCAGTGGGGCAGCCCGTACGGAGTTTCTCCTTCAACCTTACTTTTCCCAGCTTGTCCCCATGCTTGTTTTGCTAATGGTAGGCAGGCTGACCAAACAAACGAGGCTTATATTGTCATTTGCAGCGAGTGGACGAGCATAGTGCCACGTGCCAGTAGAATCGTTGAGGACAGGGGGGGGGCTGGGTTAGGCTCCATTAAGGCCCATTATCCACCACAAATTAAGAGTCCAACGTTTTTTCTCCACCCGTCGGATCGTGTGACAAGGAGACATCAAGGCTCAGATCCACGTCACCTTTATCAGCTGTCATGGGGACACGAGTACGAAAATGTGAGACACGCACCAGATTGTGGTGGGGTGTGCAAAAACTGGTGGACTGGAGAGGCTCACATGTAGCATCGCAAATCACTCGTGGTGACTCACTTCTCGTTAGGTTTCGCGAGTAATCGTTTGTTTGAAAACATCGGCGGCGCTGTCAACGGTAGTTATGCGTCACTCGGTACGTCGCGGGCTATTGAATCGAGCAAGGCTTTATGAGAACATTATTGAGAAAGAGCATTCTTGGGTTTTCACCGTGATTTCTACCTGATGAAAGTAAATGCCATCTCATCAAATCTTATGCTTTATTCTTCCTTCAAAGCACCCCAAAAAAAAAAAAAAAACACACACACACACTCACATAAAGAATAACATTAAAGGAACTGTCGTTTAAGTAATTTATTTTTTATTTTTATTTTTTTAGTTTTTGTTTTGAAACAAAGAGTGTGAAGAGTTTAAATAATCACAAAAATCCACTTAAACAACATATTTGGCAAAAAAAAAAAAAAATCTACAAAATTGTTCAAAATTATATTTTCTAGTGAATATAGTGATTAATTTTCATAAAAACATTTTATATTTAGGGCTGACTATTACCGCCATTTGTTTTTTAAACTTTTTAAGGTTTTATGAAAAATATAAAAGGTTTTCACAAAAACTGATAACGTTGTTTACTAGAAAATATCATTTTAAACAACTTGTAGAGTAAATTTTCCCCAAAATTTGTCATTTAAGCGAAAAATTTTCATGAAAAATTATATAAAAATGAAACAAAAATTGTAATTGCCAAAAAATTCACTTAAACAATAAATTTTGAAAAGGGTGAGGCTATTTCCATAGCCCCACTAAAAAAATTTGATGATTTGCCTAATTTGCCCCTATTATCCCCACTTTTCCCCTCTTCCTCTCTAGTTCCCCCTCTCTCTATCTCTTTAACAATTGCTTTTGCCATTGCCAAGTCCCGAAACCAATTTCCTGATTTTACACAGCAAGTGAAAAAATCATTACAAACTGGATTTCATATATATGAGCTTATGCCTCAGCTAGTATCATAAAGTTCAAAACCTCTGCAAAACTAAATAGTGATGAAATCTGTATGGAAGGTACACTGTATAAGACAAATCTCATCAAATTTAAATTATAAATAATTTATAATAATTTGAGTGATCTGGAGCATTATATATGAGTTCATCCAAACTCAATCTCCTCATGTTGCGAGTATTCAATTTTGATAAGGGGAAGTGAATATATAGATCAAAGCCATAATTTTTGGGAAAGAAGATTCATCTAACTTGCCCTTGATTTGCCATACACTTGTTCAAGTTCCATTCCTCCAAATATGCATACATGAAAAATGTTTACAGGTTTTGCCCAGAAGTGTATGTTGGTGAAAAAGGTCACTTGATTCAGTTAGCAAAACCCAGTTCATGAATAAATCAATGGCAACTTGAATGACATACAAAACATGTTCACAAAGCTAAGTTGGCAGAGACATGGGTTGATCCATATGATGAGAATCTAGATGTCAACATTTGGAAATCCGATAGCATATTTTTGTATGCTGTTATGAGAGATGTAGAGAGAGAAGAGGAAAAAGAAAAGAAAGGGAAGGAAGAGGAGAAGAGAGAGAAGCGACAAAACAAGGTCAATATGGGTAAACTATCAAATTCTTATAGTAGGGTTGTGGATGCAGTTAAAAAGGCTATAGAAATAGTTTCACCTTTTTGAAAAAAAAACTTTCATTTACAAAGTTGTTCAAAATGATATTTTTCTAGCGGACAATACAGTTAATTTTGTGAAAACCTTTTATAATTTTTATAAAATCTCAAAAGTTTAAAACAAGAGAAGTGGTGTTTAGGGAATTTTGTGGTGGTCCTTTTATATTTTTCATTCATAAAAGCTTAGAGGGCCAAGTACATGCCATGCCCCCACGATATCAATCATTACACTGAAACTAATCTCCCGCGCGAGTATAAGCTCTTAAACCGGCGCAGTGAGGCTCCTCAAGTAGACGATTAATTGAACGGTCTCAGTTAGTCAGATTTCCAACCGCACATATACGCAGCCCGCGAGAGCTGTCCATTTTCTCTGTCCTCACACTCCTCTATTTCTTGTCTCTCTAAAAACTCTCTCTCTCCCTCTCTATGTTTGCATCAAGCTGAATTCGAACTCTTCGAAACCCCTGAATCCATGGCGACCTCAACGCCCACAGATGGCTCAGGCAAGAAGGTGAGGAAACCCTACACCATCACCAAGTCAAGAGAAAGCTGGACTGAAGAAGAGCACGACAAGTTCCTCGAAGCTCTTCAACTGTATGTTCTTCCAATCTCCTCACTTCATATATGAATTTATTTGGATACATATAGTTATGTAATTTTCAGGTATAGAAATCTGGATTTGGGCTTTTGTTTCTTATTGTTTTCTTCTTTTGACAAATTCAGTTTTTTTTTTTTTTTTCAATCGTAAATGCCCTGTTTAATTGGTTGCTTTTTCTTTTGATGAAACTAATGGCGGAGATAAATTTAGCCCTTTGAACGTAGATGATCAGAACCACCTTTTTTGAAGAATTCGGTTCTGGTGATTTGGGTAGTTTGAACCTCGTTGGATAAATTTTATTGGGTGATTAAGAATTTAGTTCAAAGTCAGTACTGCCTGGTTTTTTATACTGAATTAGATACTGTACACTCTTCCAGGGTCTGATATGGTGTGATTTTTTAATTTAAAAAAAAAAAAGGTAGGTTCAAAGGAGAGACTAATGGGCTCTTGGGATACACAATGGGGATAGCCCATCCCCTTCCCCCATTACAAACGCACCCTAATGGAGGAGTTGAAACCACAACCTCCTCCAAATCCTCTCCCTTAAGTGGGAGACGTCAGACTGTCCCATCTAAGCTACAGCCCCCATTGGCAGTATGATTGGTTTTGAGTTGGTATGACCGAGCGTCCATTATTTATTTATTTTTTTGTTTTTTCTTGTTTACTAGGACTTTGTGGATTGAGATATAGTTTTATAATTGTATCGTTGTGCATACTTCCAAATTCTCCGATATTTTGTATATTGGCCTTGTTGGAATTGGTGGGCATTAGTTACTCCCTAAACTTTGATGGGAGGGGACTTAACTTTGCATGTGTCGTTTTTATCGTTTTATCTGTCTCATAGCTAGTCCGGATTTGGATAAAGGAGGAGGATCGTGGTAGGCAGATGGCCAATGTAAAGCATAGTCACGCACTCACACCTCATGAACATCAATTCGGAAATGGAAGGTTACCAAGGATATAATGGAGCATATTGATCTAGATAGAGCTGTGAAAAGAAGGGATTCATGTAACTGACCTCAAGTAGTTGGGATTAAAGCTGAGTTGAGTTGATGGGTAATGACTTCCGTGTGAAGTTTATTTTTGGAATTTACAAAATATGCCTTACGAGTTAGTATGGCATTTTTGTTTGTTTGTTGTTGTTGTTGTTGTTGGTTTTTTTTTTTTTTTTTTTTTTTTTTTGGGGGGGGGGGGGGGGGGTTAGAAAGAAACGTGCAAATAATGTTGCACTTTGGGTACAAAAGGATTTTGAGGGAGTGCTAATGTCCTTTGCTCTCTATTGGTTTCTTTGTATTGCGACTCATCATGGAAACCTAAGGTTCAAGGTTTTTTGAGTATTAATGCAATGTGATGACCCTAATGAAGGTATGGTTACTGTGAAGTAACAGGTTGTGGTGATCTAAATAACCTATCTTGAAGAAATAAATAATGGTAATTCAGTTGGTATGGATTGAGTTTTGGGTCAAAGAGTTCTAATGTTCTAATGTTGTGACTTGTTACAACTTCTCTCATGCCCTGTATATCGGTCCTTCATGTTACGAAAGCAATGTAGTTTTCTTTCTCATTTGAATATATCTTCCTATTTAAAACTATTTCTGCTTTCAGTAAAATTGAATCCAACACAATCTTTTATGTACTTTTTTT
This sequence comes from Liquidambar formosana, assembly GCA_039720395.1. NCBI lineage: Eukaryota > Viridiplantae > Streptophyta > Magnoliopsida > Saxifragales > Altingiaceae > Liquidambar > Liquidambar formosana. Next base: position 42,917,994 of record CM077821.1, on the reverse strand, counting down.
AGAAACATTTTTGAAATATTTTCTTGCGTGGAACCAAGCTCTATCTTTTATGTACTTTTTTTAGAAACATTTTTGAAATATTTTCTTGCGTGGAACCTAAGCTCTATACTCAATTGTTTTCCATCTTTTCTGGGTTATACAGGTTTGACCGTGACTGGAAGAAAATTGAAGATTTTGTTGGTTCAAAGACGGTGATTCAGGTGCTTAATTCGTCATACTATGGCCATGTAGCATATTACTTTTGCATTTTGGTTTGGTGGAAACTATATATGTGCTAGTAGATTAGCTAGTCAATATAAACTGAGAGGATCTTGAAACCTCAAAATACTAATGGGATCTGGACAAAACTCTTGCTTCATGTAACTCACTACCAATGTATTGCATCACAATATTTTAGATAAGCGAAGGTGAGATATTGAGGATCTGATTTAGATTTAAATTAGGATTCTCTACTTCCTATATATACTTATTTCTAGTCTCTGACTCTCTATATAAGTGTCCGTGCATGGGTGGGCAGTATTTGTCGATAAAGTTCATACATTTTAGTTTCCAACATTTTTCATACTTTAGCTTCCAACATGTGTATAATTTTTAGTTATATGGTAATGTTATTACATGGTGATTTTGTTTTTGCAGATTCGAAGCCATGCCCAGAAATACTTTTTGAAGGTCCAAAAGAATGGGACAATAGCACATGTACCGCCACCTCGACCTAAGCGCAAAGCTACTCATCCTTACCCACAAAAGGCATCCAAAAATGGTTTGTCTGTCTTAAAGAAAATAACAATATATTTCTGTTGGAAGATTTGAAGTACATTGTTGGCATCCTGACATGCTATTTCTTGGATTGGTAGTTTTAGTGCCACTGCAAGCATCCATGGCTTATCCGTCTTCGTTGAATTCCCTTGTACCTGGATTTTCTCCATGGGATGACACTTCCATGCTTATAAACACTGCATCAAGTGGAATCATGCCATCCCAAGATGAATATACCAATCTTCATGGAGTTGAAGGCACGAATGTTTTTTATGTCTTATTTTTCAATTTTTCACATGATCATATATATAAATTAGTTGTTATTAAAGGGAATTTTCCAGCACTTATTATGGCATACAACGTTACTGATTCAGCTGATATTGGATCAAAGGGGGTAGCAAGGATTTGTAATAGCAGTGCCATGGGAAGCTCAAGTAGATCTCTTCCAAGTCCTGAGATACCAAAGCAAGGGAAGCAAGCTCCAGTGCTTCATGGTAATCTTTTGGACTACAACTTTTGTTTATATTTCAATGATTAGCTTAAACAACGCACATCATAATCAAGTGTAGCTACATAGATGTATGCTTATGAGTTTATCTATACATGCTTGGAGACACAGCTTGAAAGCCTTGAATTACCATTCATCCACCCACCCACCTGGGTCCAACTTTAATATGGGGTCCTGTTTTGTGATTTTTAACCATCAATTGTCATCTAGACAGAGTTGAAAGGAGAAAATGAAATTGGGTTGCCTACCCCAATTATTGGAGTTTAAGGCTTTGTTGAGTTGCACAAATTGTCATGTCAAATAGAGTTAGCAATACATGAAAGCAGTACCATTAGAACTAGAAGTAAATGCTGGTTGTGGATGTATCAATGTTTGAGTTGTAGTTTCATGTGCCTGGGGGTTGTTTTTTTGCAATTTTTTTATATATTATTATTTCCCCCTTTCAACTATCTAATCTAATTTGTATTCAGCACAGCTGCTAATAGCATCAAAAAGTTGCAGAACAATTTCACCACTCACATTAACATCTTTGGATCCTTCCACTTTCATATTCATCTGGTTGCCTAGTGAATGTTCATGAGTTTGGTTTTATTCTATTAATTTTCTCATTTACGTATGTCACAATTGAAATGAAAAAGGCCTGCTCTTAATCATGTTGCCTATATTTTGCAGGTAGACCAGATTTTGCAGAAGTGTATGGCTTCATTGGGAGCGTATTTGATCCAGACACTGAAGGCCATGTGCAGAAGCTTAAAGAAATGGATCCCATTAATTTTGAAACTGTGAGTTAAATCAATTTTATCATCAGTTTGCAGAGAAAATAATTAATGACAAAAAAAGAAAAAGAAAAATGAAAATCACAGGGTTGGATATGATTTGAGGATGATGATACTCCATTAAATTTTACAATGGTTTTGACCTGTGCATTTTCATTTGTGTGTTTTGGGTTTAAAGGTGTGGAGAAGCTTTTTTTGTGTGTTTTGGGTTTAAAGCTTTTTTTCTTTTCTTTTCTTTTCATTAGTTATGCGTTTCTGTCCCTCTGTAAGTGAAAGGTTTCACTTGAGGTTCCACTTTATCAGGATAATCGAAGTTTTGTCCTTATAAAAGGTATTGGACTAAAGGCTCACAGTTGGGGTCTTATTTTGGATACTATTGACCTTGATAAAATTTCTTGATTTGGTTATTAAGGTCTTACTTGATTGTAATGCTCATAATCTGTTTAGTTTATTAACTTTCAACTTTTCAAGTATTGAGTTTTATGTTTAAATTCTGGCTCCATTTTCAATTACAAGTGAATAACTTATATGTAGTAATTGAGGTAGAAAAATGGTAGTTGAGAAATAAAATTGAAAATTCTTAACGCATGTGGTACAATACCATAGTATGAAGTATGACATGATACCATTTTCATTTTTTAATTTTTTAGTGAAGTAAAGTATATTAATTATTATAAAACAAAAAAGAAGAGTACACGGGATGATATGATACTATTATTTATAACTATACTGTATCTAACTCAGAAAGTAGGTATACAGAAGTGAAAAGTCTTTTGACATTTATATGGTAGCATTAGATGAAGTAAGAATACAATTAACGGCCTGTCTTTGTTCTTCTCCCTATTCTCATCTATTTCATACTACTGCAGTCTTTCATGGATAGATGGTGGGAAACTTCAAACTAGGCTGACCACCTGATTTTAGCCATTGGAAAAGGGCAAAAAGAGTTGGCTACATACAGGATATAGTCAAATTAAGATGAAATGAGACTCACATGAGAAAGCTTACTTTTGTTTGCTATCATATAAGTATATTCCTGGATAGCAGTAATCTGACATTTTTGAGTCTTATAATAAAGTTTAGGCTAGGTTCATAATGATCTGATTCATGAATGAGATGAACTAGCTCAGCACATAGACAGTCTTGGCAACATGTTGGCCACTGATTTATATTTCTTGTGCCTGGATGTGGTATCAGATAGCTTGTGCGGTTGTTAGTTATAAAATTAATATTTGGAACAACCATGTCCATTTCTGGAAAATTATTGGATAGCATGATGTATAGACGCTATCAAAATTATTAAGGATGTTCTGCGTCAATTAGTAGTGACATTCAATCTTCATTTGCTCAAATGCCATGAAGTGTTTTAATATAGTTTTGGGGCACATGTGCAGATCCTCATTGTTTTCACTTCATAATGACCTGGAATTTTCTTTTGAATCTTTGATCCATGTCTTGAACCCTTTGAGATTCTTGCATGTGGATACTCTCTGTCTTTTTAATTTCTTGATCGCAAAGTTGTCTGATGACCACTTGATCAATGTATGTTTTTATCTCAAACTCTTTAAAGGACATCTGTTAGTGAGTGAATTTTGTTGAGTCAATTTTTCCCTGACCATTTATATGAGTCTATTTGGTGTCTTGTGCAGGTTTTGTTATTGATGAGAAACCTCACCCTTAACTTGTCTAGCCCAGATTTTGAGCCAATTGTGAGTATTCATGTTCTCTGCTCATGTGATAATATTCTTAATGACACATAAAGCATTTATTCTTAATGGCACATAAAGGCATAAAGCTTTTATTTTAGTTATTTTAAAAATTAAAAAAAAAAAATTCATGTTCCCTTTTAAGGATTGCTCAAGTTGCAAGACTATTTACTTCTGGTATTTTGCTTTTCATTTGTTTTAAAATAGAAGAATGAAAGTACCTTGCTATGTTTACAGGCATTTTTAGTTTTAGCTCTATCTCATTGAAGGTATATGTTTTTCTATGCAATCATCAAGAAACCAATACAGTCTATAGGTATTAGTTAATACTTAAGAGACAATCCAAAATTATATTTATATGTGGTATGCAAGTACTTATCAGTTCATGCATGAAATATAATATTCACTGGCTGCTTGCTTTATATCAACTATCTCGGAGAGTATTTTCCTTTATACTCCATTTGGTTGTTGGCAGTTATTTTAAAGGTGAAATCAAAGACAAGGCATTTACTCCCTTGCAAGGTGAGGCATAAGCCTCAAGGTGTAAGTTTTTTGAATCTAATTATTAATTTAATTTAAAAAAATATATTATCAAAATAGCTTAAGAAAAGAGAGAACATAAAATGAAAAAAAATAAAATAAAATCCGTACATAGTGAGAGAATACTAGTATAATCACTTAAAGAAACATGGTTCTATCATATGAAGATGATCCTAATTCTGAAATTCATCCAATCTCTGAATTTTTCAACATGTAGGTCTCTTAAGTGGGTCCATCGATTATTGGGTATTGATTTTCTACTTGTAAGCCATGTATGCAAGATATTATGTGCTTATGGAGGTTTGGATAATCATATTCAAGGGGAAGGCAAAAGAAGTAGCCTAATCAGGAATTTGAATGAACTTTACCTCTATCCTGTGCCATCTGCGGGATACGCATGCAGAAAGGAAGTCCTGTTGGTATCCATGTGGGATATCTGGTGGGCCAACGATGGACCAGATGGGCCTTCCAATCATCCAGAGTGATCAAAATTTATCCTGAAAAGTTCCCCTGCCTGTGGTTTCGAATCCTGATTTTGCCTGTGTATGATGCAGCAACTGTGTGAAGAATGAGTGCTTCCAATTAGCTGATGCAAATGCAAAATATAAAATATACTAAGAATTATGCCTATTATTATCCTATTATTGGATGGCTTCCTCAGGGTATGAAACTCAGAAGATTTATCTGCCAAGACAAAAATTTTTGAGGATATGGTTGCCAGTTTATTCAATAAATAAATTGAACCTCTTGACAAGATTGTTCCATCTCAAAATTTAATGAAAATTGCATGTGGAAGGAAATGACTAATGACATCAGGCTTTCCATCAGCCTCTTCACATTCTTGAATGCCTATGATTTCAACTTCATTTTTCCAAGGTTTGAACTATGGAGGGAAAACAATTAATAAATATTCTTATCTTATGGAATATTTCTGAGAAGAATAGTTTATTTGACTATGCTTTTTATCGATTTGTTTTTTTCCATATCTGAACAGGTGTGAAACCTGTAAATTAAATGATTATTCCATAACCTTTACCGGTTTACTTAATTGCTTGGTCCAGAGGAAGGTCCTGTCATCATATGATGTCGATACCAAAATAGTGGGAGTTGCTGCAGGAAGCGTCGCCAAGAACCAGAACGATGATATTGTGTTGAACTGCTGAGTAGCACTAACAATTTGCTTTAGTGGTACTTCGCTTCTAATTTATTTATTTATTTCATTATTTTCTGCCCCTTTTCCCTGCATGATCTACCTTTACTCTTACTTGGGGACATTTAACTGAAATTACTATGTTTTCTTTACCAGCTTTGTGGATGAAAAGCGTCAAGTGTTCTTACACTGCACGCCTTGAAGCTTGAGACTTATATGCAGCCACTGCCGGTTGAGCTCCAGAGGATGCTGAATTGAAGAAACCTTCAACTGATCTTCAAAATCTGAACGGAAGTTATTGTCCAGTAGTGGCTGTGATGGAATTGTTTGTTGATAGTATAGTGATATGTATATCTTGTAATATGCGTGAGCTGGTAGTTTTATTTATTTTTATTTTTTTTGAAGGCAATGCCCGTGTGCCTGCGTTCAATTTTGCGCCCTACGTTTCGCCTAAGCTGTGTAGCTGTGAGTATCCAAGTATTTATAATAAGGTTTCATGCTTCGGTTTCTGAATTTTGCTGTTTCTTCTCTTGCCTTGATTTTTCTTTTTCCATCTCTTGCTTTCAAGCATCTCAATTTCCCCAACCAGTAATCCTTCCTCACTTTCCGCACGACCCCCTTTTGTATACCCTTTCTCGACTAAGGCTTTGCACACAGTCCAAAAAATAGCATACCATAAATTTGCACCATTGGAGGACTTTGTGCTAAATTATAGCATTTGACACTGTAGCATGTGCTAAAATAGCAATAGCTCACCATTTTTAACTCACGACTGGAGATGCTCTAAGTAGCGTGATGTATTAATAGTATGGTTTCATTTTTATCCAGATGATTACAATTTTAACAGGGATGCTTGCCGTTGTGCCGCTGTTCTAGACCACCACTTAATTTGCCAAATTTGGATTACCCGGGTAGCATATGTTATGTTATAAAAAGAAAAACGAAAGGAAAAAGTAAATATTTGAAAATGAGGAAGTCCGGTCTGTGGGGTGACGATGCTGAAAAAGAAGTTTAAAAAATGTTAGACAAAATGACACTTTTTTAGAGGCTATATAAAATTATGTTAATGCATCAATAAAGGTCGAAAAATATTCTTCCAAGTTTTATTATTTTTCTTGTGTTTGGTTGTTAAGGGTAAAATGAAAGGAAAGAAAAATGTAATAGGATAACACAATCACAACCCTTAGTCCACCAACCAAAAGTGAAGAAAAAATGCGCACACACAATCACGACGGAATACCTCTTATTTTTACTATGGTATACACCATCTTGCCAAAACACTTTGTTGCTTCAGTTTTTGTTTTTTTTTCTTTTGCCAAATTACTTTCTTGAGTACTCATTGAACAAGGTACATCAAATTGCAATGATTAATTTTCCTTGCATCAAAATGACCCTATTGAATAAATATTGCCAATAAAATACATAAGCAAACAATAAGCCATATCATAAACTAATAACAAAAACATAAAACTCAAGGTTCAGTTTGGAGATTTAAAAGCGTATAAGAGCTCTTTAGAATGTCTAAAATAGATGAGTAGCATGGACAAATATCAGTTACACCCTCCATATTTTGATCCTTCACCAAATCCTAATCTTTTGATTACTTATAGTTTAATTATGATTCTGCCATAGTTGTATAATTTGATGCCATCTTTGCTGTGAATGTCAAATCTCTTTGATGGTCACTAACTCCATTTTGGCATTTATTAGACCATTATTCATTGGTTGTTTGAAAACCACAGATATTCCTACTCTACATCAAAATGGATGCACCACCATATTTCATGGGCAACATTCTATGTTCCACTTCAGCATTTAGAGCCAGTGGAAACTAGACACCGATACTAAGAAAGGATTAACTATAACCATTGGCTGAAACCATAGAATCTGAGTTTTACGAGTTTGGGAATCAGAATGGGGTCTCTGGCTCACTAGATGGCCTGAAAATCAATGGTAATTGAAGCAAGAGAGCTCAAGGCTTTTGTGGGGATGAATCCCAACACTTGATACCCATGCACTTTGTTATAGATTTTGGACAGGGAAAGTGGGTTATATTGCTCCCACAGTTTTGGATAACAACTACAATGGATATAATTGTAAAGGCTCACACTATACTAAGCAGTGTTTGGCCGAGAAATGCGAATATGGTTTATGTAACTTGACATATTGGCCGGATAATCAGTTTGAGCCTGTAATGGTTTAGCTTGAACCTAGGATAAAAAGAATAAATAATACGACTATTAATATCTTCTGGCCTTGGCTAGACATCTTCAAGCGCAGGGACCCCATATTCCTGAGTACACCATTGGTGACCTGCATAATGATAGCAAATAGTCTCAATCAGGTCTTCCATCCAAATTTCATCCAGAAAGAAACAAATTTCAAACCACAACTTTTATTGCTAATAAGAAGAAAGGAAAAATGAAAACTGTGACTAATAGTGTCAATAAATTGTTAATCATCCTCAAATATACCAAGGGTCATGAACAATTCACAAATTAATAGTGAAATTCCCGCATTATTTTGTGAGGACAATAAATAGATTTTTTTACTATAGATTAAATTCAGCATAAATCAAAGTACAGATTTTTTGAGAGATGTAAGACATTAAGCCTACAGGCTCAGCTTAACGCAAGGACCAGGAAAGAATACCTTATTACCTTAAGGCCTGACCCTAAGGGTGCGTTTGGTTCACGGGTTGGGAATGTAAGTTCTGAGAATGGGCCATCACTTAAGAATGGGAATGCGTGGTACTGACACCCATTCCCACGTTTGGTTCGCGATAATGGAAAGTAAGATTCCCTCTACCATTCCCATTCCCATTCCCACGTTTGGTTGGGTCAGGAAAGTGATTCCCAAATAGATCAAATTCCCACAATACCCACGATCTGTACCCAATACCCACCTAGCAAACATTAGTTTTGTACTCTTAATTTTATTTTTATTTTTTTTTATCAGCAAAAAAATTTTGTAATCTTAATTTTGCTCATATTTCATTTTATATGTCCCACTGGGATAGAACTACACTTTTTTTTTCTTTTTTTTTACAAGTATCTTTCAGTAGTTCAAATTCAACATTTAGCCCATCAAATTATCAAATTAAAACCTTCATTAGCAAACATACAACATGAAAAATCTTCTCATATATGCCTTGTTTGTTCATAAAAAAATTGTGCAAAATGAGAAAAGCATTCTTTTGTTGTTCAACATTGACCTTAAGTTAATTAGAGAAATACCTGTTCATCCACAATATATCTCCTTAATAGTCTCAATAAATCGCTTGATTTTTTATATTCGTCTTTAAATAATAATAATGGCTCATCACGTTTTAACTCTCTTTAGGAACCCTATCATGTCCTTTGTCACATGGAGATCTTTCTTGTTCCCTCCGAACACTTCTATCACAGTATCACCGATCAAAAAAGCCTTCTTGGTGATTTCCAAAGGATAAAGCCATACTAGTTTTGTAGTACTCTTATTTCAGCCCACTAGCAATGCTAACTCATAATTTTCTGCTCATTTAAGAAACTCAAAATTAAACAAAAACCTATTAATCTAGAGTCTAGACAATCTCATAGGGAAACAAATATATGTAAAGCGTGTAGATCTATGTGTATAAAGAATGAAATGAAAGTTTAATAGCTTATTATATTAAAAAGGAACTGCATTTACAACTCAAAGGAATTTCATTTAGTTCAAATGTTAAAATGAGTATATTTTGCAAATATCCTTACCTTTAATACTACAAACATATCAACAACTCAAAGCATCACCTAGCTGACTGTCAATCTTCATCATCAGAGCTTCCTTCATCACTACTGTAATCGCTACTATCATCATCTTGATCCAGGGTGATATCCAGGTCAACATGTCGAACTTGTATTGTCTCAGGCGCCTTCTGTAATCCTGGAGCAGCAACGGGTCGAGATATTTGCTCCTCAACCCTAGAAGGAACAGGAACAGAATCCAACGGTGGCAATGGAACAGGGTCCCCAGGCTTCCATCCACGTGGGGGTGCCACAATTGGTAAATCGCTTGGCAATTCCACTGGCATCCCAGGTTTCCAACCTGAGGGAACCATGATATTTGGAGGAAGCAGACCCTGAATTGCAGACAGATTGGCAAGTGGATTTGAATCCGAGGGTTGTGGAGCTGGGGTTTCAATGAATGTCTCAATTGTTTTATCCTTGATTTCTGCTGGCAAACCAACATCAAGGTCAGCGAAATTGTATAGCTGAGAAGCGCGCATTTGCTCCTCCTGTGGGGCGGGAGGGAGTGCCCCACGAAGGGGAGCCTGCCCGGCACCAAATTCTGGTGGTGCAAAGGTCGTGTAGCTAATCCGATGGGCGCATGATAAAATATCTGACAAATTCAACTGAGATGCAACAGTTGTAATACAAGAAGAATCATCTTCTAAATTATCTTCTGGTTTTGATCGTTTGGGACGACGATAATCAGAGTAATCATCAACGAGAATGTCAAGAACCCGCTCAGCTTGTTTAAGTTTGTCAGCAAATGCCAGGATAGCGGAATCTTTGGACCGGATTTCGCGAGTGACCTTCAGAGTAGCGTCTTGAAGATCAAGGATTTCTTGAAGTTCCGCGACAGCTTCAAAAAGCTGGGTTTGAAGGGATGTGAAGAGAGAGAGGATTTCTTTGGCAGAGGAAGGAGAGGAGTCAAGTGGAGGTGGTGGGGTTGAGGATACGGTTTGGGAAGAGAGAAAAGTAGGAAGCGAGCCGCGGAAGGAATTGAGCCAAACAGATCGTTGGGGCGAGACTTCAAAGAGTCTGGAGGCAAGGGAGGCCATTTGGAGGAGAAGAGATTGGGCTCTAGAGAGAGGTGGGAGGAGAGAAAGGAGGGTGGAGGATGTTGTTGTGGTGGTGGTTGACAAATTCAACTGTTGGTGGGGGTGGTGAGATTGTGGGATTTGGGAGGAGAGTTTGGCTGCTGTAGGGTTTTGAAGAGAAGGCGAAGTTGGGTTTGACAGGCCTAGCCTGGCTGGGGATTGCACAATCTGGTGTGGCACACTTTGCAGCATTTTGGACTTCCTCCTCCTCCTTCTTCAAAGAAACCTAAAACAATAGATTGAAGAAAACATAAGTAGATGACAGTAAGGCTTATATACATATGAAAAATGATAAATCTGTGCGTGTGCACGTAACTGCGTATCTTTTGGATTCAAAGCAATTGTGGGCAACACAGGATAATTTCAAAATTTCAGATTGACATAACGTTGGATTTAAACCTCAGAAATACGTGCCAATGATAATCCTATAGTCCATAGTCTAGCTTGAAATAAGACCTGACTAAGCATGCCAAAAATCAACAAATAAGGTAAAACACCCCTTTCTAAAAAACCTCCAATATAGACCTCCAATGGTTGAAGAGCAGTGATTCGTGAGACTTAAACCTCAAGAAGCAGAAGGTCTTGATTTGACTTTCTACTCCCTCTTGGAGTAAGTCACCGCCCCACGGTGCAATATCCCTATTCCCACCCACCCACTCACCCACTAGGCTTGGCAATTGGGTGGGTTTGGGCAGGGTTTAGATGGGTTGAGTCAAAATGTCACCCAAACCTAACCCAACCCATTTATGTGAAGAACCCATTTAAGTAAAACCCAAACTCACCCATTTATTGCAAGCAGAGACCCAACCCAACTCGGAGAGGTGCTGCTAACCTTATGATCCGTAACTCTCGCAGTCACTCTGCAGTCCGTCGCTCTCCTTTCACATTGTTATGAGAACCTGCCCCAAACCCATGCTATTTTATACTGACCCGGACCCATTTGATATTTTTGGTTTTTGACCCAGAGCATTTATTTATGCTTTTTTTTAGCAAAAAAAAAGCATTCATATATTATTTTCGCTGCTTTCCACCACAACTAATTTTTAGATCTCTACAATATAAAATTTCAAAAAACAAAAATTGCAAAACATCTATTACAGCTACTCTGGGTCAATCCAAACCCATTTTAGCCGAGTCATGACCCAAATCCGTATTAAAACGGTTTTTTTTTTTTTCATTTCGAAAATATCCACCAAAAATACCAAATTCCAAAAATAAAAGAAGACAAACACAAGAAAACCTGAAGAGTTGAATAGTATCAACAAATTGGCTTCTTATCCTACCAAAAATATTGATCTAATGATCCACTGATATGTAAATAAATCAAGTTATACTGAAACAAATGAAGATTATTTAACCCAAAATATTGTTTATGCAAGTGAATGACTCTCCATCAAGCTCAAAGAACAGACACCAATCGCTCTGGTAAGTCTCATTGCGGTCTTCATGGATGACTCTCCATCATGCTCATCGGATCATATATATTTGAGGAGTAATAAATAGACAATCCCATCTCTTAGATATCTACGATCCTCAAATTGAAGAATTGGTACGAAATCCTTCCCCAATCCCCTCCCCCATACATTTGAGAGTGCAATCCAATGCATTTCTACCACACTCCACATAAACATCTTGATACTGTTTAACAATTTTTGGTATTAAGAATTTAACTCAGATTACAAGTCACCAACTGCTTAGGGAAAAAAAAATGGTTCAGTTCAAACCGTAACGACCTCTGTTCTAGTTCAAATTGACCAAAAACAAAAGAAGTAAAATAAATATCCTTATACAACTAAGTTCAAATCTGTTGGGGCAATAAAGCAAACACCTTAGAAACAATGGAACAAGAAGAAGGGAGAAAATAGCTGAACCTATTTTATTGATATTCCTCATTGTACATACGGATAAACAAGCACGGTGTAAGAAGCACAAACTGATTTCATCAAAAACTGGTTCTAATTTAATCTACCATTAATATTTTAACAGTTTTTGTTGTTCTCAAAGAAAATGGTCGTCAGAAATACACTTTCAGTCCTCTTTGAGGCATTTCATCATACATTGAACTGCATTTCTCATGTGACCATTTGAAATGCATATGGGTATAGATGAGGTATAAGTGTATAACCAAAATAAACCATGATGAAATGCATACTGGGTCTGAATAAGATTTTAAAATAAAATAAAAAATAAAAACTGGAACATTCATATTAATCAAAACTAATAAATGATTTTATTTTGACAATTCTCAAAGCTTCATAAAAAAATTTAAATAAATAAATAAATAATTGTCAAAGAAAATGGAGCAGGAACTAGATGGGTTACCCTATAAAACTGTGGGTTGGCTTTTTGAAGGTTGAAATAGTTGATGGCGATTCCGGTGGTGGCGGCTAGGTGAAGTTGCAGCCGTATACAGAAAAGGAAGGAGAGTCGCAGGAGCTTTCAATTGGATTAGCTGTGGTTTGCCGGAGAAGAAGGTGAAGTTGGTGGTGTACCTGAGCTGCTGGAGCTCGATCCCAATGCGCGATGTAGCAGGAGAGTTGTGGTGTTGAAGAAGACGAGCGGCGGCATAACAGGAGAGCTGCGAGGAGCGGCGGCGAGCTCGATTGAAAACCCTGAGAGTACTGAACGTGTGATTGTGCGTGAGTGACACAGAGAGACAGATTGAGAGAGATTCAAAAACCCTAGCTTCCAAAATTAACCCTCATCCCATTCCACAATTATAAATACAAAAAATAATCTAACCAATGCCAGTAGTCAATAAAATTTCAATATGGCTCCATTGCTCACGTATCTTTAGAATCGGGAGTAAATTATCTCACCCTAATCATTTTCCTCAGGAAACTTTTCCCTGGAAAATTTTTCTCTATCGAGACAAACGGCGCCTTACTAAATTCTTCTTATACCAGGAAAAAAATTCGGATAAAAAATAACACTGTTACAAATTTCCTATATGAATTTCCAAAACACCCAAATAAAAAACCTAGAATCTACAATTACTTCACCTTTAACTCTAAATTTCATATATGAAACAAAAGAGAAAGATTTAGATTTGAAAAACAATGACAGAGATACAGCAGGTATTCACATACCAGTTATGGCAGCTGAATCGGCCGGCAAAAGGCTGGATGACGGCGAATGAACGTCAACGGACGACGAATCAGAGAGCTGTGAGAGAGAACAGGAGACTGGAAGCGGGCAAAGTACGCCATTGTCGAAGGAATTGAAGCGGCGAACAAGCCCTGGCGGCCTGACCCAATAAGAGATGGATGGATCGTTTGCCTATTCAACGGCAGGTACATGGGGGGCTAAACTGGGCTTCATGCCCACAGCCCATCAGATGCTGTTCCTCATCTTACTTCCATTGAAAAAAATGAAAAACAAAAATTTATAATAATAAAGTTTCTAATCTGCACACTATATTTCATTTTGTTTTCTTTTCTTCAAAGTATTTTTGATCTTGATATTGTTTTTATAAAAAAAAATTATTTGATTTCTTGTATTAATATGATCTGTGGCTTACTCAACCCACCTTTTGCCCTTACTTAGGCTATAGGCATGCGCTATCAAGCCTAACAATCTTGATAGCAGATTGTGAAAAATCCTCTTCCAATTGAAGTTCATAATGTTCAGAGGTCAAATGCTAGGCGCACTCCGACCTTGTTCTCTGCTCTCTCTCTCTCACAATATTTTCACCTTGATTTTTAAAATTTTATTCATGTTGGGAGTTAAACTTGGATTATAAGTTATTCACTTGTAATTGAAAATTGAACCAGAATTTAAACATAAAACTCAATACTTGAAGAGTTGAAAGTTAATAAACTAAACAGATTTATGAGCATTACAATCAAGACCGACCTTAATGACCAAATCAAAAAAATTTTACGCTCCCAATGAAGCCATACACTTGTGCAAAATCTGGTCTACCTGCAAAGTATAGGCATAATGATTCACAACAGGGCCTTTTTTATTACAATTGTGACATACGTAAATGAGAAAATTAATAGAATAAAACCACACTCATGAACATTCACTAGGCAACCAGATGAACATGAAAGTGGTTAATGTGAGTGGTGAAATTGTTGTGCAACTTTTTGATGCAATTAGCAGCCCTGCTGAGTACAAATTAGATTAGATAGTTGAAAATGGGAAATAATAATATATACAAAAAAGGATAAATTACAATAAGACCCCTCTAAAATTTGACTATTACAGATACACCCCCTTACGTTTTTAAAATTACACTGACACCCTTACTTTACAAAATAACTACAAAGAGACCCCTCCTTCTAACTTCCGTTCATTTATCCGTTAAATCATATTCAAATTTTTTCAAAATACCCTAACTACCCTTAGTGGATGATAACTTCCATGTTAAATACGTATAACTCACCAATCCAATAGTTCATCCAATACTTTTGAATTTTTTAATTATTATTGATAAACAATTAAAAGATAATATATATATATATAAGAAAAATGCTAAAAACAATTTAAATTTTCTGTCCAACTGATGTGGCAGCTGTCAAATTTGCTGTTTAAAAACAATTATTTATTTAATTAAATTTTTAATTGATTTGCAAAATAAAAAATAAAAAAATTGATTTGCTAAATTGCCACCTCATTTGAGTAAGTAGATTTGAGTAAAAAAAAAAAAAGGGTTATGTAGCATTACTCATATGTAGAAATAAATAAAAAGAATTATTACAATGGAGATGCACGTATAGAGATGGCAAATGAGGTGGCAACTTGGCAAATCAATTTTTATTTTTATTTGTACACATCAATTAAATAGATAATTGTTTCTAATGAGCAAATTTGATAGCTACCACATCAGTTGGACAAAAATTTAAGCTCTTTGGCATTTTTCTTTTATATATATATATATATATATAATCTTTTAGTTGTTTATCAATAAATAAATAAATCAATCAAATGTACTAGATGAATGTGTTAGACTAATGAGTTATATGCATTTAACGTGGAAGTTGTCATCTAATAAGGGTAATTAGGGTATTTTGAAAAAAATTGAAAATAATTTAACGGATTATAAACGGAAGTTAGAGAAAGAGGGTCTTAATGTAATTTCAGAAGCGTGAGAGAGTTTATTTGTAATTATCAGATTTTAAAAGAGGTCTTAATGTAATTTATCCTAAAAAAACAATTGCAACAAAACAAGGACCCCCAGGCATTTACTTCTAGCTCTAGTACTACAGCTTTCATGTATTGCTGGCTCTATTTGACATGACGATTTGTGCAACTCCAGTAATTGGGGTAGGCAAACCAAAACCCCGCATCCAAACAAACGGGACCTAACTAGACATGGCATATTCGTAAATACCCTTCATTTCCGCTCCTATATATATATTCAATTAAACCCTAATTTTTCTCTTTCCCCAAAACCCTAGCCCCTCACTCCCCTCAGCCTATGTTTGTTTAGTTTAGTTAGAATGAAATAAAATCTGATTCTATATTTGATAGAGTCTGAATTGGAAAACCTTTTGAAATAATTGTCCAAATACATTATTTAATTTCATTTTTATTATAATTATCTCATCCAAACACGATGAATTCGAATGCCATTCCATATATTCCATTAGCTAAACAAACATAGCCTACACTTCCTCGCCAAAACAACCCCACCACGCACCACCAATGGCCGCCGCTGCAGCCCGTCCCCTGGTCACGGTTCAAGCCTTCGAAGGCGATATGGCCACGGACGGCGGCAACGCCGTCCCACTCCCTGATGTCATGAAGGCGTCGATCCGTCCTGACATCGTCACCTTCGTCCACTCCAATATCTCCAAGAACAGCCGCCAGCCCTACGCCGTCAGCAGGCGCGCCGGCCACCAGACCTCTGCCGAGTCCTGGGGTACTGGCCGCGCTGTGTCCCGTATACCCCGTGTCCCCGGTGGCGGTACTCACCGCGCTGGCCAGGGTGCCTTCGGAAACATGTGCCGTGGTGGCCGCATGTTCGCTCCCACCAAGATCTGGCGCCGCTGGCACCGCAAGATCAACGTCAACCAGAAGCGCTACGCCGTCGTCTCTGCCATCGCCGCTTCAGCTATTCCCTCTCTCGTCATGGCACGCGGTCACCGTATCGAGTCCGTCCCTGAGCTCCCTCTCGTGGTCAGCGATTCAGCTGAGAGCGTCGAGAAGACGTCGGCTGCAATCAAAGTTCTCAAGCAGATCGGCGCTTTTCCTGATGCTGAGAAGGCGAAGGACAGCCACTCGATCCGTCCCGGAAAGGGTAAAATGAGGAACCGCCGATACATTTCTCGCAAAGGCCCTCTGATTGTTTACGGCACCGAGGGATCGAAGCTCGTGAAGGCCTTCCGGAACATTCCCGGCGTCGAGGTCGCCAATGTTGAAAGACTTAACCTCCTGAAGCTCGCGCCCGGTGGACACCTTGGAAGGTTCATCATTTGGACCAAATCGGCTTTTGAGAAGTTGGATTCGATATACGGATCGTTCGAGAAGCCGTCTGAGAAGAAGAAGGGGTACGTGCTGCCGAGGTCGAAGATGGTGAATGCTGACTTGACTAGGATTATCAATTCTGATGAGGTTCAGTCTGTTGTGAGGCCGATCAAGAAGGACGTGAAGAGGGCACCAATGAAGAAGAACCCGCTGAAGAATCTCAACACCCTCCTGAAGCTGAATCCGTATGCAAAGACTGCGAGGAGGATGGCCCTCTTGGCCGAGGAGCAGCGCGTTAAGGCAAAGAAGGAGAAGCTTGATAAGAAGAGGAAACAAATCCCGAAGGTATATTTTATTGACTATGCTTAGACGTTTTCTCAATTTGAATTTATTATTTTAATGGTCATGATTTACAAATTGTTTAGCTGTTATATAGTGAAGATTATTCTCATACCTGATAAATGGATTTTGCATTTGCTATATGTAGTTATATTATATACATTTGGCAACTGTCAGAATTAGTCGATACATTATCATAGAAAATGAACCTAGCTTGGCATTATTTTGCCTCATAGTTTTGCTGGAGATGAGTAGTAGTTATGTTCCTAGTCGTATCAGCTAGTTTGGCTTGATTTGTGTGATTTTAGTAATGCTGGGTAGATTTTCTTGATTCCATAGAAAGTAATATGCTTTGAAATGTTTTGGAATTGCTTGCCTTGTGTTTTAAATTTTTAATACTTGTGGGAATACTGTTACATTCACATTTGAACATTTATTTTGAATAGTAGAAGGCCCTTTGAAGATGCATATGACATAAATTTTTTGATGGGAGAATTTTTCAAGTAGCTGTTAATGTTAATTGATTAGCCTACATTGTTCTTTCTTATATTTATGTGGCCATTGTTAGTGATTTTTTAGTTAAATGATAGCTTTAGTATTAGGGATCAGGAATATATGGAGACCACAGCAGTCGCTGATGACTTTGACAACCTGTATGTTATTAAGTCTTTGGCTATTTGCAATATGTTTCATAGGAAAGTAGTATTGACTGCTTGATGTGAATCTTTTCTCTTTTTTTTTTTTCCTGCGTAGGTTTTCCCATTAATTTATTGAAAAATTATCCTTGCCTATTTTCTTCATTTAGTAGTGTTCATTTTTTAAAATATAATGGCCAATTCTGAATGCTGAGTTTGTTTTGATTACATGCTTTCTTTGCTGGTTTTTTTTTCTCCAAGAACCTTGGTGATAACACTATAACAGTCCCTTTCCTACCAGCTGCTTAATGATGGATGTTAACAATTCAATGCTGTTATGTAATGTGTGATGAGCCGATAGTTGTTAATTGACCTTTTGTGTTCCCTTCCCACCAGCTGCTTAATGGTGGTGGTTAAAAATTTAATGCTGTTATGTATTGCATTGTGTTAGGACTCAATAGTTGTTAATTGACAGTTTTGTGTTCCCTATTTTCCCTTGAATCTGTCAGGAGGAGGCAGCTGCAATCAGGGGTGCAGGAAAGCAATGGTACCAGACGATGATCTCAGACAGTGATTACACTGAATTTGAGAACTTCTCAAAGTGGCTTGGCGTCTCTCAGTGATTTTGTTTTTTGCTTTTAAATTCTCTTAGACCGTATTTTGTTAATCTGCTATGTTTTGGTGGTGTCTATTTTGCGTCTTTTGCCATGTTAAGTCATCAATGAGATTAGGTGGAAGGGGAATGAACAGAATAAGAGATGATCACACTGGGTTTTTCCCTTCCCTTTTGTTTTTTTTGGGTCTACTTTTATGGATGAGAGGAACTTTGATTAAAGTACTGGAATTGAAAATTTTAGGTGTAGCCAGTGAAACAAATATCTCTTTAAGTTTTATGCATTTTGGTTTGCAATAGACTAAGGTCTTATTGGTTTTTTCTACATCATGGTTTTTTGGTTTCAATCTTTGGTGCTTTTCTCATAATAGTGTTTTTTGGCGGATGTCTTTTAATTTCGGAACACTCTTGCTCGTTATCTTCTCTTTGATCGTGGGATTTTCTGTTCAGTTGATTAAATTTTGTTGCTGTGAATTAGTAAATCACAAAGTAGGTCCGGTGGCTTTGAGATTATTTCATTAATCTGATTGGACCAGTAGTATCATGTTATGACGAGAACAGGTTCCCAACCTTGATGGGTCCTTGTAATAGTGTGTGTCGCATGTTTTTCCCTTGATCTCTTTGCTTTCTTGATTCTTTGTTGCCTGTTGCATCTTTATTTGTCATAGCTTTATTACAAATATGCTAAGTGTTTGCATGTGCAAAAACAATGTCTTCTCTCATTTAGGCTGCCTGGGTCTTCTCATCTCCAAGCTGTTTGCCTCTGGGTGTTCTGGTTATGATTATTTAGGCATAGGTACTCTTTTCCTAATTTTTACTCTTAGTGGAATTTGTAGAATTCGAGTATACTTATTTATACAAATATTCAATGGTTTGCCAAGTATTCTGTGTCAAGGGAACTCAGAATTGAGGTCTAATCAAATTCTGGTTCCTGTTTTTGATCAACATAGCATCATGCATTGATGGTTTGTACACATGCATTGAGTGGTGGATTGTATGTTTTACATAAGAAAATAGTATATGTTGACTTGAAAATTTTTCTTTAAATTCCACCTTATCTTGAATAAATTTAAATATTACACATTTAGGCACAGGACACAGACTTGAAATAAGGATCGCACATAGAAAAGATCTAGGGCTAGGGCTAGTTAAAGGCCTGGCCACCCTGCTCAAAATTCTATCTGTCAAAACCAATACCAATGGGGTTTGGGCTAGGCTCATTTGGTCCAATTGGTTTTAAAGCCGAAAGTTGGATATAGGTTTGGTTTGACTAATGTTACCAGGTAGAATAGACACCTGCTGGGATTAGATTACAAACTTCACATTGCTAAAGAGTATAAACATTTTTGAGAGCCCAATAATGAATAATCATCAGTTTAATGAAGTTTTAAATTGGTTTGTGAAGTTGCCATAATAGTCGAACAAGTAAGAGTCTCTAGTCTAGGACTGGTGGTTTGGTAGGCTAGTGACATTTGACTCACTTATCACTAAAGGCTGTAAAACAAATTAAGCTATTTAAGTATCATTTTAAAGTTTATCTAAAATAATAAAAAGTTCGTTTGAGCTTATTCATAAGTTAAATGAGTCAGGCTCAAGTTTTATTTTTGAGAGGCTCAAGTTTTAATTTTGAGATTCTTAACTTATCGGCCGAGCTTGAGCAACTTATTACTCAGCTTGATTCGGTTTACACCCCTTTTCACTTGTTAAAGTTCAATTTTATGGAGGGGAACGGCTATTGCAACCCCCCATTCTTATAACCCCACCTCTTTCTTTTTAGTTTTTAAGATTTTATTTAAAATATAAAAGGTTTTTGCAAAAACCGATTGCTTGGTCTACTAGAAAACATCATTTTGAACAACTTTGCAGGAGAAAGTTTTTCCAAGATCTATCATTTAGGTAGACTTTTTGGCAAAAAATGAAATAAAGGCTATATAAATTGCTAAAAAGTATATTTAAATGATAGATTTAGGAAAAACTTTCTTCTACAAAATTGTTCAAAATGATATTTTCTAGTGTACATCATAGCCGGTTTTCATAAAAACCTTTTATATTTTAAATAAAATCTTAAAAACTTAAAGGATGGGGGGTAGGGTGATAAGAATGGGAGGTTGCAATAGGCATTCCCTTTATGGAGGGCATTAATACCCATTTGTTTCATTTTAGGGGGTTGATATTAAGTGGGGTTTAACTGGTTGTGTATGGATTGGACTTGGGCTATCCTAAGCCCAGACTAAACCCAATAATCTTGAGATAGACTCTGCCAGAGCCCAATATCAAAAGGATGTGTCTAGATTGAACTTGGGCAATTCTACATCAAAGGTGAATCCTAGTCATGAGGCCCAAAGAAGAATGAATAGAAAAATGGTGATGAACATCACAAGTGCACTCAGAGAAGATACAGGTATAAATAGTGGTAATAATGATGCAGATGAATAGGATCAAGAATAGAGTGGTTAGTAATCGACAAGTTTAGTGGTGTTGTAATGATTCGGATGGTTAGGAATCCTTCACCTCTTCTTTGATATATTATCTTCTCTCTCTCTCAAAGAAAGACTTATACGTAATTGTGATATTATATTGATGTGATATCAAGAGCCAATAAGAATAAAGTAAAAGTGGTAATGTGAGTGTTGCATAATTTATAGAACCTGCCTCGATGATTAAACCCTTTATTATCAATAAATGAGTATCAATGCTTTTTTATAAGCTTGAACTAGAAATCGCTCATTCATTCAGTAAGTGAAGAAGTGAGGAGAATGCCACTAGATTATCTTGATGACGATGAATTGTGAGGGCCACTTGATGAGGGATGACATATCATGATCCATATGCTAAAGGCCAAGACTCAGAGTGCATCAATTCAAAGCCTTTTAGGATTTGTAACATGATACTTGTCTTCTTTGATGCATCCCCATGAAGATTGTTTCATTATTGTGCGGTCACATTTCTGTCCTACAACAACTTTTAAATCTAGTGTTGGTGCATAATGACTTTAACCATGCATTCTACTAGCTTTTATCCTCTTTGGCTTTTATCTTGTCGAACTCTATACATGGTGTTGTGATGCTTTTGAAGCTGAAACGCATTGGGTTAACGTAACCTGCTAATAGGAATTATGATTGGATTACACCCACACAAAAGCCATACTATGCAAAAGACAATAGCTATAATAAAAAATGTCCTCATCAAGGAACTCCTACTTATTTGAGAGGATATTGCACACATTCCAAGAGATGCACCCTACCATTGGGTCTCACATTGGAAAATTATTATAACATGAAACTTGGTTTAACCACTCGTGCTTATTAAAGATCGATGTTGGAAAATTATTATAACATGAAACTTGGTTTAACCACTTGTGCTTATTAAAGATCGATGTTTCTTCTGTACGTGTGGCGCTATTTTGACAAATGCTTAGTTGAATTTATATGGGTGAGATTGACTCAATATGATGATGTGACATATTTATTTAATTTGACATCCTCATTGTAAATGGATTTCCCCACAAGAATTTGAACTCCGGCATGGAGTACAATACCTGCAAACTTTATCGTCTATCTTGGATGGCATCTTCATCCATGGCTTCCTAACACAATAGAAACATACTAAAGCCGAGTATAACTCTACCGTACATGATATGAGTTGAGCTATTATTTGTGATTTTTGCCAACAAACCCGAATTTAGCATGTAAGCACCAAGTTCATAAAATATCATTGAACTATAATTTAATTTGTTCTAGTTGAGGTCCCAATGTAACTAGATTGGACCAATGTGCATTTACTTATTATAATCGAGTTTCGAACATCTTTAATCTCCTCGAAGTTTTGCTTCTAGTATGATAATTATATGTGAAAGCACCATTTGTATTAAACTAATGGTTAGTGACATGGTAACGCGTGGCCAAAATCGACAACTTGATTTTAGTTTAATTTTGTTGATTTATTTTATTAATCTCGCCAAAGCTTGTAATTAGCAAGTTGGGGTAAAGGTTTCTCAAAATCGACAAATTTCATCGACACGAGAGGGAATTGCTGCATTGCTGCTCCTATCCAATGAACATCAGCTATATTGTATTGATGAATGGAGCATTGTTGTTCCACCAAAGTTTAGGGCATGTTTGTCTGAGAAATTGAATTGGTCTATGGTAGAAATATAAAAAATTGTGACATTTCTAAACCGTAAAACTCCTCTTAAACCATCATTTGTGTTGATAGCTCCAAAGTTATTCAATTTTTATAGGACGTCCAAACAGAATTAAATGAACAAATCAACCACAGGTTTTCTTTTGGAACCATCTTTCCATCTTTATTATAGGCGATTCACTTTGATTTGCAGTTTTGCACACCCCTAGGTTATGAACCCCATTTAAATAACTCCCTAGCAGTTAAAGCACATGTGACACGTGTGCAACACGACAATTATGTGACGTAAGACTTTTTATTAATCCTAATATGCGTGTGTGTGCATGTTAAATGCGAAGCGAATAATAGTCTTATCCGTATTTGGTGATTAATTAGGTCATTTTATCTCATTGGCTGTATATGGACTATATGGAATATAAGAAATTAAGCATTGGACATATTTAGAAAATATGGAGAAACAAAGAAAATTTTGGGGGGAAAAAAAACACTGATTTTTTTTTTTTTTTTTGTGGAAAATTGCAGAACTATGGGGTTGCCGGCTAATAATTTGGGTTGAATTTGAAATGAAGCCTGTTTGTTTAGGAAAAAAACTTGTATGTAATTATGATACGACTAATATGGTATCACAAGTAAATGAGTATGAAGTAAAGTGAAATTGTCAAAATACATTTTAACCGCACAATCTCCTCCTCCTTTTTTTTCTTTTTCTTTTTTTTTTTTTGGTTTGACGGTGAGGGTGTCCGAGCCAGCTTGTACACCTCTCAATTAAATTCCTTTTTTGACGATCTTAAGGACGTACTCTCCCATATTGATCTGATGCATTCAATAATTAATTCCTAAAGTAGTATTTACCATAAGAATCAAACCGAGATTGATAGAATAAAAGAGTTCTCCTCTTACCAATTGTACTAACCCTCTTGAATTACACAACCTCATTTTACTACTCTCATTAACCATGGTACTAGGTCACTCTGTCACAACTCACAATCACATGAAAGACTCTTTTGTTTAGAGCGCATCCAAAAAAAATAAGGGTAAATTACACTGACATCCCCTCTAAATTTTGACAATAATAGATACATCCCCTCACCTTTTTAAAATTACACTGTCACCCTTTGCTTTACAAAATAACCTACAAAAACACCCCCTACCATACCACTACCGTCAATAACACCGTTAAAACCAAATGAAGCATGCTAAAACTTGTTTGAAATACCTAAACTGCCCTTATTTTTGGATGACTGTTGCACATTGAAACAAAAAAAACCCAGCACATTCATTCGTCCCTTCACCAAGGTAGGGCTCCAATTTTGTAACCACCTCCTTGGTCAACTCTTTCTCTATCAATTTTGCATTGGCTTAAATTGTGAGTAAGGCAAAATTCATTAATGCCCAATGCCAAACCTATATGTCACAAGTTACATTAACTATATTTTGATTACACCATACAATAATAAAATGAACACAATAACAATACATGTCCCAAATTAAGCCAAATACATAGAAATATTCACAAATAAACATCCATACAGATTTAAGTTCATTCATCTATTACATATGTTTAAAAAGTTTACCATTATACCACTAAATAATCACCCCAAATATACCACTATTTCAAAGTCCACGCAAAAAGTAGAGGCATTACCACAAAAATATATGCCATCCATTTATGTACTTCTAGATCCATCATTTGGCAGATTTCTAACACAAAAAACAATTTTAAACTGCCCATAAGCCAATTGATATAAACCAGGAGAAAGGAAGCAACATTTACAACCGTCAAGCAACGAGGAAGTTGCGAGGGGATAGTTGCATCTTGAATGTGATCTAAGTGTGGGTAAGGTCTGTGATTGTTGGGTATGTTATTATGCAAAATTATCTTGAAGTGGCAGCTGGGACATAAATTTTTAGTTTAATAATATTGAGATTTTGAATAAACATATATATATATATATATATATATAAACTAATCTTTTAACAAATATTAAAACTTGTTTATGATCATGGGACCCTTGCTCAAACAAGCTAACTTTAGAGAATAGATAAGCTCAATGATTTTATCATAGTTTAATGACCTTTTGGCTTTGATTTTTTTTGTTTTGTATCAATTGCATTCTGATTTTTTTTAATATACATATATATATACATATATATATATATATATATATATATATATATATACTAGTTAGTGCACACGTGCGTTGCACATGAATTAGTCTTATTTTACATAAATGTTTAGATATATTTTTTATAATCATATGTGGTTTCATTACATCAATTTAATTATTGATGTAAAGCTACAAGAATGCAATTAAGGAGAAAAGAGTAAAAAAATAAAATTAAAAATTAAAAATCGGCACATGATTAAGGTCACTGTGAAGAAACAACTATCAAATCTTAAATTTGAGTTGAAAATTATACTATCATTGTACAGGACACAATGAACAAATATGAAAATTAAAGCATCCATCTAAAGATCTTAATATTAAGATTAAAAAAAAATGTTCATTTAAGTCCAAAAAATAAAATGAATCGAAAAGCTTTTATCTAGTCATATTGCTAAAATTGATGACTATTAACCAGTCCAAAAAATAAAAACGATGCGTTTTGTACAATTGGCCTATAAGTTTCCCTTTAGGCGAGTAAAGGTATGTTTATTAAAGGTATTTTGGACATTTGAAATACTCAATTCACGTTCGTTATCCGACAATATTAAGAGGGGTGATAATGTAATTTTAAAAAAAGTGAGGGAGTGCATTTGTTATTGTCAGAATCTAGAGGAGATGACAGTGTAATTTACCCAAAAAAATAAATGATAAAATGATAAAAGAAAAAGACACGTGTGTAGCCGTAACGGAAAAACGTGGTTATCGAAGCACATGGTATTATTCATCGGTTTCGTAACATGCCAAGGACACGTCCGGCATTCTGATCCTTGAAAAGGACAATTGTCGTAACCTTCCTTTTTACCCGCTTTTCAACACCGGTTTTTTTTTTAATTTTTTATTAGGGGTGTGATGGGAGGAGTTGAAACCAAATCCAACTCAAATCCTTACTCTCTGACTCTCTGTCGTAATAGCATTTTTCAAACGTTAGTTTTTTCTTTTCATTCATATTTTTCTCACTCGATTGACCCAATAAAAAAAGGGAAAATGAAGCTTACGGCAATTGAGAGGTGTATTAACAATTTATTGCTCAATTATATTGAAAAGGAAAAATGAAATAAAGTAAGTTATTCCTTCTTTTTTCATTTTTTTTTTCTTTTTTAAACTGATGTCTTCACATAAGTCAATTAGTCACAAAGGTGGAATTATAATTTTTTATTTGGGACCATCACATCCGCATAAACATAAATATTCACTGCGTATGTTTTTGTATTGTGTGTAAAACGAGGAAAAAAAATTTAGAAGTGCCACTTCATCAAATTGAACATATTACAAAGATTCTAAAAAATTTTGGGATGCCATCCCGGCCTAGCTGGACCATCCATTCACCCATCGGGGTATAAGTGGGGTACCTAAGACAGATGCGCCTTCTCTCCTGACCATGAAGTGGCTCCAACAAATAGAAAAGAAAGACTTTCAAGCAAAGAAAAGATTTTCTCAAATAAGAGGGCCAATAAAAAAATAAAAAAGAGCCAATGGATAGTAAAAATATATTTTTTGAGATCATATGTCAACATGGCGTTGCTGTTTTGGATCAAGAAAAAAAAAAGGTTAGAAAAACTATAGGCAAGATGACATTTTTGGAAAACAAATGAATAAATCTAGGACTATCAAGATATATCATATATCTGAAATTATTGATTCTGCCAAGAAGAAAGAGGCCTTTTAATGTATCCAAAAAGTTAAAATTTGTATATTATACTCTTGTCTAGGGACTCCGATTTGGTGCAATTTGCACCTTTAACCGCATGATGCAATTATCGGTGAATGGACGCCACGTGACAAGAGAGAAGCATGAAGGTGCAGTTATCGGTGCAAACTGCACCAAATCCCAATCCCTTGTCTAGGTCTTCCCTTATGCCATGTTTGTTTGATTGGAATGGAATGGATGGAATGAAATCTCATTCCAATTCATTCCAAATAACATATTTGGATAAGGTAATTAAATGGGAATGGAATCAAACAATAGTAGTAAATTATAATGATATCCATTCCGCAATGTTTATTTCAATTTCATTTTCATTCCAAACTATTTTGAGCATGGAATCACATTCCATTCCCATCCATTCCATTCCAACCAAACAAACATGGCCTTAAAGTTTCAAAATCCACCTAATTTTTTTTCCTACATTGCATTAATTACGTGCAAATTATAATATACATTTATATAGATATGAAAGAAGATGATTGAATATGGGACATCCCAGATAGTCCACACTTAATATATAGAAAGATGATTGAGTATAGCCCTAGAGGACATTTGAGACAATCAATACTTGATCATTTTCGATATATATGTATATATATCGGTGTTTGCCTGATAAGTACAAGATGTGCGGTAAGAAGCATGCACACAGCATCTGCTGAGCCCTCTAACAGCAAGAACTTTCGAAATCGGTTCATATTCTTTTCATTCTTGTTTAAAGTAAAAGGTAGTATTTGATAATTTTCAAAGTGGTTGGACTAGACCACTAACATCACATGAGATTGTTAATAAAATGGATAGCATTTTACTTTCTAACTTATTTTAACAATTCTTTCATTCTTTCACCTATGGTGGGACGTATACTCCATGTAAATTTTACTTGAACCTTACCTTATGAAAAATAAGGTGAATTTATTTATTTATTTATAAATAATACTGCAATGACCCACCATGCCTATGGATTCCACCCCTATATTATGGGTGACCAATCATGTGGGATGACCTGTAAGACAGCTTATTTGACATTATTCCTTTTTTATTTTCAACTTTATTTTTAATATATTTTTTTTAGGAAAAATATTCAAAACCCCCCTAAAAAATAAAAACCTTATTAAATATTTTTCCTATCTATCTAATCCAAAAAATAAAAAATCATATCCATTAACTCCAATCAGTAAACTTTCTGTTTACTGTTCTTAAAATAAAAAAAAATTGATTCGATTAAAATACCTTTATTCAACAATTAATATGTTTAATAACAAAAATGGTCATTTAATTTAATTTCCCTTTGCCTTTGCGGGGTTGGTTGAGCAGATTCTGGATGTGTTCCCCAGAGGTCATCGTTTCAACTCCTTATAGAGATTACTGCTTGTGTGGGTATAGAGCATCTCACACGGGCCGTTAAGAGAATAGTCTAAGCCGAAGGAGTAAGACCTAAGATACCCCTAGTAGTTAATAAATAAATAAATAAATTTGAATTTCCCCTTTCGCACCCTCTCTTTTCAATTTATCTTTCGTTCTCTTCCTCCGTCATCGAAGCAAGAAAAGAAGGGCGAAAGGGAAAATTCAGTTGAATGACCATTTTTGTTATTAAACATATTAATTGTTGAATAAGGGTATTTTAGTCAAATCACTCTTTATTTTTAATAGCAAGTAAACAAAAAGTTAATTGGTTGGAATTAATGGATATGATTCTTGGTTTTTTTCCAATTAGATGGATAGAAAAAATATTTAATAGGGTTTTTGGATATAATTTTATTTTCGAGGGAGGTTTTAGACATTTCTCATTTTTTTTAAAACAACAGTATTTTCCCAATAAAATTGACCTTCCAACTTTCTTAACTCACCACAATAGCTCCATTATTTATGTTCACTCTTCTTATGGAGTCTTAGGACCACAATATTTTTAGAACATGGCATGACTATTCCTTATGGATGAAAATGTGCCAGAGATTTAATAGCGGCTCAATTACGGTATCGAAAACCCCACGCTGTACAATAGTTCGTCTTGGTACTTACATTTCAATAAATTAAAGTTTCTTAGTTGAGCTACCCGTGTTTTTAGCAACTAGTCGAATTTTGTTGAACATTAAAATGTGGAGTAATGGATGAAAATTTTACCCTATGCTTGGAGATCAAACTGGCCGAAGATTGGCATACAATGATCTGTAATTGTTTTCTCGTAACCTCGATGAATCTAAAATTCTCCCAAAAAGTTAATTTAAAAAAAATTCAAATCTCATTAACCCAAAAAAAAAAAAGGAAAAAAGAAAAAAGAAAACCC
Organism: Liquidambar formosana; assembly: GCA_039720395.1. NCBI lineage: Eukaryota > Viridiplantae > Streptophyta > Magnoliopsida > Saxifragales > Altingiaceae > Liquidambar > Liquidambar formosana. The sequence goes on along the minus strand of CM077821.1, from coordinate 42,889,414 downwards.
TAATTAAAAAGGTTTTTATTTTTAAAAAAGAATTATGGTGGAGAAGAGACAAATATCATTTAATTTCCTTTTGCATTAAGGAATATAGATGAAATTAGTATAGGTGATTTGGTAGAGCGTGGACCACACCCTGTAATGACATGGATGACAAGTGGTAGATGGATAATCTTTTTAAGTGGTGGGGTTTATTTAGAAGCATCCTGTCACACCCATTCGCCACTATGATAGTGAAAAAGAATCCAATGGACCTCAGACTATCAAAAACTAAGGGACACTTTCACTTTGTGACAATCACATTCAATTTATAAATGAAATTATTGGCCTCTCAGCTCTAATCATAGATGGAAATTAATCAATTTTATTATATTTTATATTTTTATGTTATAATGAAAGTATAAATTTATTATCTTAAATGAAAAAATATTTTAAAAAGTAGTTACTTTGATGTTATAGAATTAATTTTTAAAAATTCTTGAAATTTCACTATTTTTAAATTTTTATTATTGACCTGCGAGTGTAGCGCAAATAACAAAGTATCGCGACTCAGGAACCATATATCTCGAGTTCGAATTTTGACTCTCTTACTATCGGATGCACGGGCTTGCAGGTGGTTTATGCATCACAGGGAATTAGTTTGGGACTTAATGATTTATGATACCCCTCGTTTTAGGAGGAAAAAAAAAATTCATTCTTATTTTTCATAATGACTATCATGTTTTTTGAAATTTTTTTATTCAATGTGATATATTTGTGCCTTTAATATTGTAAAACATATTAAAATTATTTAATTTCCACTTAGACACCCGAACAAAACTCATTTGACATAATAATTGACATAGTATTGCTATGCCAACACCATATCATTAGACATATTTTTTCAACAATACGCTAACACGACATATGTAATCATGCTAGACATTAAAAAAAAAAAAAAAAAAAACATGGGAAAAGTAAGAGCATTTCCAACTTCAAATTTGTTACCTCCCTCATATTTTTTAAAATTCCAACAAAGGTAACAGAGTACATTTTCAATTTTGCTACTATTTTCTCTCTCTTCAAATCTATAGTAAGAGAGAGAACGTAACAAATCTTTGTTTAGCAATAAAAAATTGAAAGACTTACCAAGAAGTGGTTGTATCCTATTAATACTAAAAAATTGGAAGGCTTAAAAAATTAAAATAATATTAAAATATTAATGGTTATTATCTCTTTAGGAAATGTTCTAACATTTTCCCTGAATCCATATAAATTGAATAAAATATAAGATTAATACGAAAAAACACCTTATAATATTTACCACTTTTTCATATAATCCCTAAAGAGAAAATCGATTCAATAACTCATTCGGTTACTTTTATGATAAATAATTGAATAGAAATTAGATATAATAAAAATAAAAATAAAAATAAAAACAAACACACTACTGTTATCAGAATTAGTGAATATTGAGCATAAAAAAAAAAAAAAATGGTTTATGAGAGCGTTGCCACGCGCCAAAAGAAACGTGGGGGGTTTAAGTTGTGGAAATGGCAGTAGCAGCTACTTGTTATTTCACACGTCCCATCTGCTCCTTTAGGCCTCAGCGCTCTCTCCCTCTTTTGTTCTTTCCTCCACCAGCAAGCTCTTACACAAAGCAACCTTCCCCTTCCATCTCTCTCTCCCTCTCTCTCTCTCTGCTTTGTCTCTCTACATGAAACCCGACAGCCGGTCATGATTCCACAACGTCGGTCACCCAACCCCACTTCATCAATACTCTCTCCTAGCTTTCCTTCTCCCATAATTGCCACTCTTTACCACTCTTCCAAAGCTTATTGATTCTCACACAATGCTATGAATGCATTTCATCCATGTCAAAAACTCCTACACTTCCCTGATTTCCATTTTCTATACTAAGAAATAGTTTTTTTTCCAAATTTGAGGCGAATTTGTAGGGAGGAAATCGCTATGTTGGATCTCAATCTCAACGTTTTTTCATCCAATTCGACCTCCGATGGAACCCAGACGATGACCCAGAAGCTTCTAGAACTTTCCGGTAACCAAATGGAAGATTCTGGAAGCTTCAATTCCTCCATCGTCAATGCCGATGCCTCCAGCAACACCGCCGACGACGACTCCTGCTCGACTCACCCCAACCGCGACTACACCAACACATTCGCCTACAATTTCGATATCTTGAAGAGCACCGATGGCTGTACGAGCCCCAACGCCGCCAATGACGGCCATCGAACAATCGGGTCGGGTTCTGTCACGAGGCAGCTTTTTCCGGCGATGGGTGGCGGTAATGGGTTGGTTGTCGGTGGTCCGTCTTCGGGTTCTTTTTTGGAGAATCAGTATATGGGTCTTGTCCGCAAGGAAGGGGAGTATGGTGGGTCGGCGGAGCAGAGGATTTCGCCGCAGCAACAGAGGCAGCAGCAGGGGAAGAAGAGTAGGCGGGGGCCGAGGTCTAGGAGCTCCCAATATAGGGGCGTTACGTTTTATCGAAGAACTGGGAGATGGGAATCGCATATATGGTCAGTATGTAGTTTGATCCAACATTGTCATCATGCTGTGTTTTCATATTTTTGTTTGATTTTTGATGCATCGTTTGTGCTTTGTGCAGGGACTGTGGGAAACAGGTGTATTTAGGTAAGCATGCATACATACATACATACATATATATATATATAATTTTGTTTATGAATTATGTTGAAAACTTGAATTTGGTGATCTGACTTTGGTTTAATGAATGTGGGTGTTGGATTTTATAGGAGGATTTGACACTGCACATTCTGCTGCCAGGTAAAAATTGGTTTTCTGGATTGAATTCTTAGCAATAGTTTTATCATTTTTTTTTTTTTTTTTTGGGTGATATGTTGTGGGAATTTTTGTTTAATTTATGGTTATATAACTTCAGGGCATACGATAGAGCGGCGATAAAATTCCGCGGTGTTGATGCGGATATTAATTTTAATATCAGTGACTATGATGATGATATTAAGCAGGTGTGTTGGGAAGAAGATATGACTGATTGAATCCAACCTCTGGTTCGATCCTGTCAGGATGTTAAGTGGTTTCTGTTTTTGTTTTGATTTTTCGTAGATGAACAATTTGACAAAGGAAGAATTCGTGCATATATTGCGTCGACAAAGCACCGGATTCTCAAGAGGAAGCTCGAAATACCGGGGAGTAACACTGCACAAGTGTGGACGATGGGAAGCTCGAATGGGGCAGTTCCTTGGCAAGAAGTGAGAAAATCTTTGAACTGGGTTTACAGTCCTTCTCTAGGATGTGACTATTGAAACTTAGAATTTAATTCATAGGATTGATAGCAATATTGTAAAACTTGTTTATAATTGGCTAGAACACAATGCTTTCCTACAGGTATATATATCTTGGGCTGTTCGAGAGCGAGGTTGAAGCCGCGAGGTTTTAATGATCATATTCTCCCTTTCTTAATTTGGATGTGTTAACTTTGACTTCTCTGACTTCCATAGATTTCAACTTGATGTGTATGTGCATTTTTGGCAATCAGGGCTTATGACAAGGCTGCTATAAAATGCAATGGAAAGGAAGCAGTCACTAACTTTGAGGCAAGCACATATGATGGGAAACATAATCTCCGAGGCCGATGAGGGAGGAGGTACCATATGTTTCTTAAAATCATAATTTAGTTTGATCTATTTTCATTCGCATATATATTCAGCTAGGCCTTCTCTGTGAATCGATATACAATGAGTCGTTTAAAATGCTTTTGATACAGGTGGTAGCCATAACCTTGATCTGAAATTGGGGATGGCTCCCCCTTGTTTTGCTAATGGCCAAAAAGAGCACGACAATGGGGGCGGTTTTCAGTTTCAACGTGACCCAGATGACATGCCTGATGACAGGAGGGCAAGGGTAATACTAAAAATCAATTGTCAAACTTCTCTTATTAGTTCAGTTAACCTTTGTTTTCGGGTTCAGATTTTTCAGAGAGATTCTCTTGTTCTATACCTCACTTTCAATGGTCTTGGATTAGTTCACTTGGTGATGTTCTGTTGTTCTTTTACAGATTGAAAACTCTGCTTCAGCAACAGCGAGGATTCAGCCACCGCATGCCATACCAATGGCATCCGAGCACCCACCTATCTGGAATGGTTTGAATTCCAGTTTCTTTCCCATCTATAAGGTAATTTCATTTGATCTTATAGATAGTATTCGTTTCTTGCTGGGAAATTAAATAAGCCGTACATTTATCCTAAGCTTAAATTATGCACCTCTCCATTTTTACTGGTTGGCCTCTACAATATGAGCATTTCAATCATTAATTTGCTCTTCAATAAGAATGTCAAACATTGGGAATTTTTGGATTGGCAATAAATTTATTTTAACAAGGAGAAAATACAAAACCTCATCTTTAAAATTGCCAGGCTAGCTATTTGCTTACAGATGCAACTGCTCACCCTTAAATCTGAACCCTTGTGTACTAATCTGCCAGAGAATTTTTCGATTTGCACTTACTATTTGTTTCTGTTTGGATATCAGGGAAAATTGATTAAAAAAAGAGGGGGAAAGTTTGAAAATGCTTTCCATTTTTAAACATTTTTCAGCAATTTTTTTTATTTCCCTATTCTTTCCCGGATCCAAATGGAGCCTGAGGAAAATTTTCCTCTGCCATTGAAGAGCTTTGGGGGCCTTTCCTAATGTGAAACCAAATCTCAATTTTGATGCTGTGGAGATCCTTGTAATGTAATGATTCATTGGATGGACAATAAATTAGTCATTATTAAAATGAATCCAAGATTTTTCTACTGACAAATTACACTGTAACTCCATGTTCTTAGTTGCTGATTTAACAATGGTATTGTTCTTGCTGTTAAACAGGAAAGAGCAATAGAGAAGAGGATGGAGGTTGATTCCGCGCCAATGTGGGCATGGCAAATCCAAGGCCTTTACGGCGGTGCAACTCCAGTGCCACTCTTCTCTACTGCAGCATCATCAGGATTCTCTTCATCAAATACCAACGCTTCATCAGCTGCTGTTACTCAACCTCAATTCCCAAATACAACAGTCCTCAGCCACCATTACTCTCCATCAATCACCAACACCAATAACATATGCCATTACTATTGCAGGAGCTGAAACCACAACCAAGACCCGAAATCTTCTTTGTTTGTTTAGGATTAGGAAAAAGGTTGGTATGCAAACAAACAAAATGGGGGTGGTAATTGAGTTTATATGTTCAAGTGAGTTTTCCAAATATTGGGCACAAAATTGGTCATTGTTTCTCTTTCATATAGCTTATTAAACCAGAACATCTTAGCCCAGTTAGCATGAGTAAATATGGATATTTTTGCCTTGTTTATATGTGCCCACCTTCTTAAAGGTGGGCATCTTTCTTTCTTTTTTCTTACTTATGGTGACTCTAATGGTGCACAAGGGCCGAGCTTATTTGTAAGAAATTGAATCCCTAATCCCCCACCATGCCTATGGCATGGCTGCAGCACCATTATGCTATATATGACGGCTTTATGCGCTAAGGAATTGGGTCTTTGGATGCACTGAGAGATTGTTGTTTGTGAATTTGGAACCCAAGAAACTTCTACAATCTAGCAATCCTAAATTTACTTCTCATGATTGCCCCATAGATTGTATTTTATTTATTTTGATTTCAAAATTTTCGCATAGAATTGCAAGAGGGGGGGCATCAGATTGGGGAAGAGTTTCGCTATTGGTAAGGTGCCAAGGTTTTAGTACAGCTTGGTAGCGAAGCTTTAGGGCATCATGCTGCCTAACAAGAAATGGTCATGGTAAAACTTTCTTTAGATAGCTGTTGGCATATGCTGAAGATGCCGACGCCTAATAATGCCATCTAGGTAGGATGATAAAATGTGACTATCATAACCCACACTAGAATTCAAATTCTCAAAACACTACTACCGGTATCATACCTTACAAATTCTAATCACATCATATCCTACTGAACCACAAACTATAGAATATTTTTTATGAATTTTTTTGCCTACTAAAAAATGTTGTCATGGCAGAAAACATGCCAAAAATGAACTTCGTTTGGTTTTTTCATGATTAGGGGTAAAAAAATAATAATAATAAAAAATAAAAAATAAAAGCTTGTGAGTGGGTGATAATTAACCCCGATCCTAGAATGCTTTCAATGACATTGCACTAACATTTCAAGACTAACACAAACACTTTGAAATATTCTTATTGACTTGTTATAAAATGGCATGTTGTAGTTATAACACACAAGTTTTTATTATGAGATAATAAGCCACCTCACGGGGTGGTTTATTTAGTTTTTACTGTGAGGTTTTTTCTTGCATTATGAAAGAGAAGAAGAGAAGAAAAAAACCCTAAAAGGTACTTCAGCCAGATAAGTAGAGATATTGAATTCAACTCTCTAACATCTTGTGATTACATCATGGTTTAATCTTATAAGATCAACATGGGTTTTGAGGTCGGGATATGGATATGCATCAAGGATTTTCTCATCATTTAAAAAAAAAAAAATGAAAAAGAAGGTGGTAAAATCACATCATTGGTTTGTCCTTGGGACTGTTATTGACACGCCAAGTGTACAAGTGGTGGGGTGAGGGGCATCCCTTCCCCTTGCCTGGTTTAAAGTAAACCCCGCATTCCTCGGCTTTATCTCAGAGTCGTACACCCCTCCCTGCAACCATACACAAGAAAGAAAAAGGACTGTCTGTCTGTATCAGGAACCGAATGAAAAGCCTGTGTGTACGTAACCATGTAGCCTATGTATGAATAGGAGAGAGATTTTTTCAGAGTCTTAGAAAAAAGAAAAGGGTACTGTTATCTCTTCTTCTTCCTCTTTAAACTCTTCATTTGTAACTTTTTCCTCCAGACTCCTAGGCTTTTAATGACTACTGCGCTTTCCAAGTGTGCTTGTTCCCCCCTTCTAAACTCTTCATTTGTAACTTTTTCCTCCAGACTCCTAGGCTTTTAATGACTAGAATTCTCTTTTTACCCCTTTTCTTTTTTCTTTGTTGGGCTCTATGCCACTTCTACTTCTACTTCTACTACTATTAGTGTTGCCCAGTCACAGTTCTTTTTTTTTTTTGGTTTTTTCATAGTAATGCATGGCTGTGTCCATGGTGAAGATTGGTTTATGCGGCTGTTGGGGCCGTTGGGGGCAGAGGAAATGGCAGTAGTAGGCAGGTCTGAAAGTGCTTAATGCAGTTTCCACGTTGGGCAATATACTGAACTCTTACATGAGGGCTTTTAGGCCTCCTGAATAATGAGCTCATCCTCCCCCCACTTCCTGTTTTTTTTTTTTAATTACGGGCCAGTGTTTCAGAAAGTGAACTGGAGAAAACAGGCGAAGAAATCAAAGTAAAATGACCTCTAGGTTTACAACTCTCATCCACTATCTGGGTCACCAATGGATTGTGAGACACTGAGTAACTCAAAAGTCAAAAGTCAAAACCAACACCTAGCTTCCTAAGAACTCAAAAGCCCTTTGATTTAATGTTTAAATGGTCGATTTGTTTAGTCTGATCTGGTTTGGTTTCTAAAAAAATGGTAACCAACCATTTGATTGACTTATATTTTTGGTAAATTAGGGCACAAAAATTAAGCTTAATTGAATAAGTTTTGAGTTTTAACCTCTAATGAATATACTCTTTTTGCAAAATGATTTCATTATCAATTACATTTTATTTTCACTTTATTTATTTAATAATACTTGTAGGTGTCAACGGGATGAGCTTGGTAGTGTTACAATTAGAAGTGAAATATATGTTTTCTATTGACAAAGGGATTGTATTATGTTGGGTTTGAACTTTGTTGTCCCCAAGTGGGGTTGAGGTATGAGTAATCTATCACACAAATCTTTTCCCGTCGTCTATTAAAAAAAAAAAAATTTAAAGAATAAAAAAAAAAAAAAAATGGTTGTAGTCTTGGTACCATATTAATTGATACCATTTTATGGAGTAATGAGTTATTACCGTTGGTTAAATAAAGAATAAATTACATTAAGATCCTTGTAGAATCTAACAAGTCATATACATCTTCTCATGTTTATGAAATTACACTGACACTCCCTACTTTACAAAATAAACTACAAAGGGACTCCTCTCTCTAACCTCCGTCCATTAATCCGTTAAATCATACTAAATTGTTTTCAAAATACCCTAACTACCCTTATTGGATGACAACTTTCATGTTAAATGTATATAACTTATCACTCCAACTCATTCATCTAGCACATTATAAAATAAAAAAAATATTGATAAACAACTAAAAGATAATATATAATAGAAAAATGCCAAAAGTTTACATTTTCTGTCTAACTAATGTGGTAGTCGTCAGATTTGCTAATTAGAAACAATTATTTATTTAATTAAATTTTTAATTGATGCACGAAAAAAAATATATTTTTGATTTGCCAAGTTGCCCCACCTTATTTGGGTAAAATAGATTTGGGCAAAAAAAATGGACTATGTAGCATTACTCATATGTAAAAATAAATTAAAAAAATTATTACGATGGGAATGCACGTATAGAGGTGGCAAATGAGATGGCAACTTGGAAATCATTTTTTTTTTCTTTTTTGTCAAATCAATAAAAAATTTAGTTAAATAAATAATTGTTTCTAATGAACAAATCTGACAGCTACCACATCAATTAAATAAAAAATTTAAGCTTTTTAGCATTTTTCTTATACATATTTAAGCTTTTTAGCACTTCAATTAAAAATTTAATTAAATAAATAATTGTTTCTAATGAGCAAATCTAACAATGACCACATCAGTTGGATAGAAAATTTAAGTTTTTAGCATTTTTCTTTATATATATATATATATATATATGATGATAATCAAGTAAGTATGTACTGATATAAATTATATCAACATTCGCATTAGGAGTTATAACTTGTACATTAGCGGGATATGAGGTATATTGGACTAATACAAAGGATACAACTCTCAATGCATAGTGCTGATATGACTTATATCAACACATGCTGATGGGAACAATATTTTAGTTGTTTATCAATAATAATAATAATAATAATAATAAAATGTGAATGTATTAGATAAATGAGTTAAACTGATGAGTTATATACATTTAACATGAAAATTGTTATCTAATAAGGGTAATTAGGGTATTTTGAAAAAAATTGAGAATGATTTAATGGATTAATAGACTGAGGTTAAAAAGAGAGGGTTTCTTGTAATTTATTTTGTAAAATAAAAGTGTCAATATAATTTTATAAACATGAGAGAGTATATTTGTATTTGTCAAATTCTATAAGAGTATTTATGTAATTTGCCCTAAAATTAAATATTGCTTCATCAGGACATTTTGAAATCCTACTTCTCATATCATGAGGTGACATAAATCAGTCTAATTTTATTTTTATTTTTGGGTAGGAGTGTCGCAACCCTTATCCTTTTGGTTCAATTTTTCAGCCTTGGTACTCTTCATTCAGGAAATTTGACTGAATTTCTGCGATCTACCAATCAATTCTTGCCACGTGTCTTAGGCTGAAACCCCGCCCAACCTACCCCATCCAAAACATCCGTCAAGCCGAAGGGAAGAAAATTTGAACACAAGACTGCAAAATATTCCCCTAATGATGAGTATTTTGAAAGTGATGGTGGTCATTAAATTTGTCAAATCAAAACTGCGTTACTACTTAGGTAATTCCTTTCCATAGTCATCTCATTTTGATAATACTTTTTTACTTTGAAAAGGGTCACCTGTTGGTCTTACATTACCCACACACACTCACCACCACCATCAAAGGGCACACACACCCTCAAAGGGGTCGGTCCTGTTTTAGTTCTGAATGCTAGCTGCTGCCACGATTACAGGTACTGGAGAGCTCTGTCACAATAGTGCGTCTCACTGCATTAGTGCATGTAGCTTCTCACTATGATGTTTTCATTTATACCCTGGTAATTAAATGGAATCCACCTTTATTTTGAACATAAATCTAAATAATTTTGGGTAGAGTTGATTTTGTTGCTTATAAAATCCTTGGAAAGTTAGTAGATGCCATTTAAGGCGGATGGATACTCTATCCCATTAATTATTTTTTATTTTCTCCCTTGATAACAGGTAAGATTTGTTGATAAAAAAAGGGCTAAAATTCCAACTTGAAAATGTTCTTACCCTAAACCTACTACTCGAAACAAAGACCTTTCCGTTAAGAGGGCAAGAGTTGTCGGTAGGCCAATAGCCGATTATTTAAGATAATTATATATATAATTTTTTGACAACTAAATCTAAATAATAGTAAATAATACAAAGATTACTTTACAACGGTCAATTGGGTTCTTTGAAAGGCCATGAAAGCTACAAACAACTTCATCAATAGCCTACTATAGGACAAAAGCTTCTACAGGGGACCTTAATGGGTGTCTCAGACAACGTGGTGTTGAATAGATTCTTCTGAGGGGTATTTCAACTACAAAATTTGACCACATAATGTCACATAATTTAATCAAATTCTAAATCCATTCGCTAGAATTTGATGTTTTCTCCCTTCCAACAACCTAATTTTTTCTTAGGCATGTGGTTATGCCCTAGCAGGCACTATCAAAGACTTAAAATGGAGTTGGAACACAGGCCAATTCGCAATGGGTAACAATGTTTCCCTAAAGAACACTAATATAAGGTTTGAATACAAAGCACTATCAAGTCTCTCTCTCTCTCTCTGCCTGTCTGCTTTTGCCCACTTGAAAACCCACACCCACACCCACACACACACACACACAAACAAACACAACTGCCTAAACCTGCAACACACGATTGTCAATTTGTCATTTGGGGCTATGAATGAGCAGTATGGCAGTAGGATTGAATGGTCACTTCCTTTTCCCCGCCGTAGAAGCTGTCCCCACACCCCGGCCACGTTGGGGATCTTTCATTATCCTTGCAATCTTTTATGTACCCTTGGAAGATAGGCTTCTCCCTCCTTTTACCATCTTACAAGTGTGCGGAATTTTTATTTTTTTTTCCATTTTTTTTTTGTTTGAGTATAGGTGGCTAAAAGAGAGCAATAGGGTCATTCACTAGATTGGTCAAACACAACAACTGCGTCAGCATCATAAGATCACCTCTATTATTATCCTTTGTTGAAAGGTACATCTCGATCTCCATTTTCCTTTTTCTATTATATTTATTTTTTTCTACTGATATTTGACTCAAACTAATCTCACATAATGCACAATAAAATAACATTCCTAATAAAAAAGGAACAATCCCTAATAAAAAAGGAACGATCATTCGGACCCTAAACTATAATTCTTTGCCATCTATGCTAACCTCACGAACCCCTTGTTTTTAGTGATGACCATTTCTTTATCTCATTAGCTAAAATCCTATTCGTGCTCCACCTTAGTCTCTCAAGCATCAAAATTCCTTAGCTCGGCCTGTTGGGTGCTGCACCAGCACAAATTGAAGTGTCCATGAAACCAAGCCAGTAAAGGTAAACTCTGTTGGAGTCGCACCATAGACGTGCTTGAGTCTCAGCCTAAGCTTTTACACTTGTGCCTGAAAGAAAGAAAGAAAGAAAAAAGAGGGGAGATTGGCATTAGTCGCGATCATGGTTACCAAAAACTTTTAAAAAAAGAAGGCAGTAGATGATAATCAGGAAGTACTAGGAAAGGACTGGTTTTAATTTCCTCAAAGCACACCAAAACAACTTATCTCCATAAGTGAATTGACCTTCCCACAAGGCCAGAACAAGAGAGAAATAATTCGTTTTCCTCAAAAGAGAATGGGTACGGCAGGAGAGAATACTTCTAACTCAAGACTTTTACAACATTTTCATCCAAGAAAATTGAATTTTAAATTCTTATTTGCATGACTTTAAATGCTTTTGTAATTCTAAAAACTTTATTTGACTAATGACAAAAAACTGTTTACAAACTTCAACTTCTCATTCATAAGGTGCTAACACCACTTATCGTGTGTTTCCATCTGGTTGACAAAACTACCACATAAGAACAAGTAAACAGCAATTAGCACCACGACAACAAGACCGGGGTTTCCATCCCAAGCTTACCTGCACAAAAGAAAGACAAGTAGAAAACTTTTCAACTGGTTGACAAACGTCACATAGGCACAACCAAACAGAATTTTGGACCACAAACACAGGCGCCGCAGTTTCTCATCCCACCTTACCTACAAGCACAAAAACACTAGTGATCTTAAGTGACCAATTTCATTAAGCTCAACATGCCATTATAGTAGGAGAAAATTTTTCTGCTTATACAATACAATCCCCCCCCCCCCCCCCTTTTCAAAAAACAAACCAATTCATCAAAAGGGAAGATGAATTTTTCTATGCGCTAAGTGAAGGGCTATTAGGCTGAAAATTACCAGGGTGTAGTGGGATAGCCACATGGATTCTGAGGGGCCCACTGCCCTCTTGGCTGCACAAGACAAACGCCCATCATCGCAGCTACCATTATCTGCAGAGACTGTCAGTGCAGAGACCTAACCGCATTATTTCAACCAAATATATAAATATAAATAAATAAGTGAATATAATAAATAAATAATGACAGTTAATATCCTTAGAGAAAGCAGTTGCTCCTTACCTGGCAGTATTGGTAAAGCATAAGTGAACAAAATCCAAGGAACTCATTATCCCTCATCCAGACAGAAGCATCTGATTGAGCATTCATAATTGCGAAGGGAAATTCACATCCCAAATCCTCTGTTGTAAAGATTGCCAGAACCGGGCATTTGAAACTTTAAATCGTCATAACCAGATATAAAATTGCTGAATCCCAGTCTCTCATTTGTCAGAAGTTCAGATATACCCAGATCACTAGTGTGTTTGTTCTCATTCCAACCATTCCAATGACCATTTGAAGTGTGGGCATTCCTAAATTGTTGCAAATTCAATTGTGTAAATGGAGACGGATTGCTAACTTGGGATTGATCCACAAGCATTGGAGGTATACCATATGAATCATTTGGGGGAGAAAACCTCTTCCTGAAGTTATCAGAGAATTTTACGTTCTGATGCGCAGCAACGGATTGATGCATCAGCAGCTGAAGTCGTGCCTCATGTTCAAAAGGACTAAACTGTGGACATAAGGTTGCCCTCATATCTAAGCCTGTGTTATTTAACCCTGTCGTCAGCATCCCTTTACCAACTTCCAATATTGCAGGATCAAAGAATTCAACATCCCCAGTGCTGCCAACATTTCCAGCTGATGGTGTTTGAAACTGACCTTCTGGGCTCAAGGATGTCTGGAGCAAATGATTCACTGGAAGGGAAAAAGAGCATCAGAACCTATTTGAAAGAGGAAAACCTAAAAATAAAATAAAAATAAAAATAAAAAAGAAAAAAAAGAGAGAGAGATAGAGAGAATGACAAACCAGAAGAATGGTTAACAGCCTGGTACGCTCCATGCAAAGAAAATCCCGGAGGTGGTTCCCTTCTCGGCACTGAAAATCCTGGTGGGGTCGAAATATGAGCTCTTGTAGCTGTTACAAGACATGGGGCAGGGAATCTCAGGACAATAGTGAATCTCTCACCAGAGAATAATCCACTAAGAAACAGAAAACACATCATTCAGAAAAAAGTTAATATATACTTACCACAGAGCTGATTAGAAGATGTAACAGAATGACTGTCAGGAAAATTATCAGGCCCTGCAAAACTACTAGGCGAAAACATGTTCTGACATTCGTCCACACAAGGATTCTTGTTTTCCATGAAACCATGTGGAGCAGAATATTTACTGGGCACATGTTGATTTTCAAAATCCTCCTGCCTCGCAAATGAGAACCTGGACTGATTGCTGCTTTGAACTTTCCACAAACTTGGTATTTTAAGCGAGCCATGTTGTCCATCAGTTTCACTCAACAACTTTACCAAACTGTGAGGAAAACTCAATGGATCATCCCATGCATCCAAATCCATTGACATAATATTGGAGATTATGTTGCTCTCCCCCATATCTGAAGCAACATTATTTTCAGCATTGACCACATCATTATCGAATCTTCCCATGTATGTCCCTTTTCCCACAGTCTGAAAACAAATTGGAATACCCAAATATCCCACCCAATTCGACAAAGCTGCTGGTTTTGTCATCATTAAATCCATTAGATAACACTGACTTAGCAGATGCACATGGAAAGGCAGCTTCATCATATTTTAGATGTACTATTCTAGGTTCTGCATTAGGATTATTACGAGTGCAAACCTCACTTTGTTGCAAAGAACAACAGCTTGACTGATTTGAAGCCTGCAGCAAATCAGGTGAACAAGACGTGGATGGTGGATGACAGATGCCTTCCAAACCCTTCATTCTCTGATTATCAAAAGCTACTTCCCTCAATGTTAGTGAGGTTGTAGGTTTCATAAATTGCTTACTATTGTCTTGTTGTAAACCTTGATTTTCAAGTGGTTTGATTAAAACAGGATTTGAAATTGAACTGTTTGGCGCAGATGGTATGAAGTAGCTATTTTCAAGATGGCTATGAATGCCAACTGACGACAGCCCAGAACATAAGCTCTGGACCTCTCCATCTACATCAAAAATTCCCTCTTTATCTGGACCAGGACTACAGGGCTGTTTAGTGAAATCTATAGAGCTTGTGATGTGTGGTGCTTCATCCCTGCCACTGTCCTTAGATGCTGGAAAACAAGGTGAGTGGTTGCCTGAAGTTATGATGCCAGGAGGAGTTGAATCTAGGATAACATCTGCATTTATCTTTAATACAGCTGTTTGACAATCAGTGCCAATATACTGTTCGGTTAATTCCAATGGATCCAATTTACCCTTAGGATGCACTTCACAACTTTCTTCAGCTATTGTAGATCTGTTTCCCACATCATGGTTTGATCTCTTTGTGCTTGCAACTTCTGACCGAAGGACTATAGGGCTATCAAATGTGTCAGGTTTTTGTTTGACAGGTCCACCAGAACCTGATAAACTTGCAACCAATGGCTGACTAGTAGAGACACGCATGACCCTAAGAAATAAAAATAGTCCAATTAGTACTAGTGTGACAGAATCAAATGAAGGATGCCAGCAAACAATAAACTAAATACCATGAGGTTGACACAGGAAACGAACTAGATCTCCCAGTGCTATCATCTGGACAAGATCCCCTAACCTGACTCCCAGTATTCTGTTAGAAAGAAAACCAAGTTCAATCAAAATCAAAGCACATTGCATATATCACATACCAGAACTAACATACCCATGAATGTGAGACCTTAAATGGCACAATTGCTTCATATCACAACTATTACAAATTGGCTTGTGAATGCTACTACTCAAGCATTCAAAATTCTCACACCTGATGTTCACATACCCTATCTTATAATTCTATGAAGTAAATTTACCCCAGTAAAAGGATAATCTACGAATCCACTGCTTATCCAAAACATTTTTCTGTAAGAAAGTAAAATTAAATGAAGTCTCACATTTGAAGGACTTTTGACAGCGGGTTTTGTTGTAGATGATATGTTGGCATTGCTATAAACATCCATTGGGGGAGGTAACACATTTCCTGAACGCCGTTGCAAATTATTTGTAGCACCAACAATTTGTTGAACTCTACTCCTTTAAAAACATCATGTGTCAATTAACTATATGATAGAGCTATGGCTAAAGAGCCTAACAAGCAACACAAACAACACCTAAGTCTTCAGAAAATAGAAGAACTCAGAACCAGATAGGTATATTTACATAAACACAGAGTGAAAGGATGGGGGAACACAAATACAAATATAACGAATGATACAGTTGAAAATCCAAGGTGTAGATACCAGAATATTGTGAAAAGGTATAGTAGTAATAGTCAACAAAGCTTGAATCCAACTACTTTGGGTATTAGAAGTAAACAAATAATACAGTTTGTGTTGTAAAAACATAAACTACTGTAAAAGAATAAAAAGGATAAGCCTCATAAAAGTCAAGTGGAAGAAAGAAATGCACAAGAGTGTAATGTTATAAAGACTCGAATTATTTTTAAAGTACTCCATTTTGTTTATGAATAACATGAGAAAAAAGCTATCATCCTCAAAGATTTTCCAGCTTGTAAAATAATCCAAGATAAGTAAATAAAAGGAAAGTAATCTGACAGTAACCAGCACATAATTTTTCAAATAAATACCAAAAGTAGTGGATCCTATTATTTTGAAGAGCCAATTGCTTATAAGTTTCTGCCGGTAACCTTTATCTTAAACTTTGACATATTATGAACATTTACTTCCATATCAGCATTAGTTACATCGTGTCTGGTTTCAGCAGCTGGGTTTAAAATGGTGAATAAAGCCCAGTGCATTATTACATTGATGGCCTGAAGGATTCAGAGAGCAACCTTTGAGAATATCTGTCACTCATGAGCAATGCAAGAGAATGTGATAAGGAAAACCAGCGAACGTATGCATGTGAGCACCCAAGCACATGCCTAGAGAGAAAAGAGGTAGGGAACTCATTGCTAAATGAACATACCTTGTAAAGGCTGAAACTATTTCATCTTTGGTGAAACTATCTTCTTGAGATCCAAAGTCATGCAAATACAAACAATCAGGAATGGTGCAAGGCTGGACCACCAAAAGAATTAGTCCCAGTGAGAACTCAGTTCAGTTACTGATTTACATACAGAAAGATGCACAAGATGAAGCCATTTTTATTTTTTACCATATTTCTCAACCATGCATGGCAATACTTTGTGGTTCCAAAACATGCCCTGGAAATGCAAAGTCATACGAGGCATTAGGATGGTGAAAAAGGAATGGAATATTTAGAAAAAGAAACACACTTACCTCAAGGGTCTACCTTCTAAGATGAAATTGTGCACTGATTGAATACATCGAACGGCTTCCTCCTCTCTTGAGTATGTAATATATCTAACCCAAGAAAAAAAGACCCCACAAATTACTACACAAATATAAATTTACTCTAATGCATAGCCAAACTCCAACACTCAGGCTTCTTTTATTTTTACTTATATTTATTTAAGAGAGTGGGAGGGGCTTGATGGAGATGAATGACATAAAAGGACTCCTGCAGCCAACCCCATATAGTTGGGATTAAGGCTTGGTTGAGTTCATTCGACTTAAGTTATCAAGTATTTGAGGGAAGGTGGGGGGGATGAGACAAAATCCTCTCAACCAAAATTTCAACATAAGATGTGAGGAATAAGTTAATATAAATGGAATACTTTTTTTGCCTGATAATGTATAAATGGAATACTTGCAGTTGCCTTGCAACTTATATCAGACTAGATTAGCAGGATTTAAAGCACAACTGGAATGACTTAAAGCAACATTTGTACAAACAATATCTCAAAATTGTGAAACTAAAATT
The DNA here is from genome assembly GCA_039720395.1 of Liquidambar formosana. Taxonomy (NCBI): domain Eukaryota; kingdom Viridiplantae; phylum Streptophyta; class Magnoliopsida; order Saxifragales; family Altingiaceae; genus Liquidambar; species Liquidambar formosana. The sequence goes on along the minus strand of CM077821.1, from coordinate 42,872,117 downwards.
TAAACAAGGCATATTGCACTTTAAAGATTGTAACAGGCTATAACATATGACTAAAGACAGCCGTTATACTTACACACAACAACAGTTGTTTGAAGAATGCTGGATAACCCCACTCGCTGTGCGAGAAATAGATACCTTCAGAACCTTGCCATATTGGCCAAAATACTCCATGTGCTGAAGAAGCTAGTAAAAACACAAAATCTAGCTCAGACAACCAAAAAAATACTATTAAAAAAAATCCAGAAGTAGATGAACACAGGACCATGTCCCCCAAAATCAAACACTAGCAAGGGCAGTATGAAGAATAGCATATAAGCCACTCACATCTTCATCAGCAAGGCTAAGAGGTAATCCAATTATATACACCAGGTTCCGTTGAATAACTCGAACATTACTGAGATGCTTCCTTCCTTCAGACGCTTTTGGCTTTGCCTTCTGCAATTTCTGTTTTCGCTCCGAATTGACTTCAGCAACAAACCTGTTCAAAAAAGAATTTGTTGTTAGCCTCAAAATTCTAGACAGAACATGATATATGAACACAAAAATTATCCATCAACCATAACCTTTCACAGTTAGCAGCCATCCCCACAATTTTTTCTTTGTCATAAGGTGTGCGGCATGCTGGACAACGACCTTCAGTTTCATTCTTCTCAGCCATATCCATGATGTGATGCCAACACCAAACACAAATCTGTGAAGATAGAGAAAATAAGGTAAATACAAGAAGAGGGCCATTTAAGAAATTTTAAAAACTATATATATGCAGTCAACACGTGTGATATAGGTTATATTGGCACCATGCATTTGCCCAATGTACCCCGTAACCCACTAATGCATGAGGTACAACCCCCAATGCAAGTGTTGATATAAGTTATTTCAGCACGTGCTCACCTGACCATCATCCTATATATATATATATATCTACACAGCTATATTAACAGACTCAAACATTTGTATGATGTCAAAAAAAATACTTTAAAATTTTGGGCACAAGCAGATGCTCTAGTTACGAATAAATTTAGACCCTCCTTCATTCGCATAAGAGGGTGAGAGGGCAAAAGTACTTAAAATTTAAAATTTGAATTTTTTCTTTAATCATAAAAAATTACACACCACTACACCAGCCAATCTTGTAAGCAACATGAAAATGCTAGCTAGACTAGAGATCAGCAAAGAATAACATTTCTGGTATTGAGAACTTCATCCAATACAGGTTAAGATTAGTATCCAAACCTCATAGCCACATTTGCATGGTTTCAGATGTTGATCTGTCAAATCCATCTCTTCAGTGCATAGAGGACAAATCTTTTCTCCCTTGTCACTCATGATTGTCCTAAAAAATCAGTGACATCAAAACATATATCAATAAGGCTTTTGCTTTGATTATTTGTGTTTTTCATTCGCTGTGCCATAATTTATATTCACTTTTTTAAAATTTAAAAAAAAAAAAAAGGAAAAGAAAAAAAGAATAGAGAGCAAAATCTCGTGTCTGTATAATATATGTACAAACCTTCCTCATCAAAAAATATATGTACGAACCTAGATGTGTATAAAGATAGATACAAAGAATAAAAGAGAGTTAGATGGTTCATCAAACGCACTAGTTCACAATTAAAAAAGTGAGTAATGTTCTGGTCCTCTTCTGATCCACACAAAACACTGCACACTCAAAAAAAAATTGGCAAGAAACTTGAAAAAGAAAACATAAATGTTGCATCACACAAAACTAATATATGTCGATGTGTGTAAAATTAAATAGGCCTTGACCCAACAGCTCGAATTGGATACATAAATTAAATTTTGCCATTCAACTCTACGACGGGAGTCCTCTTTCATCAAATCATGGAACGCATCATAATTTTCTGTACACCATTTTAGCATTCCCAGAGTCCTTGCAATATCTTCCAGTAAAACTAAATACTCATAAATCATAATTGGTACGCATTTGGTCTTCGTTTCACATGACCTGACCGGAGTCACCAGTTTAAGCAGCATTTACAGAAGACAACATGAAAAACGGAAGCAGGAAGTCTAATAAAAAATTACTCCGTATATGGTAAACATAAATTTTTTATAAGGGATATGGTAAACATGATACTATGGAGAATATTCGGAATCCAAAAGAATCCTAAATGAAGAGTGTCTAAATGGATGGGAAGCATTAAAAACTGTAAGAATAACCTGAATGTGAAATGATATTACCTAAATATCAGGAAAATGTCTGAAAATACCTTTCGCAAAAGTTTTCAAGACATTTTCCGCATGAAAACATTAATATCCTAATAATTCTTAAAAATGCTCATTAGAATATCACATATATTAGATGTTTCGCATTATTTATAAACCAGGGCTTGTTAAGTCTCAAAATAATACATATGTCTAAAATCATCCAATCAAATTGATTCATGGCCTATGCCAATTACCTTACTTAAAGCCCATCTAGTTGTAATTCTAAACCACTTTTAATGTGTCACATTTCCAACCATATTACTAAGTCCTCATGTAGCTTAATAATACATCTAAGCGACTGCCTCAACACCAATTCCCGAGTTAACTACCCATCTCTAAGTCAAAGTCTAAGCACCAATTATACTCCTAGATGCTTATGACTCGAGTTAAAAACAATTAATGGTGGGCAAGGTAGGGCAACACGGTAATTGCAACACTGCATTATCTCAAAAATGAGCGTGCGTGGTCTGTTTTTCTCTTCTCTCTGAGTGTCATTTTGCATAAAAAAAATATTAGAGAAGGCCTCATAATCACTGCAGATTTATCGTATTAATATCCCAAAATATCTGTGCACCGAATTATAGCAATTTTCATTGATAAAGCATAGAAGTTAATACATGAAAAATCCTTTCAGCTCTCGAGTAGGTCCTCCTTGCAGTTGAAGGAAACCATACACTTGAGTTCGTAAATCCTCAAACAATAGCAGCCCACACACTCTGCTTGGTTGAAAAGAAAATGTAGGTAAAAGAGAATAATTAGATAATTTTACCGGACCTAGTTCGTTTCCTTCTCATTTCCTGCATTCTCTCAGCAACCAAACGAAAAATAGTTCAATTCGGAATTAAAAATTATTTTTCAAGAAAGAAAAAAGAGGAAAGTGGTTTAAAATAATAATAATAACAACAACAAAAGTAGTACTCGATTACTCATAAAAGTAAGAAAATCTAGAAAAATAAATAACTAACAGATGAATCTGACAAAACAAATATATGCATAAAAGCTCTTACAGAAAACCGTGAACAGACACCAGATCCAGAATCGGAGTCTGTGGAGACCGAATCCGAACGAAAAAGGAAGTTCTACGAGGACTGAGATGGTCCAGCGATATATATATGTATACATGGGAATTGGAGCCTGAAGGATGAGGACTTACAGAGTGTGATGGAGAAGCGGAGGAATCTGTGGAGAGGGTAAAGCGTAGAGAGAGAAGACGAAACTCGGAGAGGATGCAATGCGAGAACCACACGGCGGAAGGCCCTTTTTGGATGTGGCTTTGTAGCTCATACGCGTTACCCGTCACCAAAAATATGACGTGTTCTCTTAATAGCCCTTGGATTGAATGCCCGTTTGCCAAACTACTTTTATGAAGGATAATGCTACCTTGCCCCACACTTTGTTCCACTACTTTACTTCCTAAATACACATGGTATGACAAAATAGGGGGCAAAATAGCATTACTTTTTTATGAATGATGATGGAAAGAGTAATTTTATTGGGAAAAAAAATATAAATTATAATTATACTATTACATTTATAATAAAATATTCCAATAAAATAAATTATAAATTATAAATATTTATATCTATCTATCTATCGGTCTCGTAGTAGGGATTATATCTTATACATTATTGGGTTACGAAATACATTGAGGTAATGCATGCATAGGTACAACCCTTAATACATGATACTCGTATAAGTTAGATAAGTACGTGCTGACTTAATCGAAATCGTCTATTTATATCTAGAACAATCATTAGGAGTGCACATGTTGGTATAATTTATATCAATACCCGTATTAAGGATTATATTTCATATATTAGTGTATTATGTAATACATTTAATACATTTAGCTCATTTATAGGGTGAAACCTTTAATACATGATGTTGACATAATTTATATTAGCACGTGATGATGACTATTTATACTCTCTTTGTTCTTATTTTATTGGCTTACTTTTCTTTTTAGAATGTACCAAAACTATTGTTCCCTTAAAAAAGTGAATGATTTTTTCTCTTTCATTTCCTAAAATACCCTTTCTCATGAGTGTTTTATATTTTTCAAATGTTTTGTACACTTAAGAGCAAAATTGAAATGTTTAAATATATATAAAGATGTGAAGTATTTAATAGTGTCTCCTAAAAAAGCGTGTTTTTTTCTTTTTGGTTTTATTTATTTATTTATTTTTTAAAGGAATAGTGGAGTAAGAATGGAGGGAGTATCCTATCTATATGAACTAGGGTAAGACTTGTGCATCGGAATAAAATACCCAATGAAAAATATTATATAAACTATCATGTTTTTCATTATAAATATATTAGAGAAAATCCTAACAAAAATATACGATACAATTTTATTTTTATTTTTTTGGAAAAGTCGAATTCTTTTTTCCTTAGTTCAACCTATAAACACACATATAAGTACATAAGTATATATACAAAGCAATAGTATTAATAAAAAAATAACAAAGACGTGATAACTAATACAATCGGTAAAAACAAAGAAAATATAACTCAACAACAATAACAACAGTAGTAAAACTTAAATATTCAATTCACAAAAATTAAGATTACTTATGGATCTTTTAACCTACAAAAATACTTGACAAAATATTCAATTCATATAAATGTGTCAACCTATTTGATAAAAAACTAAAGAAACAAATATCAAAATCATACATTATTACCAAAAGCAGGTATGCATGAAAGACCATTTGGGAAGCATATCTCCATAACCATAAAAGAGAGAGAGAGAAGAAGATATGAATATAGTAATAGGAAGGAGAAAGCCAATAATTAAATCTCTTTAACGGTTGCAAACCTCCTGTAAAACAGGAATGTTGCAACATTTGGAGCAAATGCTTAAAAGATAACTACAAAAAAAGTTACATAAATATGGGTCTCTTTAAATCTATTATATATATATATATATATATATATATATATATTAGAAAAACAAAAAAAGAGTCACGTGGCTACATAGAAATGAGCTAAGTGGCAGTCTTGAACATTGTTTATATATATATATATATATATATTAGAGTTTTTATCTATACTATCTATAGAAAAGGTTTGCACTTTTGGTTGGATGTACAAACTAAAGTATAGAAAAATCCTCATATGATTTTAGGAGACAATCACATTTTAGGGTTAAAATAATCATTTCTACAGGTAATCCTAAACTCCTTCCACTTTCTTAGGGACTCCTAAAACTATATCTACTCTCTAACAACAATTATCTGTAACTACCTTTAATTGCCTAATTCCTGTTTTTTGTCAGCTTTTAAAAACTATTTTCTTTCTCCCACTATTTTTAATCCTTTTTTTTAAGATGAGAATTTTTTTTGTACACGCAACGTGTGTGTGCCGACATTTAGTATATATCTATACTATTATACAAAACCAATTTCTTTTTTGGTTGGATTGCACCTGAAAATACTAAAACATCCTTACAAGTTAATAAAGTTAAGAGATAATTTGGTAATTTTACCAATTTTTAAAAACCCACCACAATTTGTTTCCCCTTAATTCTCTCCCCCACACACACATGCGATTTTCAGTGGAAATTTGAAAAGATGTGTTACATACGCATTGCGTGTGCTCGATTAGTAGTATATGTCTATACTATTATATAAAGCCAATTCTTTTTTTGGTTGGACTGCACCTAGAAATACTAAAATACCCTTATAAGTTAACAAAGTTAATAGACGATTTGGTAATTTTACAAACTTTGAAAAACCCACCACAACCTATTTTCATTTAATTATTTCCTACACACATATGCAATTTAAAAACTTGGAAACTAACATACCAATTCCACTCATATAGTGAAACCTTGAAAAGATATGCTACTCACGCAATGCGTGTACTCCATTACTAGTATATATTAGATTAGATGTGCCACACAGACGCACTTAGAGGTGTTCATGATTTAGGTTAAAATCGAAAACCAAACCGAACCAAACCAAATCGGTCGGTTTGATTTGGTTTGTTGGTCCTTAGGTTTGGTTTTGGTTCTAATTTTAGAAAACCGAATTAAATTGGTTTAGTTTTGGTTTTCATGTTTAAAAAACCAAACCAAACCAAAAAACCGAAAAACCGAAAAAATATAATATAAATATATATAATTTTATATATTACATATTACACTTAGTTTGTAAATTTTTTATTCTAATAAGGGCATAATAGGTAATAGATTGTAAATTTTCTTAATGTTTTTACTTTATTAGATTGGCATGTATTAAACTAGTTATTGATGTTGTATAAGATATTGACACGTATTAGATTGGAGATTTGAATTTGGATAGACTTAAGTCAATACTTTTCCATTTTGATACAATGTTTAATATTTTTTTTAGTTGCTAATGTAATGATTTTATTAAAAATGTTTTTATTTAGAGTTTGGCTTGTCATTTTTCTATTTTTAATTATTTGATAGGATAAAACCGAAACTGAACCGAACCAAATCGAAATTTTATGGTTTGGTTTTTTTATAGTATGGTTTGGTTTTGGCTTGAGAAAATAAAAACCAAAATATAATGATTTGGTTTAAAATCTATCATAAAATCGAACCAAACCGAACCACGAACACTCCCAGACGCACTTGCCCTCAACGGAGGGTGTCGTTTTGAGAATTGTGTACGCGCGTCTGGTACAAAAAGTCAGAAAAGCCACGTATGCATAAGAAAACGACGTCGTTAGGAGACATTTATCGAGTCTTCCAACACTAAAAGTTCCACAAGTCCACACCTCAGTTTATAGCCGCATTCTGCTGGGCTGAGTACTTGTTTGGATGAGATTCTGGGAGGCCCAAAATCTCTTCTGATGGCCCATAATCACTTTTAAGAGTGTTTAGATAAAAAATGAGAAAAGTGATTGTAAGCCCAAAAGAGATTTTGAGGCCAATTTACTCAAGCTACCTCCCCCTCTGATTCTGATTCAGCTTCTGATTCTACTTCTGATTCTACTCTGAAGCTATCCCAAACAGGCACTGAGTCAACTACAAAATACAGCCTGCGTATGCGAGCGTGAAAGCGCCCAACCTCTGCTTCACACGAAGCTCCGATCCTTTTGCAGGTGAGTCACAAGTTTCCTCTAGAATGTTCTCGATGTTTCTGCTACACCACAACATTTTCCTTTGCTCACAATCAGATTAGTTTGCAACCATTATTTTTACTCTCACCCGCAACGAAGTTACGAAGCCAAATACTTGTAATAGGTTCAGTTGACTGGAGTATTTCCTTATCTGGGTTCATTCCGAGATTCAATTTCTGATTTTTTTCTTTTCTTTCTACACATTTTCCCAGTAGCCAAACGGAGCCGTAACTGATTTTTAATTGGCGGTAGGATTTTTAAATTTTGATCTTCTATTATTATTGTTTTTCCCCCTCCATATTGCTCAAGTGAAAATGGACATGATGGCTGAAAGTAAAAGGTATGAGCAGGAAGACAATGTTGGTAATGATGCGATGAAATTGGGGAAAAAATGGAAGAGGGCCCCCTCCTTGTTCAAGTTACGACATTGTGACTCTCGCAACCTCTTCTACAACAAATTTTTTGCATTGCTTAAGCTTGGCAATGGGTTGAAATAAAAGGCGTGGGTTGCATTCTAGAATTGAATGCCAATCTAGACTTCTCCCGACATTATAGTTACAAGCCTAAGCTCATCGTATCTTTCAGCTGCCATCTTGCTTCCTGCATTGATCAAATCATTTTGCTGATCCTTTCACCGAGCCTCGATAAACTAATTAGCTCATAATAAGTCTTATGATGACAAATTCATATATACAATTTGAAGAAATTGTACGCGGCCAATGGTCAATCCCAGTGATTTAAGCTATAGGAATATTCAATTACTTCATCTTGGCTTCAAGTCAGACATAAATTTCAAAAGGGCAATAAAAAATCGTGTGTAATTTTTATGGGCATGCCTGTATTTGTCACACATGATTCAAGATCGCTTAAAATAATGGGCGACTGATTTTTTTCAAATTTCAAATAACTTAAAATTTTTTCTACTCCACACAATCGAGAAGTCGCTAAAACCATCATAGCATGACAGTATGACACATTGACACGTCTACAAGTAGGACGCAGTTAACTTGACGATCACAACGTCTTGTACACGTGGCCACACACAATAGGTAAATCGTCATTCTTTCCAGCTTGTCGATGTAAGAGCCGACGCAAGATCCAATCCAAGCCAAGCCGTTAAGGAGGCGATTAGAAAGCATCGGACGGTCCAAAACGAACACTAGAACCTTCTGGTCTCAAAATCCGTACTGCTGCGTGTCTCTGCTCTATACATAGCTCGTGTCCACCTCGTGTCCCGTCGCAGTTTTCGCTGCTGTTGGTTTCTCTAGAAAGGTCTGTGCTACTAATCTACGCTACGATCGTGCTCTGCTTCCGCTTGGCTGCTGAGAAAATACTGGAGAAAGAAATGGAAGTTTTCGAATGTGTCAACATTCCAAAGTTTTCTTTTCGTTTCCCTGGTGAACAAACGGAGAGTGGACAAGTGTGTTTTTTTTTTTTTTTTTATTTATTTTAATTTGATATTTTGCGTTGGTGGATTGATATTTTTGCAGGGAAATTTTCGTCATGGGTAAGTGCTATCCGACTGTGAGTGAGGAATACCAGAAGGCAGTGGAGAAATGTAAGAAGAAGCTCAGAGGACTCATCGCTGAGAAGAACTGTGCTCCGTTGATGCTCCGATTAGCGTAAGCTCTCATTCTGATCTCTCTCTCTCTCTCTCTCTCCTCTCTCTTTGTGTGTAATCGTCTGTGATTGATTTTAGACAGATCAAGTATGAATGACTGTTGTTACGTGTCTACATGTGTGTGTGTCTCTCTCTCTATATGTAACTAATTGTTTGATCATGGATTTTTGGAGAATTTGAATGAGGATTGACTGGTTGTGGTTTGTTTTGTGGCAGATGGCACTCAGCGGGGACCTTTGATGTGAAGACGAAGACAGGAGGGCCCTTTGGGACGATGAAGCACCCGGCTGAGCTTGCTCACGAGGCTAACAATGGTCTCGATATTGCCGTCAGGCTTTTGGAACCGATCAAGGAGCAGTTCCCGATCTTGTCTTATGGAGATTTCTATCAGGTAAAGTTCAATTATGATCATAGCAAAGGATAAGATGTTGCTCAATTTTCATTAATGTTCTTTTTCTTTTCATTCATTATAAATTTGCTAACTGAAGTTTTCGTGTGTATAATCAATTGAAGTTGGCTGGAGTTGTTGCTGTTGAAGTTACTGGAGGCCCTGAAATTCCTTTCCATCCTGGGAGACAGGTCAGTGAACCTCCTTTTTTTATTACTCTTTATTTTGTGTTTTTTGGTAACATTACATATGATTGGGAAATATATATTAAAAAAAAAAATAGAAAAATAAAAAGGAGTATCTGTATTAAATGTTTAATAATTCAATATTTGGGATGTTCTCAAAATTTTCATTTTGCATGTCTAATGAATAAAAAGAACAAATGTACTCCTCCTTACACTTGAAATACAATTGTTCAATGGATTGTGGTAATTTTGTGGTAACAGTTCTGGTCAAGTAGGGACATGTTTGTATAAGTTATATCAGCAAAATGTATTGGGGATTGTACCCTGTCCATTGGCTAATAGGGTGCTTGTGTCATCAAAACTAAGTCTGCTTTTAAGAAAGAGGTAAAATGACAAATCTATCTAAGATCATGGGGTACTTGAACTCTAAGAAGCTTTTAGGATACTAGATAATTGTGAAACTTATATTAAGTGTTTTACCAGTATGTTTAGAATACCAAACAAACCACGGAGATTCTTGCTGCTCAACAACATCATGTATAGGTAGTAAACATGGGCCAAGGAAGAGTTACGTTGGGTTATAAGACTTTGCATCATTATGAATCTTGTCAAGTTTAAGAGGATGATACCACAAATTCAACTCTCTGAAAAATGATTTGGCCAAAACTACTGGGTAAAGGAATTTCATGATGGTGGATCTATAAAAATAATGTAAAGAACTAAAGATGATAGGAGTGTGGAGGAAGTGGTTAGAAAGACAGTTAGGTTCATGGCTTCAATCCTAAGGTCACTTCATGCGCAGATAAGGGGATATGATGAAAACCAGGCATAAAGTGAAATAAAGTGAAGGAAGATAGACGGACCAATAAAATATAGGTACTTGAATATAGTGTCTTTTTGATATTCTCCTGGAAGATTTATGTTCAGAACGTGGATTTCATTTGTTCTTTGGTAGAAATTTTATACATATGTGCGTAAATTTCTTGGTCTTCTATCTCTTCAAAATTATGGTATGCCATAGTGAAGTGAATGTAGAAGAAATACTATTATACTAATGGCTTTATCAATTTCAGGACAAACCAGAACCACCCCCGGAAGGCCGCTTGCCCGATGCCACTAAAGGTTAGCTTATTAGTTCAAGTATTCAAATCGCAATGAGAAGTATATATAAAATCTAGATAAGCATTTTGTATTGAATGAGAATTTTTAACACCCTGCTAGCACTTCAGGTTCTGACCATCTGAGGGATGTATTTGGTCACATGGGTCTCAGCGATAAAGATATTGTTGCCCTATCTGGTGGTCACACTCTGGTCTGTCCATAAACATTGAGTTCTTTCCCTTGCTCTTTTTACAGATTGCTTCTCTTTTGTGAAAATGAAATTTTGGTACTGTCATAGAGTTTTGGCATCCCATCTGATTATATAGTGACTTACATTCTGGGTGAGGTGGTGGGGAATTTTTTTACAGGGAAGGTGCCACAAGGAGCGTTCTGGATTTGAGGGACCTTGGACCACCAACCCCCTCATTTTCGATAACTCTTACTTCAAGTAAACCTACTCATCTCTTTTAATATTCTCTCTCGTTGATGGTCTGTTCAATGTGATGTTTACAATTGAATACCTTTCAATACATCGTTGGTGCTCTGTGCATGTTATTATTTATCCAATCTGCTGAGAAAGACAGAGCAGGTAGCATATCTGTTTTTTTTTTTTTTTTTTTTTTTTTGCAGGGAACTTCTTAGTGGAGAGAAAGAAGGTCTTATCCAGCTGCCATCAGACAAGGCTCTTCTCTCGGATCCAGTCTTCCGCCCTCTTGTTGAGAAATATGCTGCGGTTTGTATTTAGTTTTATGGACTTTTTACTGCACTATCTATGTTGATTATTTGATCAAGAATTTTTTTTTTAACTTTTGGATATGCTGAAATATTTGCTTTAGGATGAGGATGCATTCTTCGCGGATTATGCTGAGGCTCACTTGAAGCTGTCTGAGCTTGGGTCAGTGAGGAACCTCTTTTATTGGCTATTTCCTTATTTTCCCTTTTCAGTCGTTCTTTTTGTAACTCATGATGTTTACTTTTCTAGTATTTAGAATCAGTTCATGTTTTTTTGATTTTGCTGCTGACGTCAATTCACACTTGATTTTCAGATTTGCGGATGCTTGAGTAAGGGGCTGGATGGTGGCTGCTTGTTGGTGTCTGGTTTTGGGTGTTAGTCTGGCTGTGTTTTTATTCTAGATAAACTTGCTCTAAATCCTTGATGATTTGGGTTTAGGCTATGTATTTGCAGTGATCTTGATGAATGTGAAGAAAATGTTATGAAGACAGAGAGTGTCAAGCTGTGTGTTTCTTTGTGTCGCCTCCGGGACCTCAATCACCCTCCTAGTGATGTGAAAAAATTGACGACTAAGGTACCTTGCATTGTTCTACCAAGTTTAGCTGTAGTATGCTCTCTTGTTTTCCTCTTTATTATTCCCTTCGAGTAGAAGAACTTCCGATGGTCTCTTGTTACTTATTTGTAACTTCGTATATGGAGTTCTATTATTATTATTATTATTTTTGCTAAGGTAAGATGGTTAGATACGCACCATGGAGAGATGAACTCATGACCTTTTGAAACTAAGGTCAAGGCCCATTGGCTGTATCTATATAATAATATTAGTTATTGCACACGTGCGTTGCACGTGAATTTTTTTGTCAACAATCAAATTATTTAGATCATCAATTATTTTTCCTAAATAAACATATAAAAGATCGATGCTTCCCAAGATCCTTTTTAACTTGAATAAGGATTGACCCTTTTCATGTAGCATAGCCTCTCATCTAGTGGTAATTTTCTCTTCAATATTATTCATATCAATTAAATATAAGCATTATTTACTTAAGGAAGGTTATGTGGTCATTTGTTCTTTAACATTTAATCTATATCAAGTGTGAAGATTTGAGATGTTAAGAAATTATTTATTATTTTGTAGAAAGTGTTAGTCCGTGTACATCAAATGATCTGGAAAGAAATGCTAATACATAATGATACGTAACTGTCAAGAATCTTGACAAATAACTGAATCATTGTCCACCATAAGAAACAAATTAAATTTTGTACACATCTACAATAAGAAACAATCAATGAAGAAATAAAAAAGAGAATAATTAGAACCAAAATAAATGGAGAAAGTATATACTTAATCTCTAAACAAAATTTAATTTGGTTGAATTGTTAATCACATGGCAAGTCCGTTGTATTGTATAAATTATATGCAAAAGAATAGACTAAATTTATTAATGAACTAGTAGTTTATATAATGTGACTTACACATCAACAAATTTTAATACATTTTGGATCACTTAAAGAATAAGTACATGCTTAAAAAGATAAGAGTCCTAACACTATATTACTATCATGAGATATTATTCCACTTTATCCAAATGAAATTTTACTACTACCTCTCTTCAACTTCTTTGTGTTTTTTTTATTTTTATTTTTCTTGCGCCGAAGAATCTATAGATCCCGACTTTGTAGTGAGATATTTCACAATGCATCATTGGAGCTCAACATCCCATTAATTGAAACAATCAAAGATAACATAGCATGAAAACTAATCTTAGGATTCAAAAAATGGGAAAAATTACAAATCAAAAAATAAGGCAAGATGTCTTATCAAGAACATTTAGAAACCTAAGGCCTTTGTTTTCCGACCCACCCCTCAAATCACCCATAAATAGTATAGTTTTAAGAAGGGAATTTTAATCTCTAAGAAAAAAATCAGAAAGATAACATAAAAATTGAGCATGTAAAAATAAATAAATAAATAAATACATACTTCTTACAAGGGATTTTTTATCAGTAAGAAAAAAATTAGAAAGAAAATAAGCATATAAAAATAGCTTTTCAATTCCCATCGGATATTTCCAAGAGCAAAAATATAATTAGATGATTTATCACATAAAATAAAGGGTTTAGCAAATCAAACACAAAAGCATTTTAGCAAATTGCTTATGAAACTCAACCAATCAAATCAAAAGTAAATGAAAATATTCACAGCAAAAATAAAAAAAATACAAAAGCTACTCTTGATGGAGAAAGTAGGAATTTACAATCCGGCTGTTTATTTATTATATATGAATTATAGTATCCTGTTTCCTTAGAATTCCTATTTGGGTTTAATTTGATTTAATTATTATACGAATTATAGTTTCCTTAGAATTCTTATTTAGGTATATGTTTTATATTACTATATTTCCTATATATGCAGAAGGGTAGTTGTATAGTTTCCTTATAATTCTTATTAAGGTATGTGTTTTATATTGCTGTATTTCCTATATATGTAGAATGGTAATTGTGTATTTAAAAATTAAAATAAGGGTATATTAGTCAATCAAAAGTTTTTCTCACATTCATATTTTTATAGGTAGTATAGATATACAATGGAGGAATGGAGTTACTGTGTGGATGCCATGTGGCAGCATAGTTATTTTTATTTTTTTTAAAATCACATGCTGAAAAACTTTTTGAGAAAATTACTTTTTAGTGATCACTTTTTAACTTAATACCAAATAAAGGATATTTTCTATCAATTTGTTACAAATTGATTATATATGTACTTCAAAATGATTTATAATTTCTCTTTTTTAGTATTAAGTTGAGAAGTGATTAGCAAACAATAATTTTTCCAATTTTTGGTCAAATTACCTTTTAGTGATTTAACTTAATACCAAACAAAAGGTGTTGTCTGCCAACTTACTACAAATTAACCGTATACCGTGCTTCAAATTGACTACCAATTTCTATTTTTGTATTAAGTTGGGAAGTAGTCACCAAAAGATAATTTTCCCAATTTTTTTTGAGTCGTCGTGTTCACTGCTCCATTTCACACGGTGCAGGTAAGTGGACGTTTGGTATTTATTGCATATATCTTCTTTCTCATGTAGGAGAATCAAAAAAGCCACACTGAATCATGTTCAATCAAAATTTAGTAGATTGTACCATATCTCTTCGTTTTCTTTATACTTATTTATCTTCTATTCTAAAAATTGAACGTATAAAAATATAAATAATCATAATAAATAAATAAATAAAGATAGAGGAAATGAGAATTAAAAATATATATATGAAAAAAAGTGACAAGTTGGAATATTCAAATTTTTTCGATCTGTCAGGAAAATATATATATATATATATTAACCAAAATTCCTTCAAATGGTTAATTACCCAAAGCTGAAAAGATATATGTTTTTTCTTATTTTTCGTCTCTTCATATGCTTGTCTCCTGTTTTTTCTCTCTCTCTAAAAACTTTTTTCTAAGATATATGTTTTTTCTTATTTTTCGTCTCTTCATATGCTTGTCTCCTGTTTTCTCTCTCTCTTTAAAAACTTCTCTTATCTTTTTAAGCTTTGATCTCAAACATATTTCGGTATACCCCTCCCCCCCGATTTTTTACTCTTTGCAAAACCCACTTGAAACCCTCATGGAATGTCAAGATTCATCGTTGTTATGCATTCTATAATCTACATCGTTGGATTTTGAGACACCTTTGATACATACCTATTCTTGTTTTAGTACAAATCAATATGTCACAACTATGATAACGTATCAGTTTATTCATTTTCTCACAAGTTTCGCATTATTAAATTAATTGTTTTTCAAAATTTAGGAGTATAATTAAATTTTGTGCGATACATTACGCTAATATCGCATTGAAGATTATTTTGATTTAATTATTTACTTTATTTTTTATATCTTTTAGATTTAATTGACATATTACATTAATAAATACATTTTACTATTTTAGGAAATAAATATTCTATTAAAATTATAATTTTCAAATATATTATTTTTATAAATAAATTCGTGCATTGCAAATCTAGCGAAGATGGAAGAGGAGAGAAGAAGAGATTAAAAAAAAGAAAGAAAGAAGAAGTGAGAGAACAAAGGAAAAAGTCAAATCATAATTTTTTTAAATTTCCTACTCTACCCTTTGTCATTTCAATAATTACTTTCATCACAAAACTTGATACCAAAAAAGAGAGGGTATTTTTGAAAAGATTGAATTTAATAAATGATAAATCAATGCAATGATTGTCATTTTTTAAATTCCGTGTTTTGTCAAATATGGTTTATCTTTATGAGATAGAAGGAGTAAAAACTATATTTTGGGTTGGAGAATGGCTATTGCAAACCCTCATTTTTATCACCCTACACCTTTCCTCCTGGTTTTTAAGATTTCATGAAAAATATAGAAGGTTTTTACAAAAACCGATTACTTAGTCCACTAAAAAACATCATTTTGAACAACTTTGCAGAAGATAGTTTTTTCAAAATCTATCATTTAGGTAAATTTTTTGGTAAAAAAATGAAATAAAAGGCTATAAATGGCTAAAAAGTATATTTAAACGATAGATTTAGGAAAAACTTTCTTCTACAAAGTTGTTTAAAATGATGTTTTCTAATACACATTATGGCCTGTTTTCATAAAAACCTTTTATATTTTGCATAAAAGCTTAAAAACCTAAAGGATGGGGAGTGGGGTGATAAAAATATAAAGAAGTTGCAATAGCCGTTCCCTTTGGGCTGAAATGGGTAGGCCCAATAAAGAAGAAAAAGAAGTTGGGTCCGGATATTGCAACCCCTTCAAGTGATCTCTTTACCCCACTAAATTTAATTTTTTAAAATTTTAGAAAAATATAAAAGGTTTTTATGAAATGTGGTTGTATAAACATCATTTTGAACAACTTTACAAAAGAAATTTTTTTTCCAAAATGTATAATTTAAGTTGACTTTTTGGCAAAAAATGAAATAGGGAATTATAAATGGTCAAAAAAGTATACTTAAATGGCCAAAAAGTCTACCCATTTAATACACTGAAAACGGTTTTAGTAACAACTCTTTCCGTTAATACACTAAAGCAGTTTTAGTAACATTTCTTCCCGTATAATAAAAGTAGCGTTAATAAAGCTCTTTTCAATGTAATAAAAGTGGCATTACTAACACCGCTTTTATTTTAAGGTTTTTTTATTAAAAAAAAATTATAATTGCACCAATGATGATTTTGATTTAATTATTTAATTTATTTTGTTTATATCTTTTAAATTTAATTGACAAAATAATTATCTTTCCCAAGCTATTGCCCCGTGCCCACCTTGGGAAATGCCAAAATAATTATCTCTTTTTTTTTTTTCCCCCAATGAGCCTTCTTCGATGACCATTTTTTTCCCAAGCTATGAATTGCTCAGTGCTAGGGGTGTTAATGGTTTTGGTTAAAACCGAGAACCAAACCGAACCGGGCGGTTTGGTTTGGTTTTTTTGTCATTAGGTTCGGTTATGGTTTTAATTTTAGAAAACCGAACTTAATTGGTTTGGTTTTGGTTTTTAGTTTTAAAAAACCGAACCAAACCGAAAAACCGAAAAAACCGAAAAATATAATATATATATCTATATATATATATATATAAACTTAAAGTTTGTAAACTCCCAATTCTAGTAAGGGTAAAATAGGTAATGAGCTTGTTTTTGTTGATTTTAAGTTTCTTATTGTTTTCCCCTTTTTAGATTGGCATGTATTAAACTAGCTATTAATGTTGTGTGTGATATTAACATATTAATATATGTCAAATGTTTCTATTTTAATAAAATGTTTGTTTTTTTTAGTTGCTAATGTAATGCTTTATTAAAATGCTTTTATTTGGAGTTTGGCACATCATTTTTTCATTTTCAATTATTTGTTGTTACTTGATAGGTTAAAACCGAAACCGAACCGAACCAAACCGAAATATAATGGTTTGGTTTGGTTTGGTTTGGTTTGGTTTTTTTATAATATGGTTTGGTTTTGGTTTGGGAGGAACAAAACCAAAGTATAATGGTTTGGTTTGAAATCTCCCCTAAAAGCGAACCAAACCGAACCATTAACACCCCTACCCAGTGCCCACCTTGGGACAGAGATACGCTCACTATCTTGGCAGCTGCTGCAAAGACACTTTTGAAAGTAGTGGCTCGAGAATGTGAGATGTTCAGTTTGATTTGGAATGAGAGCAGAGACGGAAGGACGTGGGCCAGCCAACATGGGCCTTGCAAGATGCCGAAGGTGGGGACTACTTTGAGCCCTGTGGCATTGCTTTTCAGCAAATTATCTTTACCAACACTGTAGACTTCAGATTGCAGCAAAGTTATTGTGTTTCTGGCCCACTTTCTAAGGTCGGGTGACCTATTCATGCTTCAAATTTTGCTCCTTAATTAGTTGGCATTTCGAATTCGTCTACTTGACTGAATTACCTGCTTTGGTGCTTATAGGGTCGGGTTTCGATTCGAATCATATTGAAATCGAATTTCTACTATTTAATAAATTGTAAATAGGATCTGTTTTATGGGTATGGCTGGAACGAAACAAAAACTGGCCAATTGACACCTCTAATTGGGAGTTTTCAAGTATCAACAATCTCCAATATCTGCAAATTGGGACAGTTCAATCCAGAATTTAACCCTTTTAGCCCAACACAGACGGGTTAAACCGTATCTAGTTTTGAATAATGCTGGGCATGGGCTTAAAACTGCCCCATCTACCAAATGGGTCGTACCGCAGCTTGAACCGTAGCAAGGTAACAATTGTGAGAGGAGGTTTTAGGTTCAAGTCTTAGGAAAAGTTGTAATGTTGTAATGACTTTCTGATCCGTGTTAAGGTCCCCCAAAAGCTAAAAAAGAGTTGAAAAATGGTAACAATATAGGGTATGTTCACTCACTCACTCACTCACCGTACCGGCCATGGGAAATTAAAAATTAATCTGAGTGGTAAACACACCCCAAAAGGACTATATAGAGCTCAAAATTAAGTTCAAGTTTGGCTTGTTTGAACAAGAGCTGATATTGAGTCAAGCCTGAAAACTTGGTTTAGTCTACAGCACTGACCAATGTTACAGCCAAAGAAATTAGCCTAAGCCATGAAGGGCGAAGTCACAAGGATATAAAATCAGCGTGCCCAATGATGGAACTAAAACACCACTCTTTGTCCATAGAAAACACATGGGACCTTTATCTTTTCTGGCACCAGCCACATTCTTCATTTTTTTCAGCACAAAAGGAATGATAATGGAACTGTTTTCTTTATCACAAGGAGACATTCAACAATAGCATGTACCTGTTAAATTGGATGCTCAGCATGGTTGATATGTACCACAAATCACTAATTGCTTTAGGCCAAGATTGTGAAATGTGGATGACAAATTCATCTTATAACATTAAGCTCCAACATTAAATCCCATAACTCTAGGGGCCGTTTTCGTATTTTTAAAAATGGGTCAAGCCGGACCCACATGCCTTTAGTTACCTAATAATGTGGAAACTAACTTAAAGTTGGTTTTTGAAAATACGGCGATTCTCTTTATTTTTCAAAAAGAGTTGAACTGACAAACCTGGTCAATCTATTCATCTCTAACTAATTGAGTTTTTAAGGTATTTTACAAACAACCCTTTAGAAATTTTGCGACTGCGTCGAAAAAAGTAATGCAGGTAAAGATATGGCTGGTCTAGGCCTAATATTTACACATTTGACATTAGTGATCACAATGAACAAAGACTAACTTATTTTAATCTTGGCTCATATGGTTGTCTCTCCATATACTTAGACACTAAGGAATAAATAAAAATAAGTAAAGAAATAAAAAGAGGAAGAAAAGGAAGGCATTCACTAAAAACTTAGGACATCTCTAACCTGTGGCATTTGATTCCACAGCCGTGTCCAACAGGTAAAAGGAAAAGCAGAGGTATAAAAAAGAGAGAAGAAATCAGTAATCTTTTTGTAAAGTTAGGAGGATAAAGCTGCCCACACACACACACTCTTTGATAAAAGGCAGGCTTTAAAACAATCACATAAAGACTGGCGGACCTTGTTGAAAGTAAGAGGAAAAAAAAAAAAAAAAAAAAGGAAAGAGAAAAACCATGCTGTTTTCTACTATTTCGTATGTGCTGACGAACGTACGATGAGTAGGTGATTAGATTTTCCTTGGCCATCCAATACCATATTTTATGTATTAGAGAAAAAAAAAAAAAAATTATTGGCAAAGTTTCATTGTAAGTTCACAGATCGTATGGTTCAAAATCATTTAATCGTGCTTTTGGCTGAGTTTTTGTACAATTTTGTTGTCTTGTGTGAATTGTTTAATGAAAAAAAAATAAAAAAAATACAAGAGTCATTAATGTGTCACTTAGCCTAGTCTTGGGTCAACAATATATCTATGTTATGATGATCCTGATGCATGGCACGTGCCATGTGCACATGTTTGGTCCATCCGAAAGTGATGGGAAAATTTATATCTAAGACCTAACCATAGTTCATTTGCAAACCATTGGACAGTGACAATGGAAATATGACTTTTCATTCTCAGGTTAGTTGTAAATTTTTATTACCAGTATATTATTTTATTTCTTCATAATGGAAAAAAAAAATGATGTCACTTTAATTAAATCTTCTTTTGACTAAATTGGTTTCGGATTTGTCTTGTGATTTTGTTTAGATCTTTTCACCTAATCATTCTACATCTAAAAGCATATGTCCATGACAATGTGACACTCCTCCAAAGATAAGTAAAACATTTCATGAGTTGTGGTGGCACATTTTTTCCTCAAGGATAATGATGTCATTGAAGCATTTGGAAGTTCATTGATTTTGCAATGAAATACAAAGGGCATGATGCAAAGCAAAGCCCACTGTTGGTTGACAACTTGTCATTAGTCATGTCCAACACATTGTCACTGCCTTCATCCAATGGAGAAGGTTGCCAAGGGTAGGTCTCAACCATATAGTGGGTCCTTTTACCATAACAAATGTACCCAAATTTAATTTGAATAAATGATTTTTAACACTTCTATGGAAACATTTTTTTTTACAGTTATCGCTTTGAGGTGTTCAAATCTTTGATTCAACTAATTTTCAATCTCAAGTAAGGTCATTGTTTATTTGGGATGATGATCAAGTAAGCACGTGCTGATATAACTTATATTAATACCTGCATTGAAAATTATACCTTGTATGTTAATGGAATATGATGTATATTAAACCAATACAAGGGGTACAATTTTAATACATGATGCTGATATAACTTATATTAATGTGTGCTGATAAAACTAATGGATATATTTGAACGCATATATGGATCAAGAGGATACTTATCCTTGGCAATACAAATAGTTGAAACTAATATGTTTTGTTTTTTAAAAGGTAAAACATAAGCATCCAAAACTAATTAATCTATCCCAAAGTGATATAACTTATCTCAATACATACTGAATGAGGGTGTAACCAATTTATTTGAATGCATATATGGTCAAGTGGATGACTTGTCCTTGGCAATACAAATAGTTGAAACTAGTACGTTTTGTTTTTTAAAAAGTAAAGCATAAGCATCCAAAACCTACTAATCTACCCTGCAGAGTGATTGATAGTTGATACGTTTGATGATACACTGTATCAAGAGGATCAGCCCATCCTATCCCTTAAGTAAAGGTCTATGGTCTACCAGACTACCACCATTCATGGCAAAAATAAAGGATCTACCGATATATGTACTCTCGTATCACTGTGCTTACAACATTCTTTAGGAATATGAACACCAGGCATATACCACCTATATCCCACAATAGCAACAATAATACAATAACACCTGTGAAAAAACGGCGACAATTTTTATTGAACTTCCTTTGAATGATAGATCTGTTTCATGAAACCCTTTAAATTTTTAAAGAAAACATATTTTTTTAAATTTATTTATTAACTATTAGGGGTATCCTAAATCTTATTTTCACTGAGGTTTTGGTCTAGACTAATCTCTTAACGGCCTGTGTGAGATGTCCTATCCTCACACAAGCAGCGATCTCTGCGAAGAGTTGAAACGATGACCTCTGGAGAGTACACCCAAGGCCTGACCGTTCAATCAACCCCGCAAAGGCTAAAGAAAACATCATTGATATAGTAGTTTAGTGGCATTTGTCTCACTTATTAAGCGAGTGGTATTAGGTTTAAGCGTATGGTGTGGAGTAGTATTGATACCCATTAGTTGATATTTAGGGAGTTTAAGACTAATGATAAATTCTATCAGTTGTCACAAAAAAAATATAAAATAAATATAAATAAAGAGAACACATAACCCTAAATTATTATATTGTAACACTTTGTCCTGTTTTTTTATTATATTATATTAAAAAAATATGATGAGAATAAATTATGTGGGTATGACGTGATGATATTAAACCATTATGATCGTCATGTGGTCCGCTTAGTCTACCTAATCGGACCATTTCTCATCATCCAGACCCCTACTCCTCACGCATGTTTAAAGTAAGTGTGTGTCAGAGTAGAATAAGCTGGCCATGTTCAATTATTTGTCACATGGTCAATCCTCCATGACCCATTTGTCTCAAGGGAATATAGGTGAATTCCCACTTGTTTCAATTATACGAA
Organism: Liquidambar formosana; assembly: GCA_039720395.1. Classification (NCBI taxonomy): domain Eukaryota; kingdom Viridiplantae; phylum Streptophyta; class Magnoliopsida; order Saxifragales; family Altingiaceae; genus Liquidambar; species Liquidambar formosana. Next base: position 42,850,162 of record CM077821.1, on the reverse strand, counting down.
GCTGAGTGTGTCTAAGGTATGAGTAGGAACATCCTTACTCCAAATAATCTGGCTCATTTTTTGCTTAAACGGTATAACAAACTTCGATAACGTGTGTGATCGAATAACGTGACATTTTATGAAAGAAATTTTTTATGTGAAACCTTTAAAAATTGTTCGATTTAAGGTTAGTACATGTATTAAGATTCAAGCAATATCCTATGGAATTTGGAGAGAGTTCATGGATGATCAAAGATCAGAACCTTTCACGCGGAAAAAAATCAACCATTGATCATCCATCAAGCGGTGGCTAGGCCCCTCTCCCGAATCAATAATCCCACTTTCCTCCACTGGTATGGTGCCACAAAGATGCCATCCATCAGAGAATCGGACGCTAGGGAAGGATGAATAAAAATCATTAGGTACAGCATACAGAGAACCAGTTGTACATGAAATGCATGATAGGTATTCTCATTATTTTGTAATGCCCTCGTGGTCTCATTTGACTATCCTAGTATGCCGATAATTATCTATAATTAATTTTGTATGGCACCTAGTTTTTCTTTAATATAGTACATAGTTTGTTCATGATGGGAATTTTTGTCCTGGATAGCCTTCTATTTTGGCATATTTGGCACCCATTCCATCACGTCTCTGTATTCTCACATTGGAAAACTCATGACTTTGTTAAATAAGTTTTATTCAATGGGTGCATTACGATAAATTAATGTCGGTAATCAATAGTGAGTAAGTGTGACGCATCACTAAAGAGATGATAATTTAGTGACATTTTTTTCCACTTGTTGACCGAGCGATTTTGCATTCAAATTTAATGAAAAATCATAGATACCCATTTGTAAATATTTGGAGGACAAGGGGTTTTAGTAAATCCTATGAATTGTTAAAAAAGTGTCACTTGTAGTACAATAACAAATTAGATAATGTGAAACCGTGTGTAGCTTTTAGCCATTACTCACGGTTGTGTGGTTGCCACATAATTTTGCAATGTTTGATTCATCCCGAACATGCGAGATATCCTGCACCCAATCATTTTGATTCTAATCATCATTCAAATTTTTTGTTTGCAAAATAGAATAATCTAATTAGGTTGGTCTAATTGAAATAAGGTAGATTTGGATAAATTCCTTTATCACATTGGATACGGATATGCAAGATTTTGAAATGAATCCCAATACAGGCAGCATTGTAAATTTGTAAACAGTAGATTAATGATTGGTAATTTACCAACCAAAAAGGGTCAAATTATGAATATACGAGAATATTAAGGCTCAACAAGTGCAATTCCGAATCATAACGTGGAAGGCCGTCACCAAGCTTTTTAAGCGCGTGGAAGGGCACGTGGCCTTTGACAGCTTGGCCACTTGAGGTCCGTTGAGGTACATCACAAACCTTACAAATGAAAACAAAAAAAATTATACACAACATAAAAATTAATAATAAAAAATATCTCTAATTTAAACCTGCTTATTGGTGGGTAATTAGGTAAACAATGATAGATTTCAACTTTTTTTCTTTGCCAAATGAGGGGTATCCCAAGCTATCAGGCTTATTTACTTCAATTAATCCCTCGTGATACATAAATCACCCGTAAACTCATACATCCGAATGTGAGAGAGATATATTTCACTTTAAAGAAATTGAAAGTTCAAAACTTAAGCATCTTTGAAAGGTTTTTCATTTTAGTTTTTTTAATTAAATTTAATAATATAAGCATCTCCAACAGTCTCTTTATTAGACTCCTCAAAGTAAATAGTATTCTTGAGACTCCACATTTAATTAGTCATATTATCTCTTTAGCCAAGGTAGAAAATTAATAAAGAGCTCTCTTAGAGTCTTGGCATTTTTTCTTAACAACTAATAAGAATCTTTACGTGTTGGTTAAGATCATGACTATCACCTCCAACCCATTATGAGAAAAGGAAAGAAGCGTGTAAACTTTTTTGCCTAAGAGGGTCATAAGATTACTTGTACTTTTTAGATTATTGACTTGCCCCATGTTGAGCTTCGTAACCTTTTACTTGTAGATTTGGTTATTGTTTCCAATCTAGGCCTTGAGTGAATGTCCTTTTAGTCTTTGAAAAAAATAAAAAAAAGGGAAGTTGAAGAGAACAATAATTTTCATTGTTGGTTAAAGCCGAAACAATTTAATTACCAATTTAACCAACTCATGGGCTCAACTGCATGCAAAAGCAAGGATCCTCATCTTGATTAGTTGACCCATTGCAAGTTCAAAAAAGAATGAAAAAAAAAATCCTTGACCCATTGCTGTCTTAGCGTGTTGTAAGGAAAGGAGTTTTTTATGGTTTTAATTGTAATCTTTTTAATGCTCCTCCCATTTGGATGATTGCTCAGCTTAATATTGATGTTAAGGTATTTCTTACCTTCGTGATGTAATTGATTATATTGTTTAACTTTGGGGTGTGTTTGGTATGCGGGAATAGACGTGCAGGAATGGGAATTCTATTCCCATTCCAATTGATTCCTATGTTTGGTTAATTAATTGACATGGGGATTAAATCTGGGAATGAAGTTTATGTAGGAATGAAATACCAAAGTTTGTGGGAATCTCAAACCCATATTAAACGTAGGTTTCTGATTATCATACCTAAGGAATAGGTTTTAAAATAGAAAAAATTCCCAAATATACCCACGATCATTCCCTCGAAAGGAGTATCCATCTAGCACGTCTTCCACAACAATACATCAACCAAGTTTCATCCAAAAGCTGTTTTCTTCAATAAAATTCCTATTATCGTCTTTCTTATAAAAAAATAAAAAAAGAAAAAAAAAATAGCTAGACTTCCCCTCTACCCGTCAAGTTTAGAGTATAGAAAATAATATCATAACAGTAATTATAACAATAGAAATAAATAATAATGGAAATTGGTATTGCATGAGGTGGGCATTTTTTAATTATTATTTTAGAAGTTGATTGCGCTTTAGAACCAAAAAACAGTAAAAATTGGAAGTTAAATCAACATCAATCAAGTATTGTAGGAAGGGGTTTTTTTGGAAAATTAAATTGAATATGATTTCATACCTATATTAAATTGGTTTCACCAAACACTGGAATGGGAATGAAAATTTGATTCCCATGTAAAATTTGGTGCATCCAAATGTTGATAAGGTAATGGGTATAGGTATCCTAAGAATGGGAATCTAACTCCCAGGAATGTTATGCCCATTTCCATTAATCCATTCCCGCAAACCAAACGCACCCAATGCTTACCGGTTTACCCAAAAAAAAAAAAAAAAAAACAGCGTGTCGTACACTCTTATTAGGGGCGCGTAGACAAAGAGTGCCTCAAATGAAAAACCGAAAAGATCGATATGATTTCCACAAAAAAGAAAAAAAAAAAAAAAAAAAAAACAAAAACAAAAACAAAACGAAGCTGCAACTGAAACGATCCAGTAAATGGTGGGCACCATCACGGCCGAATCTCGTCCACCGCCATTACCTCGAGTTCGCAACAGTCCAGGGTGAACAGTGCCCAACCATTGGGCCCCACGTGTTCTTCCTTACTCTCTTTCCTTTCCTAAAAGTGGAATGTGGGCTGTGACTCTAGCACCAGCTCCAGCCAAAAAACAAAGACTCCTTCCCACTTTGCACTTCTCCAGATTTCCCTCTCTCTAAAACATCATCATCTCCCCCTCTACAGAGTACACTGTACAGTCTACACTTCCAACAAACCTTTCTTTATTTATTTATATTTGGGTATATGCCACTACTGAAGTTGCTTTCTGTTTTCTTTCTTCCTTTTTAGACCATTTTTATGCTCTCTCATCTTCTCAGTTTCTCTTTTCACTGATAGAGAGAGAGAGAAAAAAAAATGGGGAGTAGGCTTCTCTTCTTCCCTTTCATATTCTCTATTCCTCTTCTTCTCATGGACACCACCAGAGCTCAGATGCCAGGTCTCTCTCTCTCTCTTCCAAAAGTTCTATATATACATCTCTCTCTCTCTCTCTCTCTCTCTCTCTCTATATATATATATATATATATATATATATATATTTTGTGTTCTTCTTGTTCTGAGTTTTAACTTTTGTGATATTTTGTTCATCTTGCTTAAATTTATCAGTTTTTAGAAATCATTTCAATAGCATTTCTTATCTATTAATTTTATTTACTAGAGTATGTTCATATTGATTTTATGATTTGCAAAATTTGTGTTGATTTATATGATTTTTGTTTTCTCTTAATTATTATAATTACAAACTCTGTTCTAGATGAGATACTTGATATATGTCTCTCTGTTTGCAATCATTTGTCAAATCTCTATGTTGTCTATTTGGGTGCTCCTGTTTTTGGTTTTGATGTTATTGCATGTTGAAGAAACTTTCTGGGTATCAGAACTTTTTGGGTTTTTTAAAGGTGACCAACAACTACAAGAGAAGTCAAATCCTTTTAACTGAATCTCGTTTTGTTTTATATATTTTCCCATTAAAATGCAACAATTTTCAACCCAAATTTCAAAAGCTACAGCTGATTTGTTTGAAGCTCTAAACTTTACTGAGAATAATCTTGTGGGTTCACGTTTTCTTGACCCCTAAATCATAGGGTCTTGAGCGTAATTCAAGTACCACAATTCACCCAAGGGACATTGCGTGTAATCGAACGCAAGAGACCAAGTCATTCAATCCCTTGAGAGCTATGTGCTTAAAGTTGAGCCATATACACATTCTATCCCATACCCATATAGATGTTTCTTCTTTGGATCTTGGTGGAAAAGGGATTCCGATGGATTTGGTTGACGTCTTAATTTTTTTGATGAGAAGCGAATGATTTAAAATTTTCCTCGCCTTTCATTATATGGTTCATGAGAAGAGTAAAGAAAGAGAGCGATGGAGGAAAGGTTTAAAAAAATTTTCTTCCTAGGCCCACCAAAATTTCTCCTCAAAGGAGGTGAGACGTGGAGAGAATGTAGGAGTGAAAGTGAGTATAACAACTTCAGCACAAGGAACGATTTACTTTGGAAAGGACTAGGGACTTTTCCTTTGTATATTTTTTTCGGTGATTTCTTTGCATAGGCAAACAGAGGAGAATAACTGAATTTTTCTCTTCCCTTATTCTCTATTTCTTTCTTCTTTTTATTTTCTCTTCCCATCTCATATGTAGTTCCAAATTACACAGAATGTGAGGAACATCTATAAGAAAAAACAAGTTTCCATTTGCCCTGAAATAATACTCAGTTAAGGCTAGCGTAATAACCAAGTTAGTACATGTAGCATTTCCATGACATTTAAAATAAATACAAAAGATTTTTCTTAATTTTCTATGTAGGTGACGAGGGGCCTAGGAAAGGTTTTAGATTTCCCGGAGTTTGGTTCTACATTTGATCCAGGGGAAAATTGATAATGGATTCTATTAGTTTATAAATTATCCCGTTCCTCTTACCTATATTTAATAGGGAGATGTAGTTTGGAGTTTACTTTTCAGATTTACATTCAGCAGCTTTTTCTTTCAATAATATTGATTTCCACAGTAAACTGGGATGATCTTAAAATGAGTATGATAAGAGGCTTTTAGTTTCCATTCTCTGATATAATTATGCTTGATAATCTTTCACGGTGTCTTAATGTAAGTATTTTTGTGATGTCATGTGTAATCCACTTGTTTTGATAAAGCCAAAAAGTTTCATCCAAGTGTTGTGGTATTAAAATATGAAAATCTTTCTTCCCTTCAACGTCAATATTGCTAACAGATTTATTTGATCATATGAAACAGGTTTTGTAAGCTTGGACTGTGGAGGTAATGGAAATTTCACAGATGAACTTGGTCTTATGTGGACTTCTGATGTTCGATTTGCGTATGGAGAAACAGCTAATATATCTGTTTCAAATGAGACGCGGAAGCAATATATGACGTTGAGACACTTCCCTGCCGATAACAGGAAGTACTGCTATACACTTGATGTCATAAGTAGGACTAGGTACCTTGTAAGAGCGACTTTCTTGTATGCTGATTTTGACAACAATAATGTTTATCCAAAATTTGACATTTCCCTTGGGGCAACTCATTGGTCGACAATTGTCATATCGGATGCAAATACTATCGAGGTCCGAGAATTAATATTTTTGGCTTCAGATCCTACAGTTAGTGTGTGTTTATCCAATGCCACAACTGGGCAGCCATTCATTTCTACTCTTGAGCTTCGACAATTCAATGGCTCAATTTACTATACTGAATATGAAAATCAGTTTTTTCTCAGCGTGTCTGCAAGAATAAATTTTGGTGCAGATAGCGAAGCTCCAGTCAGGTATGCCTTAGATTTTTGGGTAAGAAGTGCGTTATGGTGTGGTCTTTCAAATCTATAGCTATCTGAGTGCTTGTTTGGATTTTGGCCATCAAACCTCATAAGGAGGAAACACTTAAGTTATTTATTTATTCTAATAAGTGCGTTAGGGACATGCCTTGCACCCTAATAATTTTAAAGGTTGACTTAGGAAAGCTTCTGTAGGTGAGCAGTTATGAATTTTTATGACTTTGTTACTCCAACAGGGGTTTGTCAATAAGAAAATAATATATCTGTTATTTCAGGTATCCTGATGACCCATTTGATAGAATATGGGAATCCGACTCTGTGAAGAAGGCAAACTACCTTGTAGATGTTGCCGCTGGCACTGAAAAAGTGTCAACCCAAAGGCCAATCGATGTTAATAGAGATGATAGACCACCTCAAAAAGTGATGCAGACAGCTGTAGTTGGCAGAAATGGATCATTAACTTACCGCTTGAACTTGGACGGTTTTCCGGGTTTTGGATGGGCATTTACCTACTTTGCAGAAATTGAAGATTTGGATCCAAATGAGACCAGGAAATTTAGGCTTGTACTTCCAGGCATGCCTGATATCAGCAAAGCTGCTGTTAATATCCAAGAAAATGCTCAAGGACAATACCGTCTCTATGAGCCAGGATTTCCCAACATATCCCTCCCCTTTGTGTTATCTTTTAGATTTGGGAAAACATCTGATTCTTCCCAGGGGCCACTGCTGAATGCCATGGAAATAAATAAGTATCTGAAGAAAAGTGATGGTTCTCTTGATGGTAAGCAGAGTTATGGTTCCTTGAGTACATCATTTTCTTTGGCATATGTTCTTTGTTCAAGATTCTTTATCTTCTGGATTTTTAGTTTTCTTATTTAAAGTACAGTTACTGGTACTCTAGGCATAGTTTTTGCCATCAAATGTATCCTTGTCACTAACAATTTTTAATTTGAACTTTGAAGCTCTAAAGAAGGGATATCTGATCCTAGGTTTGCATGACTTGCAGGGGCAGTTATTGCTAGTGTAGTTTCTCTGTACTCATCAGCAGATTGGGCACAAGAAGGTGGTGACCCATGCTTGCCAGTTCCGTGGTCATGGGTGCTGTGTAACTCAGATCCACAACCAAGGATAGTTTCAATGTAAAGGTTTTTTTTTTTTTCTTTTCATGTGTTACTTAGGCCTCGTAATGCCTATAAAATTTGTGCTCTTTTTATGTTCTATCTCATTTATAGATGTTCAGCCCTGCATCTGCTAGGGTATGGTCTCATAAATAGAAAGAACTGCCTCTGATCTTATCAAAACTGTTCTTGTCCTTGGTGCTTGGCAGTCATCTGTCTAAGAAGAATTTGACAGGGAATATTCCCTCAGACTTAACAAATTTGAGCGGCTTAGTTGAGCTGTAAGTTTAAACTGCATTATCCTTTTACTGGATGGTGGCAGAAGTTTCCATTTTTATGGCTGAATTAGTTAATGTCCCTTGTATCATTAGCATCCATTTGTCCTGTTATTGCAGATGGCTTGATGGGAATTCATTGAACGGTCCAATACCTGATTTTAGTGGATGCGCCAACTTGAAGATCATGTAAACCCCATACTTTTTTCATTTAATCATGCTATCTATTAAAATTTAAGCTTACTGACATTTTTATTGATTGTAGTCATCTTGAGAACAATAAGTTGACTGGGGAGTTGCCTTCCTCCTTAGCGGACCTTCAAAATCTTAAGGAACTGTAAGTTATGAAACTTAGATATCAGTTTCACTTTATGTTTTTAGTTCATTGTTTCATTTACATTCTGTAATGGACATTAATTTGATTGGTTTTGAGAAAAAAAAATTCTTATTTCTTTGATGAATCTGATTGTGGCAGGTACGTTCAAAATAACATGTTATCTGGAACAGTTCCCTCAGGTCTTTTGACTAAAAACCTGGTATTGAAGTGGGTATCATTTCTTTACTCAGTGAATTGAAATACAATAAACTTTAATTTATGCTTTAAAATTTGGTGGAAGTTATTGACATGGTTACATCGCATAATATATCAACCTTCTACATATTGGGAATGCTGTGGAATTCTTTAATTTATTTTTACCTCATCTTTTTCACCTTTATACTTCTTTATAGTTAATGCATTGTAAGCTATGCAATCACTAAGATCCCATGGAAGAGCATCTCAACAAAAAAAGTGAGTTTCTGGTTGTTAGACTGAAATCATTTAGAACTAGAAGGCAAAAACCTACTGCAACACTCTGACACTCCATTTCTCTAATCACTCTCTAGTGTTTTCTAAATTTTAGAATGCAAAATGACTTAATATAGGGCCCAACTTATAGTGTTCATTGTGCCTTTTCAAAAGGTTCATGCCTTTGTCCATATACACTTATGGTTTGAGTTAGGGGTCTTTGCATGCCTTTGCCAATGGTCACTTCTTACAACCACTAGTCCTTATGGCTTCCGAGAAATGATGGTTCTATGGCGATCCATATGATTGATAAGGGTGATGTGTCCTATATTACCCTAATTTTTAGCTATTAAAAGATGTGAATAGTTGACTTGCCTAGATGTGCCAAAAAAACTGATTTTAGGCCTGCCTTCAAATTTTATGCATAAATAAATACATTTCAACATTTGATTTAAATATCTTACTGCATGTGACAGTCTGACTTAGATTTAATTTGCCATGCTAATTGGTTGACAAGAAGTGTTGTGGTGAGGTTATTGCATATGTTTAGATTTATCTAAACCCTAGCGTATCCAACAACTGTCTCCAAATTCTCCATTCCCCTTTTCCTTTGTAGTATATGTTCTTTCGTACATGAGTATTGCTTCAAGTTGTTTACCCATATTTTCTACTTTTGGTTCTTCACAGCTACTCTGGAAACATCAATATTCATAAAGGGAACAGAGGAGAGAACCACATTAAAATTATTATAGGATCATCAGTGGGGGCTGCTGTTCTGCTTATAGCTACTATTGTATCTTGCATATTTATGCGCAAAGGAAAAAAGAGATACTTTGAGCAAGGTCTGAGCGCACAATCTTGAATTTATTCTTCTTCTTTTTTTGGGTTGGGGAGGGTGGGTGGGGGCGGGTTATCAGAAAAATTCAGCTAGCTTGAATGCTTGACTCTGGTATTTTATCTCAATTTGTTTCAGACCAGCTTCAACTTGCCTTGCCTTCTCAAAGGCTACCATCTTCCTTGGGTAATGCTGCCACAGAAGCAGCACATTGCTTCACTGCATCTGAGATTGAAGAGGCCACAAAAAAATTTGAGAAGAAAATTGGTTCCGGAGGCTTCGGAGTCGTGTACTATGGAAAAATGAGAGATGAAAAGGAAATTGCTGTCAAAGTCCTAACCAGTAATTCCTACCAGGGGAAGCGAGAATTTACAAATGAGGTAGCTTTTCCGCATCATTAAACCCCTTTCTGTATCCTTACTTTGTTCATCATTCTTTTTCTTTTTTCTAATGGATTAAAAATTCTGTACATGCTCAAATTTCTCGTTTTACAGTGCTGTAGGTCTTTTGTGTTGCATGTCAAAATAAATTATTGACATTCCTACAATCTTGCTTCATGATAATATGACAAGTAGCAGCATTAGACTGGTCTAAGATTCATAGACTGGAAAGAAACAAAGAAAATCCTTCTACAGATGATGCATTAGGTAACCTGAAATTGATGGGTATAAAACTTACAAATGGGAATTCTTTCTCATGCTATAAATTTTAGTGTACTAAACACGTTATAGTTTGTAGGCAGAAAAAACATGTATAAACATTCACTATATGGCTCAATATGTGGTTAAAGATCCACCTAGGTTGTCAAAGGCGCTACCCAAGTAATCAGGATCTCCAAAAGCAGTTTGCATCTCAGTTGTTGGGAGGGGTTCAACCAACCACCTCTCACACCACTTGCCACTAAAAGTTGGGCAGTGTGGGCATCCTGCACTTCCTAACTACTTGGGGTAGGAGGGATAGTGGGGTCTGCCACATCACTTCATGCTCTCTATGCCTGTCTCAGTTTTTATATTTCTGCTGTATCAGATGGAATTTCCTTTAGTTCGCCATTAGACACTGCTTCTAGTTAACTGACCCATGCTTCCATTTGTCCTAGGTGACTCTTCTTTCAAGGATACACCATAGAAACCTGGTACAGTTTCTTGGGTATTGCCAAGAAGAAGGGAGAAGCATCCTCGTTTATGAGTTCATGCATAATGGAACTCTCAAGGAACATCTTTATGGTAAGCTCCTTTACCCTTTTAAATAGACTCTATTTAAATTTGGATCTCACTCACCCCTGTATAAATTTTGATAGGCCCTTTAATACATGAGCATGGTCTCAACTGGATCAAGCGCCTTCAGATTGCTGAAGATGCTGCAAAAGGTTTATGACCTATTGGATGTATTTGTTCTTTGGTGGAGGGAGAAGCTTCTCTTCTGTGCCAGAAAAACTGATTTGATTCTTGTGCTCTCATGCTTGTTTCAGGGATTGAATACCTTCATACAGGCTGTGTTCCGGCCATAATCCACAGGGATTTGAAAAGCAGCAATATTCTTCTTGACAAACACATGAGAGCAAAGGTTTCAGATTTTGGTCTCTCAAAACTTGCAGTAGATGGAGCGTCCCATGTGTCAAGCATAGTTCGGGGCACTGTTGGGTATCTGGATCCTGAGTAAGGCCTTTTCCACTTACTTATAAGGCTATAACTTCTAAGATGGCGCGCATTGGGTTTATGAAAAAACATAAAGAGGGATGTAGCATTTTCAGAGTTTTAAATTTTCATGTTTTCATTAATTAAATGAGTTATATCACATTACATTATCATTATTAATTTATTCCAATGATACACAGGTACTATATCTCCCAGCAATTAACGGACAAGAGTGATGTTTATAGTTTTGGGGTCATTCTTCTCGAGCTGATATCTGGTCAAGAAGCGATATCTAATGAGAACTTTGGTGTTAACTGCCGCAACATTGTCCAATGGGTAAGTCCTGCACTCCTGTTGACGCCAAACGGCAAGATTTTATGGAACTTTCTGACAGTCTAGTATCTCTCTTAAAACTCTTCTTTGCTTTTTTTTTTTTTTTGGACGAAGTCAAAACTCTTTGTAATTAATCATTTTCCCCCAAGTTCTACTAACTAGGCCCTAATTTGAGCTTTATAATTATTAGATCATTTCACTCTTAGTTCAAAATCCAAATGGAAAATTGTTCATACTAGTCCAATTTTCTTTTGGGTCTCATCTTGCAAAACAGTACCTGTGGGTTTTATCCATTGGGAAAAAGGGACCTTTTCTGCATTCAGTTTGACATTCGCAAAAGGTTTCATGCATCCAGCATTTGTGGTAATTCTTCCTCGTGATTACATTAAGTTTCTATCAACTGCTAAATGCCTCTTAATGTTTGTGTCACAGGCAAAGTTACACATTGAAAGTGGGGACATTCAAGGAATCATTGATCAGTCACTAGGCAATGAATATGATATTCAGTCAATGTGGAAGATAGCTGAGAAAGCTCTGATGTGTGTTCAACCCCATGGGAGCATGAGGCCATCAATATCAGAAGTTATCAAGGAAATCCAAGATGCAATCGCAATTGAGAGGGGCGCAGAGGCGGCAAGAGAAGGCAACTCAGATGATATATCAAGGAATTCTATTCATTCTTCTCTCAATATGGGTTCCTTGGATTTGGTTGCCACTGACAATTACTTGTCATTTGATGAGTCCATTGCACGGCCAACTGCTCGATAGTTTCCATCAATGTATGAGGCCGTTTTAACTTACTTTTTTTTTCCGTTATTTTTCACAGCTAGGATTACATGTTTGTGAGTCTGAATCATATTGATACTGTGTGTAGGTTTGAGAAACCACATCCCCCCCCTCGTTTTCTCCTCTTCTTCACACAAAAGGAAAAATGGGAAAAGAAAGGTTTTTTAATGTAACTTGTAAGTTTGTGCTTGCAAATTATTTGCACATATTAGATGCTGTGGTAGATCATTATTAGTTCTCAATTCGCCTTTTTGGTGGATGTTGATAAAGAAAGTCATGTTGGTCAAAGGTACAGGGCAATGGAAAAACCAAGGAACAAATCCTATATCACTTTATCCCTATGGTTCTTCATCTATCCATTGAAATTACGATTTTCTAGGTCTAACTCTTTATTTATTTTCCTTTTCAAAAATACCCATCCAACCTACCTATTCTTGGTTAGAGTAAATGAAGTCAATGAGATCAATAAGATGTGACTAGAGAGGAGATCTGGTGAGGTAAGGAGCGTGTGCATAGTGCGTGTCATCCATACTATCATTTGTAACGACTAGCGTTATACCATGGGTATTGAACAATAACTTTTAAACATTACTTTGTATTTAACTTAAGTTACAAGATAAATAAAACGAGTCGTAATATTCCACTCGCCCTTATGGTTTAGTAGTGGTGTCGGGGTGGGTAGAGATTTGGACAACTCTAAAGCTAAATGTTGGAGTCAATTCTCTTATAATATAACTTACCCTCCACCCCCTCCAAAAAAAAAAAAAAGCCCGACGACGAATTGTGATCTATATCTTGTGAACATTATTACATAACAGCCACCTAACATATGGATCCTTCCTCTAATGTGTTAGTTTAAATTAAATTTTGATAGATCTATTAAAGATAACAAGGTTGGTGGTACCAAATAGGATTGAAATCATTTGGGTAAGCCGACTTGTATGCAATCTTCTTGATTTGAAGTAAATGCTACAATTCCTAAAATGGGAGCTCAAGGAATGAGCTAATTTTAGCAAAAGATAATAATCTTAACATAGTTCTCAATGAATGAGGTACAAAGTAGTTAGTAATAATTCTAAATTTTTTGATAATTGTCTGCGAAGTCTTTTTAATATTATTTTATAGTTAAATAAAGATTATTGTGGATTAAAATGTAGAAGTTAAAGGTAAACCATATTTATAGGAAAAATAACTAAGCAATTGATTTCATATTTAACTTGAGTTACAAATAGGAAAGTAATAGAATTTGGAGTTCAAATTACCCCTCAAGAAATTTGGTCTATCTCTATGAGATGGATGTGATTGAAAATAGTCCCAAATGGTGTTGGTTCTAATTTTCACTAATAAATAAATAAAAATTCGTTAATAATTCTTTTTCTCACACAAGGTGAGATCGTACTTGATTGCTAGTGCAAATGTTCCTCTTTATGTGAAGAAACTACTGGAGCGTGGTGATTATAGGTGAAAGGCGTAGGATGTCATGTAATTAAGAGTTCGAGTCTTGAAAGCGTTTGTGCGACATTTTCTTCTTTCTTAGTGATCTTATTTATGTATTTTTTCTATTCTTAAATTATTGGCTTCTATTTTTTAGGATATTTCAAAATTATTGTCACGTTTTAAAAGTCGATAATTCTTTTTATTTCATTTCCTAAAATATCTTTAAGAGGGTTTTTTTTTTTCCTAATATTTTGCACATTTGATGACAAAATTGAAATGTTAAAATATATATATTGATGGGAAAGCATTTAATATAGTTTCTTAACCAAATGTGTCTTTAAAAAGGATGGTTAATTAAAAACAAAGAGTGTACTAGAGTTATTACTCCCTTCATTTTAAGTTGATTGTCCTTTTTGAAAAAACACGTTTTTTAAGTAAACTTTATTAAGTGCTTTCACATTAATGTATATGTTTTGAGATTCTAATTTTGCCATCGAGTGTACAAAACATTAGAAAAAGAAACAATACTTTTTTAAGGGTATTTTAGGAAATGAATAAAAAAGAACAAATGATTTTTGAAATGTGACAATAATTTTGAAATATCTAAAAAAAAGAAAATTACTTATTTAGGAATGAAATGAGTAAATTTCAATAGATTATGACTTAATTGACTTGAGAGAATATCTTGATCTTTAATAAGTTGCTTCATCTATCCAATTTATACCTTATGAGAGAAAAAAAAAATGAGTATCAAAAAAAGGATGATATAATTACAGGAACAACCTCAAAGAAAGTCTAGTGTTTTCCTGAATGAAACTGTTTTGCCCTTTTGCCAAAAATAGGTCCTCCAAATGGGTGGCCAAAACTGCGGCCACCAAACCCTCATAAAGCCACGTGGTCAAATCCCCATCCCCACACACAAAAAAAAAATGGCAGAAACACAGCAGGACACAGAGTCCACACTGCCCACAAAACCCAACTATAAATTGGAAAAACCAACGGTGTTGATAGCACAACCCTCCTCCTCAATCTCTCATCTCAGTCGTCTCCTCCTCTCCTCTCTTCTCCAGCGTCCGATCCTCCACACCCACCTAAATCTCCCGCCTCACACAATTTTACGCTTTCGGTAACATCTCTCTCTCTCTCTCTCTCTCTATATATATTTATGTATGTTTGAAATTTCTGTGTTTGTGGTTTTGATTATGGGGGAGTTAGGATTTAGGTGGTGCGATCGAGGGCTAGGGTTTGTGGTGGTTCTGTTCTGCGGTGGTTGGGTTGAGGACCTGTTAGGGTTCCGGCGAAGATGGCCGAAGGTTCAGCGAGTCCTGGCGGAGGGAGCCACGAGAGCGGCGAGCATAGCCCCCGGTCGAACGTCCGGGAGCAGGACAGGTACCTTCCGATTGCGAATATTAGCCGGATCATGAAGAAGGCGCTCCCTGCGAATGGGAAGATCGCCAAGGATGCGAAGGAGACTGTGCAGGAATGTGTCTCTGAGTTCATCAGTTTCATCACTAGCGAGTATGAAATCAGTCCATATATATGTTCTGACACGCATGTATATTCACATATATATACAGGAATGAGTTGTGTTTGGTGATTGTAATGTATAGGGCGAGTGACAAGTGCCAGAGAGAGAAGAGGAAGACGATAAATGGGGATGATCTGCTTTGGGCAATGGCGACGCTAGGGTTTGAAGACTACATTGATCCGCTTAAGGTGTACCTGACTAGATACAGAGAGGTGATTTTATTTTATTGGCCTTCACGACTTTTCTCTATTTTTCTGTTTCATTGCTGAGAATTTGTGGGAAAAGAAAAGAAGATTTGAAATATTTCTACAAACCTACTTTTTTTTTTCATTTTTACTTTTCTGCGTCTTCTCAGTAATCAGATAGAGAATTTGTGTTTGGACATTTGATTTGTGCTGTAGATTTGATTAGCATAATTTACATTAATTAGTGATTGTATAAGTTTTAACTAACGGATTGATGTTTTGTTTGGTTGTTTTCTGGGTTGAACGACTGCTGCAGATGGAGGTGAGTAATATTCTTACTTTTTCCGTAGTTCATTTTTTGAGCTGAATGGTTATATTTCCGTTATTGCTTCTGTGAGCTCCCGTTTGGATCCCGAAAGTAGGTGGGAAAAGGAATGAGAATACTTGAAATTGCCTAAGAATGGTTTCCTTTCTTGAGCGCTTGTTTGAATAATTTTATTGTGTTTGGCATATAATTTTGGGAACAAATCCATCATTTTGAATGGGATATTCAAGAGAATGATATCCATTGTAGAAAAAAAAAAGAGTGGAAATTATCCATTGTCACAAATGAGAGTGGAAATTCAAAATTGAGACATTTCATGGATGTCTAAAATCGATCCTATAAGGTTGATTATGTTGATGACTCCAACTTTTTAAAATAGTTCCATTCAAGATGATGGATTTGTGCCTTCTATGTCATGCATTTCCATTTATTTCATTTGGAACAAGCCCTCAGATTTTTTTGTTGTTTTCATTTCCTATTTTCTTGCCTTTACTGGGATCCAAACAGAAACTAAACTTATTAACATTAAACTTTGGAAATTACTGATTTTTGACAGGGTGACACCAAGGGTTCTGCGAAGGGTGGAGAAGGTTCTGGTAAGAAAGATGCAGCTGCTTCCCAGCCTGGTCCAAATGCACAGGTGGGATGTTCTAGATTCTCTCATAGAGCTTTTATATTTTATTTTTACCCTCCCTAAGTTTTAGTCAACATATGCGTACACAGTTTTTATGGAATGAACTTGCAAGCTTACTTTGTCGTCTTGTTTTGTACTTCTGGTTGTCAAATATGGCAGATGGCTCATCAAGGTTCTTTCTCACAGGGGATGAACTATGTGAATTCTCAAGTAATCTCTTTCTCTCATATTTCGTGAAATGTATTTATTTATTTATGTAAGACAAATAGTGGATAATCCTCATGGTTAATTAAGGATAATCTGTCCTGCCAATTAAACAAGATGACTTTGCATAAGAATGAAAATGCAGTAGATTAGTTAGCAAAGTCTGTTAGGGGATTATACCACCAACCTGAGCTTATGGCTCTCTTGAGCTATTGAAAGCGCTTTTGACTGGGATCTGATAGAAATTTATTTTAGGATCGGTGAGTCGGTGTTGGACGGAACATTATGATATGCAGAGCAATGTATAAAGTATAAAATATACGAATCATGGAATATGCATGGTTAATGCCATTTGCCAGTACCGAACAGAATTTTTTGCAACTCACTTGCTATTCTATGTATATTGGTTGAGTTTGAAATTGTATCAATATTGTAATGCGCCTCTGTACATAGGCATAGAGGGAACTGAAGACATTGATTTCCAACTTCTTTGTTAGTTCTGTCATTGTATTTGATTCTTTATTAGATAGCATTGAACAACAGGAGATTAAGCCATATTTGGTTATTAATCTATTTTTATTCGTTTTTTTTCTTTTTTCTTTTTCTTGTTATGCCTTATTTAAATGATTTATTATTACTTGATTTATATATCTTCTTGTAATTTTAATTGGCGAGACAAGTTTCTATATATGAACAAGCATTTTTAGATAGTCAAACTGACAAGATTTTCCTTCCATCATGGGTACTTGTTATTTTCCCTCTACATCTCGCCTTGTAAAGTCCCTCTAGTTTGGAATATTGACAACATTATATTTGAAATTGTAGTATTGAACTGAGTTGTTAGGTACCCTTTGTTCTTCCTTAGTGGATTTCTTCCACAGTATTTTTAGATTATGACAACTCGGGGGTAGATTTCTAAGCCAAGAGGGGAGCCTCCTATGTGGTGTCATACTTGGGAAACTTTATGGAAGCATTCAGGGAGATTCTATAGTACAAAATTAGCTTACTAATACTGTAAGCTTCCAATAAGGAAATTTTAAGTTAGTAAATGACATGATTTAGGTTTGTAGGTATATGGATTTGAATCCAAATATATTAATGTGCAAATTAATCAATTAAATGTATGCATAATCAAAGCTCGTTTGTGAATTAATTGTAAGGAAGAGATTAATCTTCTATCAAAAGACTTGAAATCAAGCTTGAATTTTTCCATTGTCAGTTTTGATTCACACAATTGGGAAGTGAAATAGGATGTCTAGGTGTTTAGATATTTTAAAGATTTTTATTAATTGCCTTTATTGAAAAGAACCAAAGATTTTTATTAATTTCCCTTATTGGAAAGCACCAATAATTTGCATTTAAATTAAATCATTTTATAAAATGAACTTCTTTGTGGGAATGGGGGAATTTGAAACTTCTTTTATTCTCGGAGAAATGGAAAATTTTAGAATGCTGGGAAACTTAATACCATGTGTATAGGTGGTTTATGTAAAATTTAATACAAAACATGAGATGATTTAGACTAAATTACTACTAGGAAAAGCAATTATGCAATTAAACATGATTTGTAGGTAAATGGGAAAAAAAAAAAAGGTCAATGCACCACCCTAAGTTCTTATTACTTATTGCACATGATTTTCCTTTTTTCTTACTCCCTCTATTCCTATTTTATTGACCCTCTTTCCTTTTTGGGATGTTTCAAAATTATTGTCCGGTTCAAAAATTCAATGGTTATTTTTTATTTGATTTCCCTTTCGCATGGGTATTTTATCTTCTTCTTCTTTTTTTTTTTAATTATTTATTTTTACATTGGGGGCAAAATTGGAATGTTAAAACATATATGTTGATGTTAATATCTCCTTTTTATTGATCAAAAAAGAAAAAAAGAAAAAAAAAAAACATATACTCCGTATGTTGATGTGAAAACCTTTAATAGGATCTCCTAAAAAAGTGTGTTTTTTTCAAAAGGAACAATCAACTAGGAATGGAGTATATATATATATATATATTTTAACTTTCCTTTAGGGACCCAATTAGGATTTTAAGCCCTTAGTATGATATGGATTTTTGCAACGTAGTCTAAATGCCCAGCATCAAAGAATTGAGGTAGTGGTTTATTATTGGCATGCTATTAAATCTCCCAACATTTTTTGTTGAAATGTTGTGAGCTTTTTCATTCCTCATGGAACCGAAAAAAGAAAAAACCGAAATTATGTGAAGAAGTGGCTTCATTTAGTAACAAAAAGGCCTAATTAGATGCTCATTGTGTTATATGCTATATGTTGTACTATTGTATTCTTTTTGGAATTCATGATGTAATTATTTGATTGCTTATATGTTTCCACTTTCCAGTAGTCTCATGTATATATTGAGATGAGGTTTATTTTTACATGATTGGTGCACCTTTAGTTCTCCTATTTATCACCATACCATGCATTTGCTATTTGATGACTAATTATTGGGGTAGACTAAGAATATTGAGATTCAAGGATGTTTGGAGATGGTTTGCTGGAAGAGAGTTGTTCCCCATTTGTAATGTTTTAGATTGGGAGATATACTTGTTAATAATTTTACTATCATTTGAAATAACTTTGCCATGAATGGTTGATGTGGTTTTGAATATCAATTTCTTATATGAGCAGTCAGTATATTGGGTAACACACAAGTGCTTGACACTTTCCAAATAGTATATATAGCTCAATGAGTGCTGTTTCTAAGAGTAGAGGAAACTAATTTTATCGGTGCTTTGAAATTTTCTTAGTCGCAGGGTCAACATCTAATGCTTCCCATGCAAGGCACAGAGTAGAGATCCACCCCTCTTCGATCAATTCCGTGGTCTAGAATCCCCACTCGTGGAGGCATTGTTCAATGGCTACAAACACATCTCATATTAGAACATTTATCTGATCCGAACACTGTAAACGGTTTGGGGTTCTTTTCATAGCTGTAGAGTTATTACTTTCTGGTAAGGTTTGTATATCAACCTGTCTTTGCGAGTGTGAATGACTATTTGAAGAAATTTGTAACTTTAAGACTCTTATGATATATATGCTTTTTCTTTTTCCTTTTTTTACTCATGATTTGTGGAATGGGCTCGTGCAACGACCTGCAATGAAAAGCTGAAACTGATTAGGTAACTTCTCGTGCTTTCATTTTCTCTAATATTGTCCTTTAATAATGTTGGACTCGGTGTAAATCCTGTTTTTTAAGAATTTACTCTGAACCTCATTTTTCTAGCTTTGAATGGGGAGGAAAAACTTCGGTTTCATCTGAATTACAGAAATGCCCAAAGGTTTTTAGATTTGGAAGGAGCACAGATTCAGTGTTGTGCTATGCTGGGGGACTTGGATTTGGGTGTTTTTTTTTTTGTCTTTGACCTAGTGTATTCCCAAAGCTGACAACCAAGGGACTAATCACTGTCGTGACGGGGTGGGCAACAGTAAATCGCTGCCGAGGGATTTTTTCTAAAGTGTTGGGACTTCGAATTCGGGATCTTTTACCTCCACTTGAGACATCTACTTTGGGGTCAAGTGCCCAACCACTAGACCAATCCATTGGGTTTGATTTGGGTTTTAGATGACCAAGATGGAAAGATTAAAAAGTTGCTTACTAAAATGACCAGAACTTCTTGATTTTTCAATCTTCCAAGACCCCATTCAACAGCCTCAATCACTTCAGCATTGAATCCTAACTCGTTTAAAAGATATTTTATGTCAAACCATTAATTGAAATTACTTTAATACAATTTTCAATTTTGGTTTATTAGTTTTTGAAGGTTTATATTTCCTTGTCCTTAAAAGCTAATATTATAGATGACATGGTTATATGATGGGCACATCAAAGTTGATATGGCAGCGGTTATATGATGGGCACATCAATGTTGATGTGGTGCTGCCATGTCAACAACCCTCATGAGAATTGTGTTGGTCATCTGTTAGGTAGGTTTTCCTAATTACGTGCCAGTTTTGATTTGGGCGCATCTTTTCAAGATAGGTCATAATCTTTATCACTGTTATTCTATTGGTTAAGCTTTTACCTTATAGTGCGGATTGAGCACTAAGGTGGCTCTATGCCTGAGAGTCCTTTTCCCCTAAAAAATTATACCCAAGACAACTGGGCGATGATTTTCTAAATGGGAATCCTTTCCCACTGGAAAACGCTTGAATCAAGGTCCGTACCATTCGAAGTTCCTTTTTCCTTTTCCTCCCTTTATTTGGGTTGTGGGCAAAACGGATCAATGATTTGAGAGAGAGAGTAGTGGTGTCAAGGTTCCACGTCAACGTGTTGCTTTTGCATGCTGCATTTGAGTGCGGTGCATCAATATTAGCTGCTTCCTTCCCCTTGAAGTTGTGGAAGATGGGCTGGCCTTGGAACCACCTAAGGAGGAGGAGTCATTTTTTAGGAATGGGAATTTTCGAAAACACCATAGGGAAAATCCAACACTCCCCTCCTTTAACATTCTTTTCTTCAACACCCCACTCTCTATGTATATATTTTTTAATTATAAAAGTTCAAAGTTGTATACAAAAATAATTTAGGTTAGTTCATAAAGCATTGGATTTAATACTCGGATCAAGGCATTTGAGTTTAGTCTAATATTTGTTACAAGGTGGTTTTAGGGCCAGAAAAGGCTAGTCGATCAGACCTAACCACAACCAAAAAAAAAAATTGCTATAGAGTATATATGACTACAGGTATAAGTTGGTCGACAAAAATGCTTTTCAAATTATTTACAAGAAGTCTATTATCACATCAAATGCTGTCTATATGGTGTTGTGCTACATATGACATTGGGGCAAAAAAAAAAAAAAAAAAAAAAAAAAAAAAAAAGCAAACTTGATCAGATGGCATGTCTATATCACTTGATGATCATCATCAAGACTTATATTATTACCAGTAATGGTTACATGTGTTGCACATTGAAAATTCTGCCTTCAAGGTTATCTATATAGTAAAAAATTGTATGTCATGAAAAAGGTCAAACCACAAGTCATGAAATCACTAAATAAAGTCGCAATTAAAAAATAAAAACCAAAAGGATTGAACTATATCCAAGCCCACGCTTCTTTTTTTCATTTTTTCTGGGGGCGGGAGTGCGGAGGTTTGTGGTGTGGTATTTTTGATTAATGAATCCTTGCTTTAGGATTGAATATTTTCATAACTTCTACAAAATTTAAAAAATTATTTCAGTAAGATAACCTAAAACAAACTTACCAAACAAATCTTTTTAAAAGTTTGTAATTTTACGCTTTTAAAAATATAAACCAAAAAATGAAAATATATCCAAATAGCACAATTTTTCCTTTTTATTTTATTTTATTTTTGATTTATAATAAGTATAGAATATGAACAGTCTTAAGTTGGACTTGGATTTGGTGCAATTATTGCATGGTGCAGTAAATGGAAAATCGATGACACATTGCAAGGAGGAGAAATGGAAGGCTGAAATTTAAGAGATGCATTTAACTCCCAATGTCTAACAGCTCTTCATTTCTTCTCCTCGCCCATATGCCATCAATCCTACGTTTACTGCACCATGTAGTAAAGTAGCCAACTACACAAAATCCAAATCCATCTTAAGTCATGTCAAATATAATACACGTATTTTCTAACTAAGTTTTGAATAATCTTAAGGCAGTGCCTAAGGGGTTTAAAATAAGTTTAATTATGTGTTCGTCGTTATTACCTATTATACCCCCCTCCATAAAATAAAAAAAAAAAAAAACCTTAGAACCAAAGGCCCTAGATCACCATACACTTGCCACATCAAAAATATCTCACAACAAAGACATTTATTTGATCATCATCGAATGGTAATCCACCATAGAAACTACATCATCCTTGATGTGCATCACCTACATGGTACATTTCCCCCCTTTCCAAATATGGAGCACAAAGTTAATAGTTGCAACATAGTAGCATGAGCCCAACCGGATCCTGTGATCCACTCCTACAATGTCGTTACAATTACGGGTCCAGATATAATACTAGCTTCCCTCATCATCATGTACAGCCTATATGCACACTCTCACCGCCAAACAATTTTCACACCAAGGACGCCAAAAAGAAGAAGAGAGAAAAAAAAAAACCTAGATTTCCATAGAAATCACCTCTCCGATTCTCTCGAGAAATCGAGTACTAGGTACTAAAATCTAACGTAAATTTACGATTTTTTTTTTTTATATATTTATTCATTGTAGCTTTTTGGATTGATTCTTCTGAGCTGATCTCTTCGCTTTCTCTCATGGTTTTTTTTTTCTCTCTATTCCTTCTTGCCTATGAAATTGAGTCTGTGTTGTGTATATGTGTATATGTATGTATGTGTATGTATGTGTATGGGTTTTTCTTTCTCTTTCAGTTAAAGGGGTTTTGTTGTTTTTTTTTGGGTAGTGATTGATTTTGATGATTTTGTTGAATCTGTTTTTTTGGTCACAAACCTTAGTTGGGTTTTTTTGTTTTTGTTTTTGGTTTTTGTGTTTTTGTTTTTCAATTCGCTCTGACTATTAGATCGTCTTGGTCAATGCCTTGGTTCGTTGTTCTGGGTTCTTCAATTCACACATACCCTCCCCCACCCCAACACACACACAGCGTTTGTAATATCATATTTCATAGTCTGTTACACTGAAAGAAATTTTCAACTATACAGGAGAAATACAGGAATGATATATATATTGAAAATAAGTACAGGAATGAATTTCTATTATCTGTATTGAGAAAGCTTAAAATCTAAACCCGGGTATCGAAGTCGGATGGTATATCATACGAGCTTCCATTGACAGATTTTTAATTTTAACTATGCAGAAATGAATTTTTATTAAAATCTATGTTGGTAAAGCTTGCTAAGTGAAAATGGTAATTGGGATATTGAAGTCAAAGATATATATACACACACCATGGTATGTTTCATTGATGGAAAATTTGAATTATGTAGGGTTAAATTCCTAGTGAAGTCTGTACCGATAAAAGCTGAGATTAGAGTGGATTGTGGATGGGAAATCGTGGCCAAAAGCGAGCTGAGATGATGGACGACTTGCCTGCAGATAAGAGAGCATGTAGTTCATTGGAGTTCAGACCCAGCTCATCAAACTCGTCAGTCCAAACCCAGATGAACTCTGTGAACTCGAATCCCGATACCCATGATGGTGAGATGGAAACTTCGTCTTCTGCTTCGGCGTCGAGCCGGTCAGAGGGAGAGCCTGAGAAGGATTCAGCGTATGGGTCATGTGATTCTGAAGGATCAGGTGATGGAGAGCATAGACAGAATTGTCCTCCGCGACTATCAGCGAAGCCGATCCTCAGGTGATCATGGGAAATTGAAGAGAATTCTATCAAGTTTGAGTGAGGAGGTTGAGGATTCAGGGCAACTAGCTGCGCTTACTGAGCTATGTGAAGTGTTATCATTTTGTTCAGAAAGTTCAATGTCTAGCTTGATGTCAGACTCATTCTCTCCAGCTCTTGTAAAGTTGGCGAAGCATGAGTGTAATCCTGATATAATGCTTTTGGCTATCAGGGCTATAACTTACATGTGTGATGTGTTTCCTCGGTCAGCGGGGTTCCTTGTCAGGCATGATGCGGTTCCTGCTCTGTGTCAAAGATTAATGGCCATTGAGTACATGGATGTGGCTGAACAAGTATGTTGTTACTGTGCTTAATTTATTATCTAGTGCAATTATCGTAGGAGTTTGTTTATGGAACAAAACATTGTTCTCTGGTATAATTTATTATATAAATTTGTTTTTGTAATAGAAGGCTGTTATTTGAGATTTTAGATCATAAAAATTATACTTTTTTATGTAGTGTTTGCAAGCATTGGAGAAAATATCCCGTGATCAACCGCTTGCCTGCTTACAATCGGGGGCAATTATGGCAGTTCTAAATTATATTGACTTCTTCTCGACGAGCCTTCAGGTAAGGGAATATTCTATGTTCTTTTATTTAAAATTAGTAGCATTATCTTCGTCAGTGATCCTTTTTCTCTCGGCACTCTTGTTCCTTTATATATACACACACACATAGACACACATATATGTATGTAATATATATTAATTTAATGTGAAAGACTTGGTGATTAATTTTGTTTTTATTCTTTTTCTTTATATGCATCAGAGAGTTGCACTCTCCACTGTGGTAAATATTTGTAAAAAACTTCCTTCTGAATGTCCTTCACCATTCATGGAGGCAGTTCCCATATTGTGCAATCTCCTTCAGTATGAGGATCGGCAGGTATGGTTATGTAAATATTTATGTTCTTTGAGGAGTTTTCTATTATTAAATTTTTTTGTTAGAGCTTTAAGTAATTGAGCTTCCAACCCACTCTTTTTTTTCTCCCCATAATTCCTCAGCTTGTCGAAAATGTAGCTATGTGCTTGATAAAAATAGCAGATCGAGTCAGTCAATCTCCTGAGATGCTGGACGAACTTTGTAAGCATGGGCTGATTGATCAAGCCACACATCTCATTAACTTGAATAGTCGAACCACTCTATCCCAATCAATTTACACTGTATGTAAATTTCCTTCATTTTTGTTTCTGGAATTAGCTGCTTTCTAGCCTACTACCTCTCAAGGACGTTCTGATAGTCTCATTGGTTGGCAGGGTTTGATTGGGCTGCTTGTCAAACTTGCTTCTGGTTCATTTGTAGCTGTCCGGACTCTTTTTGAGCTTAATATAAGCAGCATATTGAAGGATATTTTGTCTTCTTATGACCTCTCACACGGAATGCCTGTTCTTCATATGGCTGATGGGCATTGTAATCAGGTTAGTATCCTACACTATGCAACTTCTTCGCTTTGTTCTCAACGGCAATATTGTTTGGTTGAATTTATAGAAATTTATAACTTATATAAGCACTTCACTGAATGATTGTATGATGCCCAAGCAAAACATAAAAATAAAAATTGATTGTACGATGGGTGAATTTTGGATTCATTCATATTTTAAGTGCATTGATGTTAATTTATCACTTGTTTTATCCTTATGATTTTGTGTTTGTATGTATTGGGTATATGGGTCTCTTAAACTATGGGTTTCATATGAGACTAAAAGGAAAGGATGTTGCTCCTACATTTTCATCCTCAGGTGCATGAAGTTCTAAACTTGCTTAACGAGCTTCTCCCTACTTTAGCTAGGGATCAAGAAGATGTTCCTTTGGTGTCAGATAAGGAATCTTTTCTAGTGGATCATCCAGATCTTCTGCAAAAGTTTGGAATGGATATTCTCCCTAATTTGATCCAGGTTTGTTCTCGTATACGTAACATTTAAACTGCTTATCTTTTTCCCTCACATAGCTTTGTAATATTTTCTCATCTCTCGAACAGGTTGTTAATTCTGGTGCAAATTTATATGTTTGCTACGGCTGCCTATCCATTATCAACAAGTTAGTTTATTTCAGCAAACGTGACATGCTTCTTGAATTGCTTAAAACCACCAACATTTCCAGGTGAAAGGGGTCTTCTTGTCTCAGTATCACTAGCAGATCATGAATATATTTTAACTAAAACTAATATTTTCTCGCAAATCATGAATATATTTTACCTAAAACTAATATTTTCTCTGGATCATGTGTCAGTTTTTTGGCTGGAGTATTTACTCGAAAGGATCACCATGTGCTTATATTAGCCCTACAGATTGCAGAGACGGTCCTGCAGAAGCTTTCTGATTATTTCTTAAACTCTTTTATAAAGGAAGGTGTATTTTTTGCCGTTGATGCACTTCTTATGCCAGAAAAATGTTTGCAGTTAATGTTCCCAGTGTTTAGTGGCATTCAGTTGTCAATTGACTCGAGTCAGAAGTCTGCTGCAAGAGAGGTCCTGAGATGCTTGTGTTATGCTTTTGATGCTGGTCAGTCTCCTTTGGCTTCAGAAATGGGTAGTTGCAAGCTTGAAAAAGATTGTGTTCACAATCTTGCGGAGCGCATAAGGACCAATTACTTCGCTACAGATGTGCATAATTCTGAGAAAGGATTGACAGATATTCTTCAGAAGCTCAAAACTTTCTCTGCTGCATTAACTGATCTGGTGAACATATCCATAGATGATGATGCTTCTGCTCAGCATGAAGAGAAGTTCTATTGTATATTGCATCAGATCTTGGAAAAGCTTAATGGAAGTGAACCGATTTCTACTTTTGAATTTATTGAAAGTGGAATTGTGAAATCATTAATGAATTACCTATCTAATGGCTTGTATCTGAGAGAAAAATTGGAAAATGAGTGTGAATTAAGTTATATCTACATTGTTGAGAAAAGATTTGAGGCTTTTGCTAGACTGTTTTTGTCTTTGATGGACCCCCTCTCGGAGGACTTGCCTTTATCGGTATTAATAAGGAAATTACAAAGTGCTTTATCTTCTGTGGAAAATTTTCCTGTTATTTTGGGCCATGCATCTAAGCAAAAGAACTTCTATGCTACTGTTCCAAATGGACGTTGCACTACGCATCCTTGCTTTAAAGTTCGTTTCGTGAGAGGAGAGAGGGAGACATGTCTATGTGATTATTCTGAAGATGTTCTGACTGTTGACTCCTTTTCTTCTTTGGATGCCATTGAAGGATTTCTGTGGCCTAAAGTTGACAAAACAAAAAATGAACACATAGAATCAGCCAATCAATCTATAGGCCAAACGAAAAGTCCACCATCAGATGCATGCTCTCTTGAAGGAAAAGTTCCAGATCTTATGGAGTCTGACAGTGTTTCCTCCGGTTTGCCTGAGATGCAGGTTATTCTCATGCACTTAATCTGCAGTTGAATTTTCTGAAACAAGAATATTATTATGATTATCATAAATATTTATAGTTTTATAGTTTTTCATCTTTCATCATCTTTGTGGCATTTGAGTTCCTTTTGTGGTTTTATTTTCTGTTATGAATTTTCTGCAGGAAGGTGAGGCTAATTTGTCGCATTCTGTACCTGAAGAAGCAGTCAATTTAAGACAGACAACTCCTGGTGAAACATCCATGGGTGAAATTCATAGTGTAAGCAGCTCTTTTCTTCAATCATATGTACTGTCTTCACTCGTCTCAACTCAAATCTGCCTTATCCTTATTACCTGGAGTGGCTATATGAATTTGACTTCCCTTTAGAATCATATATTTATAGTTGATAAAATTGTCCACACTGACTGTCCACCTAGCCAAATCTTCCTTTATGTGGCTCAGAAATAGCAATGCTGGAGTACTAGTGCTGTTATTTGTACAAGATGCTAAGCAAATTAATTTTTCATTTAGTTGTTTTATGTATATATCATCATCCTATTTATATATATATATATTCTTGTCTTTTTACATGATCTGTTTGTATCTTATTCCAAGGGCTGCTGCTTCTCCCAGCATTGAGATTTGTATGTTTTCCTTTGTGTAGTTAACTATTGTGTTCGGTTTCAGGTCTCTGCAAGTCAAGGACCACATTGTCCTTCAGAGGGAGATACTAGCGTGAAAACACAGAATCCTGTGTCCTGTAGCAATGAAGATGATTCACCAAAATTATTATTTTACCTAGAAGGGTACCAGCTGGACCGGGCATTGACACTATATCAAGCTATTCTCCAACAACAATTGAAGGCAGATCATGAAATTATTAGCAGGTGCAAAATTGTGGACTCAAGTATACACGCTGACATATAGAAGAGCTGTGGAGTCTAAAGAAATTTGTCCTAAAAAATGTTCTAAACGGGCTCAAAATTCTTCTGCTTCAGATAAAATTGGGACATATTGGCAATGTGCTCCATTTCTTTCTGGCATGTTTAGTTCTGAACTTGCTTCTGACTTGGATAAGTCAAGTGCAACGTATGATATATTGTTTCTGATTAAAAGTTTGGAAGGCATGAACAGGTTCACATTCCATCTAATGTCTCATGAAAGAATATATGCTTTTGCTGAAGGGAGAATTGATGACTTGGATAATTTGAAGGTAGCAGTTCCTGCAGTCCCACAGAATGAGTTTGTGAGCAGTAAATTGACTGAAAAACTGGAACAGCAGATGCGGGACCCTTTGGCTGTGTCTATTGGTGGCATGCCTTCATGGTGTAACCAGTTAATGACTTCGTGCCCATTTTTATTTGGCTTTGAGGCAAGATGTAAGTACTTCCGGTTGGCAGCATTTGGTTCTCTTCAAGTTCAACCTCATCTGCCATCTCATAATAATTCCGGTTCTACGAGTGAAAGGCGATCAAATGCTGGTTCATTGCCTCGTAAAAAATTTCTAGTTTGCCGGGATTCCATTCTGGACTCTGCCACCCAGATGATGGACCTGCATGCCCGTCATAAAGTTGTTCTTGAGGTGGAATATAAGGAAGAAGTTGGTACTGGTCTCGGTCCAACACTAGAATTCTATACCCTGGTTAGTCATGAGTTTCAGAATTCAGGCATGGGCATGTGGAGGGAAGACCATAATTCGTCTAGCTCCACGAAAAGCTTACTGGCTGGTGATTCTGGAGTTGTGGTGTCTCTTTTTGGACTTTTCCCTCGGCCATGGTCACCTACAGTAAATGCATCAAATGAGACCCAGTTTTCCAAAGTGATCAAAAAGTTTGTCCTTTTGGGACAGGTTGTAGCAAAGGCTCTCCAAGATGGAAGGGTCCTGGATCTCCCCTTCTCGAAAGCCTTTTATAAACTTATTCTTGGGCAGGTATTCTTTCAATCTTTAATGAACGTTATTGATGAATCTTATTGTAACCTTTTGATCAAATGCTAACTTTACATACAAGTAATATGTATTTGAACCTTTTTGTAGGAGCTTTGTGTGTATGACATTCAATCATTTGATCCTGAGCTTGGTAGGGCTGTGCTAGAGTTCAAGGCTATTGTTGATAGGAAAAGATTTTTGGATTCTGCTTGTGGAGAAAACACATCATCTAAATTTGACTCATGCTTCCGGAATACAAGAATCGATGATCTTTGTCTGGATTTTACAGTTCCTGGTTATCCTGATTACGTTCTTACTTCTGGGGATGGTTATGAAATGGTTAGGCATCCCTCTTTACAGTAGTCTTATTTTCTCCTGTGATTTATTAGTAGTTAAAGTACAAAATTAACACAATGTTATTGCTATAATTCTTAGGTAAATATGAGTAACTTGGAGGAATATGTTTCACTTATTGTGGATGCAACTTTGAGTGCTGGAATTTCTAGACAAGTGGAAGCTTTCAAATCTGGATTTAACCAGGTATGTATTTTGTAATAAAATGCCCAGTTTTTTTATGGGATAGGCAGGATTGATAATTACAATTTTTTTTTTTTTGGATTGTTAATTACCTTAATCCATTAATGTCCAGTTTCTACCGATCAATCATGTTTCGAAGAATGAGCAATTATTCCTAGAGAGGATATATTCTCTTTCTTTATGATATACTTCTTATGAATTATAACCTGAGAATGACAGCCAACATCTCAAATGGTGGTAAAAAATTGAAACAGCATCATTTCGGAGGCTCTTAGGACTAATCTATAGCAGTAATAGTGATAGATCCCGTTTTCAATGCTCCCCATTTGTATCTTGATTATTGAAATGCTACGTACTGCAATGGAACCATTATATTTCCATGGATGTCCAATGGACCCCTAGAATGATTTTGCTTAACTTACTACAGAGACAAAGGAGTTTATGAGTCTTGATTGTCACCAAAATCTGTGAAAGTGCTGCTGCCTTACATGTTTTCAATGCACTTCATTTACAAGTACCCATGAAACGATCGGTGCTGAGAGATAGAGAGGGCACAAGAGATAAATTGAACAGGAGTAAAAAACAAAATGGAGGGACCCCTCAATTCATGGTTCCTGATCTCTCATCAACATCACTTGAACTATTCTCACACTTAACCGTTATAAATTTGTTTTTAATGGTCACTGAGTTGTGGGCTAAGGTATTTCCTGCATCAGTTTAGGATATCATAGCCCCAGGTTTGTAGTAGGTGTTTATTTCCATTGGACTTCGAATTTAATGAGTTTGTTATAATTTAGGTTTTTTGTACCATCACTGAAAAGGACTGGAATAGAGGTAATAAACCCAGGACATGATTGTGGTAAAACATTTTCAGGTTGGAGTTCCTTTTTAGGAGTTCCAGCCCCTTGTTGTTATAACTTATAAGGTAGCAGTCTGTTTAGCAAATACATTGCTGGTGCTTGCCATTCTTTACTCCTGGGATAGGTCAATATCACCCTGCAGAGCAAAACTACCTAAGGATTGTAGTTGCTAAAGCAACATTAGTTATCCCTGCTGCTCAGCTATGTCAAAATCATGCAAACAGAAATTACTCAAGTATTGTATTTGGTAGGCAACATTAGTTATCTTTGCTGCTCATATGACGATATCTGCCTCCAGTAATTATGGAGTAAGATTTGCTAATTATAGGAGGAAACAACCTTAAGCAAGGTTTGAAAACCTTCCTTGTACGCAGAAAGGTTTAAAAACCTTCATTGGACATGTGTCCTATACTAATCTCTTGTTCCCATTTAATGGTTTTCCTTAGAGCAATGCAGAATGCTTTTTAGTTGAAATAATGTTGCCCTCTTATGATATGGCTCTTCAAGTTATTCCTTTCTTTTTCCATCATCACAATAACCCATTCCAAAAAAAAAATTTCCAGGTTTTCCCGATTAAACATCTCCAGGTGTTCACTGAGGAGGAGTTGGAGCGTTTGCTCTGTGGTGAACGTGATTCTTGGGCAGTATGTATATTTGTCACTTGATTGACCAATTTGAACAAGGGGACTACTGAATATCTTTACTGAGATGTAGTACTGTTGTTGTTTTTAGCAGTCCAATGAGCTCTTGGATCATATCAAGTTTGATCATGGATACACCGTTAGCAGTCCTCCAATTATCAATGTTAGTATTGTTTTGCCCATTTCCTTACTTTCATCTCTTGATTTATTAAAAATGCTCACTTTTATTTTTTAATTTTTTTAATGAATTCCAGTTACTGGAAATTATACAAGAATTCGGCCACGAACAGCGACGAGCATTCCTGCAGTTTGTGACCGGGGCACCTCGGCTTCCTCCAGGAGGTTTGGCATCTCTCAATCCCAAATTGACAATTGTACGCAAGGTATGTATTAGGAATGCTTCTCATTTCCTTATTTGCTTTTTCACCTTTTGGTTGAGGTTAAATTGATTCTCTCCTTATTGTCTGGGTGCCTCCACAGCTCTGTAGCAAATGGGCAGATGCAGACCTGCCAAGTGTAATGACTTGTGCCAATTATCTGAAGCTGCCGCCTTACACTTCAAAAGTGACCTTTCCTATCTTACTAGTATATATTTTTCATTTACTTATTTATTTTTTTGTTGAATGAAAATTATTTTGCAATGCAATTTTTCCAATATGTTTGCAGGAGAGGATGAAAGAGAAGCTATTATATGCCATAACAGAAGGACAGGGGTCGTTCCACCTTTCATAGTTTCCAAATCCTTGATCCAACAGGTACATACATTGTGAATTTGTAATTATTAGATTAGGTGGTGGCGTGGTGCTGTAGACCATAGAAAAGTTGGTGCCTGGTGGCAGTGCGGATGAAAGAGGAGCTGATTGCTGCATAACGAAAGGAAGCTTCTGTTTCTACTGACCATTATTGTTGGGATGTGTAAATAACTGGTATAAATATAAGTAGTTTAATTTAGTTTGTTGAAGGAGCTGTACAGGAAAAAAGGGTGGGGATTTTCAGATAGATGAGCTCCCTTCAACATCTCATGTTCAAAACTATGTACAGAGATCTGCTGCTGCTTCTTTTTGGCTGCAATGCAAAATATTTATATGTGGTTCTGGAATGATTTAATTACAAAAATGATGATCATATGGTTTGGTTTGATTTTTTTCCTCCTCTCTAAACTTGCATTTCTACTTGTCCTTTCTCTTCTTATGTAGAAGTTCTTAAAATATACTACCTTACTAGTTACTACTATCAGCAGGATATTTATAGTACCATGTCAATTTATTTTCTTACTTGGCATGTCTCTGCTAGGTCCAGTTACTATCCGGAACAATGGTAGCATGCCCATTGGTGCAATTCTCGTTGTCAACTGATTTTTTATTTATTTAATTATAAATTTTTTTTTGGGGAGGGGGGTGGGGGGGTAAAAGTTGGCTTAGGTTGATGTATTTCTGATGAATTGAGAGCATGTTTTAGTCAGCTTGTAGCCAAGGGCAAGGGAGTTTTTTAAACAATTGGAAAATTAGTACAATGGGTTGAAGGGAATGGTCATTTACTCCATGGAAGGGACTCCACCCACCACGCAATTGGCTACTGAAATTTTAGGACATTTGCTTTGTGAAATGATATTTTTGACGAGAGTTATTGGTTTAGCTTAAGATTTCTCACTCAATGTTCGAACTTATGATGTCCAAACGGAATGTGCATCATAATACACATACTGATATCATCTTTACGAGATGGAAACAGAGTGGATATATGTTTGCAGGAAATGTTGGTCATATTGAATTGTGGAGTGGGAACAACTTTTGAAATAGATGACCCATGATGATTATTTGCTTTTGGAATGGGATTTGGAAGTGACCCATGTTTTGTTTAGGAACTTAGCATGGCAGCGTTTTTATTTACGCATAGGGAGGGGTTGGATTTGGATTTGGATTTGGATTTGGATTTGAGTCTTCAATTCCAAATTAATTGTTTGGAAAGAGATTTGGATTTCAGGCAATATCTGTGATTGGAGGCTTTTTTGGCCTATGATAAAGAATTGAACCAATAACCTTAGCCCAGCCTAATGCCATGATACCTGCATCATTGTGCAACAATAGCTTTCAAATGCCATGACGTGCACCATTGTGCTACAAGAGCTTTGGCATGGTCGAATTTTTTAACACCGATATTTGTGGATTTAAATCTAGGAAATGGTGCTTGGAATTTGGAAAAATTCATACTGCTTTGGACCTGTAAATTGAGGGCTTTGTTTTTATTTTCATTTCTTTTGGAGGCATGGGCGGAGCCAGGGGGGGGCCTTGGGGGGCACGTGCCCCCCCTGCCTCAACCAAATTTTTTTTTTTGGGAGAGATATTACCATTTGATAACTATTTCTCAACATAATGCCAAAAAGAGGAAGATAGTAGTCATTTTAAAGTATATTTACAGTCAATTTGTAATAAGTTGACAAAAAAAAATCCTTCTTTTTGGTATTAAATTGAAAAATGATAACTAAAAAGTAATTTTTTAAAAAAAATTGCTTTCTAGGGTTTTTAGTTCTCAGTTCCCACTTCATAAAATTATAGCACAGTGCCTCCTTGAAGATAAATCCTGGTTTCGCCCCTATTTGGAGGGGAAGAGACCTTCCTCGGCATGCATTTACCATTGTGCTACAATCGGCTTTTGGACTTATATTAAACTCACAGTTATCAGTTTCAACCTTGCTCTTTCATCACAAGCCAAATCCTTACATCCATGAACTAACCACGAAAGCTCATGTTATGACAAACGAAAATTTGGATGTGAAGACAACTAGAAAATTCAACAAGAAACCAAAGGAGTTACATGACCACTTTTTTTGTCCACTTCTTCCCATTAACTCTCTTTCCTCTGAGCTTAACAACCCAAAAGTGAAAAATTGAGTTCTTTTTTCTCTCCCCATTTCTCTCAAACCCCATTACTTAGAAATGTCACAAGCTCATAGGAGTGATGTAAAATGGGATTCCTTGTGATACGTTATAAGCTGGATCACAATTACGTTTTAAGTTTTTCTCCATAGCCCAGGCTGACTGCTGCTGGGATAGTGGGATGCAATCAGCCGTTGCATATAGCTGCTGCAGGTTCAAAGAAGACCAGCAAAACAGGAGAGTGACATGTGGCGTATAATTGCATCCAACGGCTGACCAACACCCATTCATTCAAACGACTGCGTGAGGCGTCGTTTCGGTCCTCAGCCCTAACGTTAACAGCGTTTTGGTTCCATCCACGCAAAAAGCATCGTTTGGCTTAAACCCAAAAACATCAAATGCAGATGAGATTTGGGTTTGGGTGCTACCAGTTCCCGCTCGAATTGCTCTCTCTCCCTCTTTCTCTCTTGCTTGGATCCATGAATCTCATCAGAGAAAGTTGCCACAGTGAAGATTGCCGAGAAAGATCATCCACCGCCGATTTCCTCTTTCCCACAAAGGTAAGATACATTCCAAAAAAAATGGGGAAGGAAGAAGAAAGAAACCCGAAGTCTGACAACAGAGGAAAGAAAAGCAAACAAATCGTCGGACTGGAACTCAGCTGTAGCTGACAGTAGAAGCTTTCTTCTCCGACGATATTCGCGCCGCTTACTCCGATCACTGGTTCCAAACAAGAATGCAAACCAGAAAATGGGAACTAAAACGCCGTTAACGTTTGGGCTCGAGGACCAAACGACACTTCACACGATCGTTTGAGTCAGTAGTTGTTAGTGAGCCGTTGGATGCAATTATACGCCACATGTCACGTTCCCGTTTCAAACCAGCCAAATCCGAATCCACCATTGAAGAGGCGAGCTTGGTAAATTTTCGAGATAAAGCCCAGCCAAAGGCCAGCAACCAATAAGACTATATCAAAAAAAAAAATTAAAAAAAAACCAACTAAACAAGAGGACAGCACCTCCTTCACGTAGTTCATCCCATCTCCACCCAATTACCTAAAAAATATCTTCTCATTGTCTTCTTCTTCTGCTCTCTCTCTCTCTCTCTCTCTCTCTCTGCAAATATCTCCTCTCTCTCTCTCTCCAAAATTTGAACAAAACGTACACTCCATTCCCCTTCTTCCCAAATGGACTAGTCATGAACACAAAAACAGCACCATCATTAACCTCAAATCCATTCCCAAAAACTCACACTCTCACTCTCCACTGGGTTTCTCTACCACCTTCCTCCACTACCCTCTTCATCCACACCACCACCTCTTCCACCAAGCCCACGCGCTCATTTTGCGTCCAGAAAACCGCCGACCCTTCCAACCTCTCTCTCACCACCCCACCACCATCCAATTCAACCGACCAAACACTCCTCACACTCCTCCGTCGAAGAAAAACCGACGAAGCATGGTTAACCTATGCCCAGTGCACCCACCTCCCTAGCCCAACCTGCCTTAGCCGTCTAGTCTCCCAATTATCTTACCAAAACAAACCCCAAAGCCTCAAACGGGCTCAGTCCATCATCCAACGCCTCCGCAATGAACGGCAGCTCCATCGCCTCGACGCCAACTCCCTCGGCCTCCTCGCCGTGGCCGCCGCAAAAGCCGGCCACACCCTCTACGCCACCTCAATTATCAAGTCCATGCTTCGCTCCGGTTACCTTCCCCACGTCAAGGCGTGGAGTGCCGTTGTGAGCCGGCTCGCCGCTTCCGGTGATGATGGGCCGGCAGAAGCATTGCGGCTGTTTACGTCCGTGACTAGGCGGGTGCGCCGGTTTGCTGACCCAGCTATGGTGGCCGATTCACGGCCCGACACGGCTGCTTACAATGCCGTGCTCAATGCGTGTGCGAATTTGGGGGATACAAGGAAGTTCTTGCAGGTGTTTGATGAAATGCCTGAGTTTGGTGCTGAGCCTGATGTTCTGACATATAATGTTATGATTAAGCTTTGTGCTAGGGCTGATAGGAAAGATCTGCTTGTGTTTGTCTTGGAAAGGATTCTTGAAAAGAGAATTCCTTTGTGTATTACGACGTTGCATTCGCTTGTGGCGGCTTATGTTGGTTTTGATGATTTGGAAAGAGCGGAAAAGTTGGTTCAAGCAATGAGGGAAGGGCGGCGAGACCTGTGCAGGATTCTCAGGGACTCGAATATGGAAAACCCGAATCGAAATGAGGGAGATGTGTTTGAAAAACTGCTTCCCAATTCGGTTAATCCGAGTGATAATGACCCACCATTGTTAGCAAAAGCATATAGTCCTGATTCTAGAGTATACACGACCCTGATGAAGGGTTATATGAAGGCCGGCCGCGTCACTGACACGGTCCGAATGCTAGAGGCAATGCGGCATCAGGACGATAGAGCCAGTCACCCTGACCATGTTACATACACAACTGTTGTCTCTGCACTTGTAAAGGCAGGGTCAATGGACAAGGCTCGGCAGGTGCTTGCTGAGATGACCCGAATTGGAGTGCCGGCAAATCGGATCACCTATAATATTCTCCTCAAGGGTTATTGCCAACAGCTGCAGATAAACAAGGCAAAGGAACTGGTTAGGGAGATGGCTGAAGATGCAGGGATTATGCCTGATGTGGTTTCCTATAATATCTTGATCGATGGATGTATAATGGTTGATGATAGTGCAGGTGCTCTTGCCTACTTCAATGAGATGCGATCGAGAGAAATTGCTCCAACCAAGATAAGTTACACCACTTTGATGAAAGCTTTTGCCATGTCGGGTCAGCCAAAGCTGGCTGACAAGGTTTTCAATGAAATGCTCAAGGACCCACGAGTGAAAGTCGATATAGTTGCTTGGAATATGTTGGTTGAAGCGTATTCTAAACTTGGTTTGGTTGAAGAAGCAAAGAAAATAATTCAGAGAATGAGAGAAAATGGGTTTTATCCTAATGTCTCTACTTATGGAAGTCTTGCGAATGCAATCGCATTGGCTAGAAAGCCAGGAGAAGCACTTCTGCTTTGGAATGAAGTAAAGGAGAGGTGTGGGGTGAAAAAGGAAGGAGAGGATTCTAATTCTCCTTCTCCCCCACCATTGGAACCCGATGAAGGGCTGTTGGATACTCTCGCTGATATCTGTGTGAGGGCTGCTTTCTTTAGGAAGGCTTTGGAGATTGTGGCTTGCATGGAGGAGAATGGAATACCACCGAATAAGACCAAGTATACTAGAATATATGTAGAGATGCATTCGAGGATGTTTACTAGTAAGCATGCCTCCAAAGCCAGACAGGACAGGAGGATTGAGAGGAAAAATGCAGCAGAGGCTTTCAAGTTTTGGTTGGGATTACCTAATTCTTATTATGGGAGTGAGTGGCGGCTTGAACCTGGAGATGATTATGCATCAGATTCTGCTTAACTATTCGGTATGTTATGATATACTATAATGAAAGAATTGAATTTATTGCCCCTGCAAGGGGGAAAAAATGTCTACAGAAGTTGTATCTAAACATAGTGAAACTTGTATTTCAACTGTAATATAATGATGTAACCATTTAATATATGGAACTGTTTCTTTTCAATCTACTTACCAGCCAATCTATAAATCTCTACAGAAGGAAGTCGGGACATTAACCCAATATCAAATTGTTTCTTTTTCAATCTACTTACCAGCCAATCTATAAATCTCTACAGAAGGAAAGTCGGGACATTGACCCAATACACCCACATTAAAATTTTGATTCAAGTTACACAGTAAAACATAATTACTACAAAATTTATGGTGCTTTCTTCATCCAATCTACAATATAAGAATGACACCTTTTACGACCATTAACATTTTGGAATCTTTTATATAATCATGAATTTGTCGATAGTTCACAATTTGATATCAAGAGAAGCCAGTGAGGGAATGTGTGTTAAATGTTATTACAGAATGTGAGTGAAGATAAAACAAAACCTTGAACTGCTCTCTAGTGCTGCATAACTTTAGCCCCTTGACCTTGATGATTGACTCCGCGAATAAGATGATGATAGCACCTGCATGAGAGATTTGAGATTCTTGAAGAACCATGGTTACTTAAGCCAAAATATGTTGTAATTTTTTCATTTATTGCTGACTCAGGAACCTGCTGGTGCCCTGCTAATTTTAAGTGCTGTGTAGTGATTGATCCCTGTGTCTGTAATTTTATACACACACACACATTATGTATGCAATGAAGGCATCTTTTTCACTGGTTTTTCCCCCTTCTGTTGGTGGGGTGGGGAAGAAGGAGGGGGTGGGGTGGGGAGATGACAATATACACACAAGACTGATGACAAAGTGTTAAAATTTTTGTCAACGTAAAGCATGAACTCATCCACAAGTACAAACAGTTGAGGTTACTATCAAGTTAATTGGCATTGTGGCAAGAGCTGCCAAATCATTTGATGGAACCCAAATCTTGGGTAGGATTCTTTAGGATTCTTAAGTTTCAACTGAGGAGCACCATAAATTTTGTAAACACCTGATCACTAAATGTGTGTATTTACAAAAGATACATAAGAAGAAAAAAAAGGGTGGGGGATCAGAATAAAAGGTGGAAAAAACCATCTCAGGGCATTTTAATTAAACTGTCAAAACAGGGGTCTCTAGCCATAAGATTGTTTTCTTCTGAACACCAAGGTTGTGGCATTCAAATCCTTTTGATTATAAAATATTTTTTATTTTTTATTTTTGGGTTAGTTTACTGTCACTGACAATTTAATCTCGTTTTATATGATTAGATAGAGTAATAATTTTGTAGTGACATGTCTCTATTTGTGTGTCTGGGTTTTTAAAGATTACAATGTTACATACCTGAAATGTCTTTGGTCCCTTCTTGAGTAGATAACCAACACTATTTAAGTTATCCACAAATGTGTCAATATCTGGAACTCTTAAGCCAATCCTATCTGCCAAACTGTATATTTCCTGACATATGATGAGAAAAATGTAAATGACTTGGTTTTAAGGGGCATTAAATTATGGCCAGACATGATAAAAAAGCAAGGCTGCATACAGAAATTGTAAAGCAATCTTTCTGTTGCAATTCTGATTGCTTATTCAGGGCACTTAAAAATCGTTTTGCTTCTTTCTGTTGACTCATCCCCCCGCTTCGACCAAAATCCACAATACCATGCTCATCAACATACTTATCATACAGGGATTCTTTCATTATTTCTACCACATCCTGCAAAATAGATGCTGTGAAATAGAGGAATCATCCAGAAAATTAATAATCAAAATCTTACTAATCTAAACCTGAAAAAATTTGGCACTGTCCAGTCAAACTTGTAGCTCAATTAGATAGGACTCGTAATTCAAAAAGTACTGAAAATATCACAGTTTTTCTCATGTAGTTAAATTGGTATTAGTCTCTCAGGAAGTAAAAGGAAAATAATATAATTTGATAAACAGTATTTTCCAAGACCCTCTTGAATCCACCTCTAGGCCTCTTGCTCAGAGGCTGGTGCAACAAATTTCTAGAGGACAAAAATAGACGATTACTCAGACCAATGATTCCATTTAACAAAATTATCATAGGATCTACCATCGACAAGCTATTCTCAGCTAGAAGAACTTACCAAAGCATCTTGGACTGTTATTTCTTCTCTTAAGTCCAGCCTAGCCCGAGCTTCTGCCAGCCTTACTAAACTTTCTAGTTGCCTAGCTGTTATCGGTGTGCTATCAGCAGACGTGTTATGGTCTCTCAGTCTTAAGTAAAATTTCTGTAAAATTTCTGCTGCAGGTCTTGACATCCTAATACAAAAAGGAAAAGTATTAGATTTTTGTCCAACTAAAGTTTCCAACATGAAAAATTTTCAAGGTAGAAATCACATCAATCACCTGGGAAAGACGAAAGTTCTTGCATAAGCAATATATTTGCGAAGAAGTTGACCAGGCAATGGAATAAAATCACTATCCTTTTTTGGATCCAGTCTCAACCTTGCTGCTAAAGAACCACTATTTACAGTAATATCTATGCCTCCACCATTCTGAGATGCTGCATTTCATAAAATAACAGGCATATCTTGTCAAGAGGAAATCGACCTTTAGTAAATATGATTCATTAATTTGTAAAAACTCCACCTTTACACAGCTTTTTCACAGCTGGTGAATGTTCTCCATAGCCAGCATGAAGCTACAAGAAAAACACTTTCAGTCAATATTTTTGCCACACCCTTGAAACAACCGCTGAACACCAAGGGTTTTTTTATAATCCGTATTCAAGATCTATGGATTCAAAGACACCGAAGTCTTATAAATGTGGATGCAATGAATGGCGCATCCTATTGGAAACTCAGGAGGGAAAAATAAAAGAAAAGGACAAAAATAAGGAAAGAAATGTTTGGATTGAAAAGGTAAAGAAAGGTCTAATCATGATGTTAATTCATTGCCTCAGAAGATCCCTAGCCCCCAGGTAGGACAAAGTAAATGGCGGTCTGCAATCCCCCCCTCCCCCCTCTGCCCTCCCCTTGTTGTGTGAGAAGTAGAACCTTAGTGGGTCAGAAGAGAGCTAAAAATGGACTCTTGATAGTTGATACCAATATCTGAAGAAGTTTTCCAATTTTTTCTAACATAAACTGCTTTTTCCCCTTTCATATTTGCTTTTGAAATTCATCTAAATTGTTCATGATATTATTTGCATTATTTCCAAATCCCATGTCTGTATGACACTGTGACACGGGCTTTCCATATAAATGTTATTACCTCATATCTAACCCAAAGTGAAGACAAACTTAGCATGTCATTAAATTCTAAATGAGATAGGTATAGCATGTCATTCACCAATAAAGATACCACAAAATAAGAAGTCAGGTTGGATAGCGTACTGAAATAATGTGGTCTGAAACTCGCTTATCCAGTAGTTCATCAGGTCTATCAAGCAATATGAAAACCAAATCAAATCGTGAGAGGAGAGCAGCACTCATTTTCAAATTTTCATTCACAGTCTTTGCCCGGCTGCAATTAAAATTTTTATATTAATTATTACAGAAGTAAACATTATAAAGCAAGATTTGCAAGCGTTACTAAGGATTCTAAATCTTCTAGATATTTATGAGTTGGAATAGGATACTTAAATAGAAATTGATCAGCAAAAATTACCCCAGAAATATCATAATAAGATCAAAGTAATTTTGTAATTTTTTGTAGCAGAAAATGAAACCAATATTACAAATTCTGAATGCATACAATAAAAAATGGCAGTACAACAAGAGAAAAGAAAGAATCCACAGATCAAAATAAGTCATGAACTCTACAGGAAAATCACTTAACAAATCCCAAGTGTCATTGCTAAATATAATTTTTTGTCATCATTGTTAGCTTGATATACATTATAGGTCCATTCCCTAATAGATTAAGCTTTTGGGGTTAAGTGGTTGTCTAACATGGTATCAAAGCTCTGTTTTGAGGTGTCCTAGATTCAAGTCTATTGGGTTAAGGGGTTATTGAGCAATCATTAAGGTCCACTTAAAATATAAAAATAAAAACAATAAAAATGCATCAATGACAAGTATTATGATTGTCCAGTAGTCCACTGAGAAAGAATAGCCCACAAATTAAAATGATAAAAATTACTTATAATGACCGCCAACAGGATTCGCTGCTGCTAGGATAGACGTTCGTGCTGATAAACTTGCTACCAATCCAGCCTTCGCAACGGATACACATTGTTGCTCCATGGCTTCCAGTAGAGCCTGAGGAATCACAAAGTAAAATCCAGTTTCAACGCTTGGAGGTCAACTGTTATGTATTGGTAATCAGTTAGGACAAACCTGATGTTCTGCAGACATTTTATCAAACTCGTCAATACAACATAATCCACCATCTGCGAGTACCATAGCACCTAGTGGAAAATTTAATAGTTACTCAAAGAGTAAATACACAAACTTAAAAAATTAAAACTAATTAAAATTAAAATTAAATTAAATTAAGTGTCATATAGACCAGTGTACACACGAGTAGCCAAATATTCTTAAATCAGAAAAGTGCCCCATATTTTTATTTATGGATCAATGCCTCATTATGATAGCTTTCTGATGTGTCAGATGAGAACCATACCAGCAAGTCAACAACATAAAATTGAGATTATCCTTTTCTATCTAACTACCATCCAAACATATCTCCCTCTTGAACAATATTTTATTGGTGATTGGAGAAACTTCAAATTCTTTCTGGGACTTTCATTATTTCAGAAGTGTTTAAGCCATAATAATAGAATTCATGTAAGAAAATGAAGACAGATGAAGAGTTATGTATGCCATGAGGTTTGAGAGCAAGACATCAGCGACTTCCGATGCAAAGCCACATTTTCAAAACTGGAGAAGTACCAAAAGTGCCTTCTGCCCACAAGGGCACAACACGCATGTTAGTGGTCCTCGAGCCTATGACTATTGTGGACCATGGAACACCCAAAACCACAATTTTTCCAATCTTGGTCAATCTACTGCCTGACCATTTAAGAGAACAGAAACATACTAAAACTTAGTTTCCAATAGCACATTTCCATGTCTCACCACAAGGGAATCTCCATAGTTGAACCAATGCAATGTTAATTGAAAAGAGGATAAAGATATTTGATTTTGTAGTATTCTTTATGTTTAACTTTTTCATGTTCAATTACAAAAACTTGTGAAGGTTTTCCATCAACCATGACATGAAATAAAGGTACACCATTCATAGGTGTCTACAGATATGATAGCTTAAACTTCAAAACTTCAAAAAATGGAACGTAAAAAAAAATTTTAAAAAAAAAAAAAAAAAAGAGAAGAGGGAGTAAGTACCAGCCTCAAAAGCATAATCACTTGTCATAGGATCCTTCACAACAGCTACAGTGAGACCAGCATTTGTTGTGGCATTGCCACACACATAAATACCACGTGGAGAAATGGCTGCTGCTGCTTGCAGTAGTTGACTCTTGCCTAGTCCAGGATCACCTAGCATTATAACATTTAGCATCGATCAAGTTCATTCTCTCTATACTACACAGTTGCTGGTAATTGCACCTATACTTGACTTCCAACTAAATGAAGCAATTTCTATTTAAATTATAAAATAATCTATATTCTCAATTTCTCACCAAGCCACTGACACATAAAGTGAAAAATTATCAAAGTTCAGTTCCATTATAAAAGCAAGATACGATTTCATGCATACCAACAATTATGACATGGATGTCTCCTCTGACAGGGACCTTATTTTGATCCATTGAATGCTTTCGTACACCTCCAAACAGTGCTAATGTTATTCCCGCTGTTGAGAAAATGGTATATTAGCATAGATGAACCACTCTATTGTCAATTTCAGATGCCACTTCACCACAAAATAACCAGGTGTGCAACCTAAAAAGAGGCTTCTTTTGAGTGTGTGTGTGTGTCTTTTTTTTTTTTGTGGGAGGGGGGGGGGGGGGTTGGTTGTTCATTCTCAACCATATTTTACATTGTTACCCCTTATCCTTATGTTTCTTGGTATTTAACTATTCAGCACCACACATAAAACCAGTGCATATCGGTGAAATAAACTACTGGCAAATAGAAACTGAGAAATCACCACATTCTGGATGTAGAATCAGAAATATTTCCCCAACTACATCAAAATTAAATTGATAAAGCTGCCAATAATGCACATAATACATAAACTAAATCAAGAAAATTGCTTCTAAAAATTTGCTGGAAGTGCAATATATATATATAGTATTATACCAGTGAGAACACATCATATGGAAGAAGGCATGGAACTTGGGGACTGCTAAATTAAGAATTCCTTAAGCAATTAACTTATAGGGATTGAGTACCCAGACTACAAAAACAACACCAATTCCCAGAGCATATGTTAAATCATAGGCCGTCATGCATTTATTTTTTTTTCCTTGCCTTAACCCATGTTCTTTATGGTCCTCTTTTTTATCCTTTAGCACCCTCTACTTTCATCAAATCTCCTCCTTAATGGTGCACTAATCTTCAAAGCACAATTTTTATCTTGGACTAATTTCTCTCATCTTATCCTCAATTGGTGCTACCTCCAAATTCTCAAAAATGTGTTCATTTCTTATCCCTTCTTGTATTGTCACTCATCCATCTCAATATCCTTTCTCAGCTAGGGACATCCGGACATGTAGTTCCTTTATTGTCCAACATTTTCTATCATAAAGCATGGCTGGTTTTATAGCCATCTAATTTATCTAAGTCCAACTTATCCTGCAAGTCTGCAACCTTTAGACCGGTTCATAATTATAACTTGAATCAAACCTTCATCTAGCTTTTTTGAGTAAAGTTATATCATCTCTACATAACAAACAATGTGGAGCTCTCTTCTGGAATATGCTCAGTGAGTTTATATAGACTTCATGAGAAGACTTCTAAACTAATCCTTCATGTAAGCCTGTTATAATTGGAATTTTGTTTATCCCTTCTGCAAATGTTAATATGTTATCATGGTAGAATTGCTCCATCATACATGCCCTTGATAAAGTAAACATATTTAGTTAATACTCCTTCTTTTTCCCCTAAAACCCACATCTCTCCCAGATAACCCCATGGCATACTTCTTGTAAGTCAATAAAACTAATGGAGGCCTTCTTCTCCCCAAACCTTTCATTGATAAAGCCTAAGTTAAAAAATAACTTCCATGGCCAATTTTCTTGACATTAATCCACAACAGTTGGTGATAAAAATAACTTCCATAGGTCATAGTATGACTCATAGGCTTGATCCCACAATGGTCAATGAAGCTCTAACATGTGTTGTTATAAATATTGGTGTTTTTCCTCCATTCTTTTCGCATCAACCCCCGCCCCCACCTCCATCAAAATATATATAAAACTAAACACTGCTTTAGTTTCCATTACTTATAAGATGTGAAAATTACTTTCCCTGCAGGTGTTATTTCTCACTGGAACAAGGATTTGATTCAAAAGACACCTGAGTTCCATAGTATAAGACAGCATCACTGATGGGCATATACCAATTGATTGATAATTTATTCTTATCCAGTAGATGTCCCATGCAACACTGGCAACCCAGTGTGCTAAATCTTGGGGTTGTGCCTTGCATTACATCTTTTCCTTTTCCACTTTTT
This sequence comes from Liquidambar formosana, assembly GCA_039720395.1. Lineage (NCBI taxonomy): Eukaryota > Viridiplantae > Streptophyta > Magnoliopsida > Saxifragales > Altingiaceae > Liquidambar > Liquidambar formosana. The sequence goes on along the minus strand of CM077821.1, from coordinate 42,805,192 downwards.
TATCTTTTGCTAAATCCTTGACATTGCATCCACTATGATGAAGAATTTATGCAACTTTTGGTCACCATTAATCATAATGCGTTCTTGCAATATTTTGGCATTAGAAGTTTCCTTCAGTTACTTCGTTCATGTTTCTTTATTATTCTAAAATCCTTTGACCGATAGTAACACACTTATTTCCACTAATTGTTTGTGTTAGAAATATACCACATCCCACATCGATTAACTATCAAGTTAAACATGTCTTCATATACCTGTTTGGGCCCTCCACTTATTAGCTTAGGCTTTTAGGTTGGAAACTTAACATGGTATCAGAGCATGTCGTTCCTGGGCCCGTTTCGCTTGTGAGCCCGTCTTTATTGTTTATGTGACAGGCCTGTTTCTATCTTGTTAGGCCTACACGTGAGGGGGAGTGTTGGAAATATACCACATCCCACATCGATTAAATATCGAGTTAAACATGTCTTTATATACCCGTTTGGGACCTCCACTTATAAGCTTAGTCTTGTAGGTTGGAAATTTAATATGGTATTAGAGCATGTCGTTCTTGGCCATTCATTTGTGAGTCCATCTTTGTTGTCTACGTAACAGGCCTGTTTCTATCTTGTTAGGCTTGCACATGAGGGGGAGTGTTGGAAATATACCACATCCCACATTGGTTAATTATAAACCTTGACATGACTTCATATACTTGTTTGGGCCCTCCACTTATAAACTTAGGCTTTTAAGTTGGAAAGCTTAGGCTTTTAAGTTAGAAACTTAACCTAGTATTACAGCATGTCATTCCTGGGCCAGTTTCGCTTGTGAGCCTGTCTTTATTGTCCACGTGACAGACCCGTTTCTATCTTGTTAGGCCTGCACGTGAAGGGGAGTATTAGAAATATACCACATCCCACATCGATTAAATATTGATTTTAACATGTCTTCATATACCTGTTTGGGCCTCCACTTATAAGCTTAGGTTTGTAGGTTGGAAATTTAACATGGTATTAGAGCATGTCGTTCTTGGCCATTCATTTATGAGTCCATCTTTGTTGTCTACGTAACAAACCCGTTTCTATCTTGTTAGGCTTGCACATGAGGGGGAGTGTGGGAAATATACCACATCCCACATTGGTTAATTGTAAACCTTGACATGACTTCATATACTTGTTTGGGCTCTCCACTTATAAGCTTAGGCTTTTAAGTTGGAAAGCTTAGGCTTTTAAGTTAGAAAATTAACCTGGTATTACAGCATGTCATTCTTGGGCCAGTTTCACTTGTGAGAATGTCTTTATTGTCCACGTAACAGACCCGTTTCTATCTTGTTAGGCCTGCACGTGAAGGGGAGTGTTGGAAATATACCACATCCCACATCGATTAAATATTGATTTTAACATGTCTTCATATACCTGTTTAGGCCTTCCACTTATAAGCTTAAGCTTTTAAGTTGAAACTTAACATGATATCAGAGCTTGTCATGTTTCATTTGTGAGCCCGTTATTGTTGTTGTCATTCTTGGGCCTATTGAGCCTGTATTTGTTACCCACGTGATAGGCCCATTGTTGTCTTGTTAGGCCTGCACGTGAAGGAGAGTGTTGGGAAGTCCCACATCCCACATCGTTTAAATATAAAAAGTTGATATGGCTTCATATACCTGTTTGGGCCTTCCACTTATAAGCTTAGGCTTTTAAGTTGGAAACTTAACATGGTATCAAAGCATGTCGTTTTGGGGCCGTTCATTTGTGAGCCCATCTTTATTGTCCACGTGACAGGCCGTTTCTATCTTGTTAGGCTTGAGGGGGAGTATTAGAAATATACCACATCCCACATCGATTAAATATTAAGTTAAGCATGTCTTCCTATACCTGTTTGGGCCCTCTACTTATTAGCTTAGGCTTTTAGGTTGGAAACTTAACAGTTTAAAAATTAGTCAATAAATATTTCTAACACATACAATCAAATGCATGGCTATAAATGTTAATTTGCAGACACCCACAATACCCTACACAGAACATGCATGCACAAAAAATCCAAAGTAAAAAAGATGAATGGAAATATTAATATCATATGTTGACATATTCAGATTTTTTTAGCAACAAGTTGGTATACTTCATGTATTTCTGAACCCAAGTATTATGATGGACAGAGGGTTAGAGAATTTCTCATAGCCCGTCAGCACATTCTTTAACTTTAAAACAGTTACCAATAGACACACATGCAAATCAAACTACTGGTAGGCAAGATGCAATATGGAAAAAATAAATAAGCTCAGCACCAAAAAAATAAATAAATAAATACGCTCATAATTTGGAGGTATTTTATCATGAAGGATACATTGTAAATAGAACTATACCTTTAACAAGCTCATGTCCATAGATGGAGGGGCAAATAGATTGAAGTATTTGACGGAAAATGTCTGAACCATGTTCCTCTGAGAACTTTACAATAAATTCCAAATCCCTTGGAGAAAATGAGAACAAATCAAACAACTCTGTAGCTCTAGCATTAGTGTTGGAGTCTTGCAAATCCTCGGGTATAGATTGAGACTTTGAATTTTTAATCGAAACTGCTTCTAGATACAAATAGAACAATGCTTGATTACTGCTTTTTGATTTTCCTGAAATATTAAAGGTTTGCTTGAAGCTGCACTTGATATGGGTTATGGATAATAGTCATAGAGCAGCAAAGAAAATATTTGTATTTTTTCAAGACTCAAAAGTCACGTTACATCACATTAAATAAGTATGACATGACTCATCATGCTTTCTGCCACTAAAAAAGTTCCAGCCATGGAGAATTTATGTGCTGTAAAATGTGCCAACGAGCCTCATGTCCCACACTTTTAGGCACTAAAATAATTTCATTATAATAAAAAAAAATTGAAAATTATAATTTAGATATTTCACTTAAGTATATATCTACATTAATTCAGAACTAGAATAACGCAAAGATGTCACTGCCATAATCATGGTAGGCAGCACGCCATCATGGCATGTGGCCTCCCCACTTGGCCCATCCTGAAACACAGACCAATGAGTATGACCTGTGTGTTAGTCAATGGACCAGTAAACCCATAAGGCACAAGGAAATTGATTGGCGAGATCTCACGGGTTGCAATTTCAACCAATCTTGATATTCTGTGATTTGAGTGAGAGCATACCTGTCAGTAAGCTACTTCATATACTAGCTCAAATCCCACAGTACCAGTTTGCAATATTGTAATTTTCACTCAATGCATTATAAATTCACCCTAGTTATATAAAATGCACCTCACCCAGTTTCTTCAAGACTTTGAAGCTTCCCCTTATAAATGTGATTGTTCTTATCTGATGCTGATTTATTAATTGTAATTTTTTTACAAAAAGAACATCCAGAGAGAGCATACTCTAAATTTTGTTAAGATGCGAAATATTCAAGATTCAGAAATTTATTAAGATTGGGCTGCATCCGTTTTGGTTAGTGCCTTAGTGGTATAGCAGTAATGTACAGATTTCAATATATTGAAATTTGAGAACTATGTGTTGTTATTCACACAACGGCATAAATTCCAGTATTGTATGGTTTTGTGAAGCCCAATGGAAAACTGTTAATAAGAATCCATGTGACACTAAAAGACTATCATCATAGAACACTTACAGCATCCTCTTTCACTTACTTTGGTATTGTGTTTCATTAAGAAGGCAATGGATTGGGGTATTAATAATCTTGCAAAACATTGTCACTTCCCTAAATTTTCCAATATATAAAATTGAAGATCAAACTATAAAATTACTAACAGTGAATAGATTCACCTTTTGAGAAAAGGTCAGAAACATAATTATCTTTGTGAGCCTCTGAAACTCTGAACACACGTCCGCATTACATGTCATTACAACAGACAAAACTTTACAAAAGGCACCTGGTAACACAAAGCAGAGAACATGCATGCAAGGAACAAAGATCTGCAACTGTACCTAGATGCTCCGGAGAAAGGACAGCAAACAGTTACTTTTTCCCTTCTTAAAAATGCCATTTTTTTACCATATATTGAGGCATTACACATATCTTGTATTGTCAGGACAATTCAGCACAATGAAAAAAAGATAGATATTGTTGAATCTATCTATTACTCTCTAAAGGTGTCAAAATGTGAATGCATAAAACCAAATATGCATATTGATCATGCAAATTCCATGTAGAATTATGAACTCGACTACATATATAACATATTTATATTGCGAATTGAACTCATGATCTTTACTATACCTCCTCCAACATCCATGTAATTGTTAATTACTTTTATAATCCCAGTAACTGTCACCACATCTCCAGGAATGCACGCATCAACGAGATCTTCAGTCAGTTCGCATTCTACCGTTCGAGGCACCCGGCCTTCTTCATGATTTTCAGACTTCAGTATCTCTTGTAGTCTGGAAAAGTAAATTTTAAATCAAATTAGAATGAAGTTTTTCATTTTTTATGTTTGGCGCCCTACTACCAAGTGGGAGGAGGCACCAAAAATGGAGGGCAGAGATAGAAGTATTGAAGTTGAAGACCGAATCAAGGTGCCTGCCTTATTTTCTGAAAATCTATAGGTTGAGCAGTAGATCTAATTGGACTAAAAGTTCTGCTCTTGCACCCATGTAAACTGCAAATTGTTGGTGGCGAAAATTTTCCATCGGGGAAATTACGAGCGATGTTGGTCCCACACTTAACACAGGTGAAACTCATTTGAACCACTAGAGGCTTGACGGTACTAACTTTTACAACAGTACCACGTACAGAAACAATCCTGTCTGTAATGTCACCAAATGATATCATATGTATTGTTTCCTCTGCATAAATTAGCTTGGAATAGTACTGAGTATAATATAAGAAAATAACTATAAAAAAAATGTAGTTACCAATATAAGCTGCTTTTAAGTTCTTCAAAGCAATCATAGATTCAGGGTAATTGTGCAGACGGATATTTATTTTCATATCATCCATCAATTTCTTGGTATCTGATTCGGCCAACAGAACCTGCTTTCACTGTAATGTTATCATGTCCTACGCAAAAATAATATTCCAGAGATGGACAGGAATTCAAAGGAACAAACCACTATTAATCTGTACCTTGTGAACTGCAGCACTCAAACACAAGAGAGTTTCTTTAGGTTTTTCCTCCAAATGTACATAAAACTCTTCAATATCACATACTTTCCGGAACTGCTGGAGGTCAAGTGACAAAAGGAAGATGCCATCATCATCCTTCACCTGTTCATGTAATTTGAATGTCATCTTTCTCCATTCACAGATAAAATTTTCTGATATAAATAACTATAAATAAATCTGATCACTGAATAACAAAGGCTGAAAATACTGGATTGTGTCTAAGCAGATAAGAACCTTCAAGAGAATAAGAGAGAAATGCTTCAAACTGAATAAGGTTCTTACTTATATTGCATATGGCCATTTCAATTGGGCCCACCCCTATGCATGCATCTTAAATGGGCAAAGTCCTAATCCCTTGCCCACAACTCTTCTTTATCCACTGCACACTGAAAATTTGTGAAAATATATGCAAATAAAACCCCCATAACTAACCAAATACATTTTCTTCTAAATTAAATTATCAGCAATAAGTTACATTAAGTACCCATCCAACTTCTACATTAACTTTCCCATCATTCTTCAATATGGGTAATGAACAATCCAAATGTTAAGGCCCAGGTGCATTAAGGGCCTAATTTGATAGCTTCCATTAATCTTCAGATTGTTGAAGTATCGCTTAAGTTCTCAACAATTGGTACTGGAATAATATCAGCTAAAAGTTGCGTGTTTAATGGATGATTCGAGTAATTCAAATTCCAAAGTGTAGGAAGGTAATCCCCTCAAAGTACTAACCTTTATCCCATCAACAACATAATCCATTATCCTTGTGGAAAGAATTCAAAGATAGTGCCAGGAGGAGGTTAATCACAATCTTGCGGGTGAGGTCATTTTAAAGGGCTGAGAATATGAACTAGCATGATTATTTTAGGTTTATATTCTATACAATAATTGGATTTTTCATTCAAGGTGTTAGTTACGTTGGGGGAGTGACACTTGATAGAGTACTTAGTAATGGTCTGGTTAGGCATATAAACATGAGTTCATGTCATGGAGGGGATTACCAGTGAAAAGTGCAACTTAGACCAGAGTGAGAGTAAACAACTACCTAGACATAAACCGGAGCAAATTATGTCAATGTAGCACTGGCTGTAGTGCACTGTAATGTGTTTTAATATCAAGTGTTTTAAGGGCTTAACTTGCCACTTCCCATCAATGCTGGGGCTTTTGGCATAGCCAATAGATTCTTTTTTCCAACAACAAAAGGCATAGAGTAGTTTTATCTACACAATATAGCAATTAAATGATCCTAAGGAGAAAGTAGGCTGCAAAATCTTGTAAGAAATGCCGACAAAAAGCCCCTGAATGAAATATTATGCTCGAGAAACTAAGTATGCAATTCAGTCTTTTAAGAAAGTTCCCCATAGTTCAACTCTAGCCCTGATGAGGGTCTTTCTGAGCAGCTGCCTTAAGCCAATAATTCTACATGTTTGTATAATGTTAACTTCTAAAAGGCCATTATCTAGTGTTAGTCCTGCTACACAGGTCCTCGGTGGGTTGAGCTGGACACAGTCCTAACCTTTGTTTTTCAAACAAAGTTGCCACTCTCAAGACTGCACCTTTGCGCTAGGTAGCCCAAGACTTGTACCATAGCGAGATAATGTTAACTTCGTAATGCACAAAATTAGTGTTTTTTTTTTTTTCCTCTCGCAATTTCAAGATTTTAAGGCACAAAATTTCAATGGTCACCATATTACAGAATCAAATCTTGCACAATAGAAAAATAGTGCTTCGTAAACTAATTTATCCTTATCTCCATCAACCCAATGGAGCAAAATGAAAAATAAATAAATATCCTTCATGTTTCCTGTTTCCATTAGCTGCACTGATATTTTAAAGTCCCGCTCGATCAATTTCAATTAATTCCACGGAGACTCCCCGCAAATTCAGTCAGTTTAATCCTCAAATTCGATAAATATGCAGAGTGTGGAAATACCACAAAATCCCCCATCCAAACACACTATTCCTTTTCAAAATTCCCGTTCAAACACACTATGCATTTTTCCTGCATATGACCAAATCAATCCCCGCCGAAACCATTTAGGCCATGTTTGTTTAGGTGGAATGGAATGGATGGGAATGGAATGTGATTCCATACCTGAAGTAGTCTGGAATGAAAATAGATTTGAAATGACTGTTTAAACATACTATTTGATTCCATTCCCATTCAAATTATCTTATCCAAACATGTTGTTTGAAATGAATTAGAACGAGATTCCATTCCATCCATTCCATTCCAATTAAATAAACATGGCCTTAAGGTAATCCTTAGACCAAAATTTCATCAAAACCCGAAAAAACCCTAATGCACTAGAATCCGCATAACTACGTCCGTCTTGCCTATATATACATGAATATAAGTACGAGTGTATGGATACGTGTGTGTGTGTGTGTGTGTGTGTGTGTGTGTGTATAGAGAGAGAGAGAGAGAGAGAGACCTGAGAAGCGAGGCGACGTCCCGGTGGGGTAGAAAAGAAGCGGATGAGCTGACAAGTGAGCTTGAAATTCTCGTCGGTGGCTGAGAAGTCGGTTTCAGGGAAGTATACGGCCAAGATCTTTGCAATGTCGCTTGTATCTACGCATCGGTTCTTCGCGTTTACTCTCTCTCCGTGAGTTCCGTACATTCCGATTGTACACAGGCCTCGGAGTCGGAGTTCAACCGGTGAAGCGCTTCTGAAAATCGTGCTATTTTTTCTTTGGCGGGAGAAGAATGGGCGAGGGGAGTGAGGAGTGACGCTTTGGCGTATTGTAGAAGATGGAAGGAGTCGTTAACTAGCGTGCGCTCGCTTTGGCGTGCGCCTGTAGATTTCGGGGAATGGTTATTGCAACCCCCATTCTTATCAACCTATCCCTCATTCTTTAAGTTTTTAAGATCCTATGCAAAATATAAAAGGTTTTTATGAAAATCAGCCGTGACATTCACTAAAAAATATTATCATTTTGAATAATTTTGTAGAAGAAAGTTTTTTCTAAATCTATCGTTTAAATATACTTTTTAACCATTTATAGCATTTATTTTATTTTTTACCAAAAAGTCTACCTAAACGAGTGATTTTGGAAAAACTTTATTCTACAAAGTTGTTCAAAATGATGTTTTCTAGTGGACTAGGTGATTGGTTTTTGCAAAAACCTTTTACATTTTTCATGAAATCTTAAAAATCAAAAGAAAAGGGATGAGCTTATAAGAATAGGGGGTTGCAATAGCCGTTCCCTTTCGCATTCGGTGTTGATCGAATCAAGGCCTTGACACCAAATAGACTGATGAGTGATTGCCACGTCTAACTAATTTTCCATGACAAGGGAAGCGTGGACTTGTGGAAGTCGAGTAATTATTCTATGCACCCGTGATACAATCACGTAATATCATGAATCAATAAAACTAAAGAAAAATGAGAAATGTAGGACTTAAAAGTGACTTGACATTCTTATTTTACTTAATTCCTATTGGCCCATGTATTTATGATACCATATCAACAACATCACAGTTACGCATGAGTTTTTCTCATGGAAATCACAATTTTTGATATGGCAAAAGCGTATTGATTCAAAGTAAGTTCTATCTAAATGGGGATTTGACATAAAAAGTGACCCTCTTAAGAGAAACTCCATTGGTTTGTGTTGCAATAATATAAATGTTAAATTTTATCACAATCATAAAATTTACCACGTGATTTTAAGAGAAGTAGCGTGGAACTCATTAATTTGTGAGATGGGATGATGACATGGTATCACTAGCCATCGCTATATCTTGGGGATGGATGAATCAGAGGACTTACTATACTTGGGCAAGAGCAGCCCATTTGGAGATGTGAGTGTTGATACTACGTCACTAAGAGGATAAATTAAGAATAAATCGCAATACTCATTTTGTGAATTTCTATAAAAGACACTCTTTTCTCTTCTAGTAAATGAATTAACTTGGTTGACATAAAGTAGGGATGGTAATGAGTTGGGTCGGATGCGGGTCGGCATTACCCCATGCCTAACCCCGATTTTTAATTTCTTATACACATGCCTGACCCGATACCTGATGGGTATGAAGAGTTAAATTCCATCCCCGATCCACTGTCTTTTTGGCCCATCCATGCCCAACCTGCCTATGCCCAACTATCTTGTTGTGACTTGTAAGGATTTTTTTTCCTCCAAATTACATTTTTTGCTACTTACACCTATTACATGTTATTCATATAATCATATATCAAGCTTATAAATGTTTTTAGCACCAATATAATTTTGTTTAATTAAGATCATACCTAATATGATCACACAAATATTATACACAAACATAAGGATTAAAAAACAATAAAAATACATAACGAGCCTTCTAATGGACTCCATAAGCCTATATCAAGATAGGTTTCAAATATTCATAAAACCATACATAAATTCCAAACATAGGATATTAAAAATATATATATATATATATAGTAAAAAATCGGGTTGGGACGGGTCGGGTCTTGGGTTTTTTCTTTTTGGGATCCATGCCCGACCCCTGCCCGATTATTATTATTATTTTTTAATTTAAAAAGAATTTATACTCATACCCGACCCGATACCCACGGGGGGGGGGGGGGGGGGAATACCCGCCCATTCGGGTATGGATCAGGGGTGAAATTGCCATCCCTACCATAGAGATAAAGATTTATGTAAAAACTAAGATTTCAATTCACCTAGTTGACAAATCCTTTTACTATTTGAGAAATAGTTAATAGATATGCCAAAACCTAATTATTTGAACTCTATTAATTCTTTTATAATTATACCAAACAAGATTAACATTTAGAATCATTTTCCAATATGGATGGTACAATTACTCTACTCTGGTGTAGGGTTGTAAGAGAACAAGTTTCTTAGGCTTAATTTGAGATCTCTTCAATAAAAAATCTCTTTTGAATTTACTCATGAATTAAATGAGTCAATTTTAAAAAAATTTATAAAAATATGGTAAATTATGAAGCTAAGTTATTTAGTTTGATACATTTATTAATTAATGCTTTAAAGAATCAAATTATTCTATCAAAAACCAAACTTCAACAGCCTAATATTAAACCCTAAACCCACACATTGCCTCTCTTTTATATGTATAGCATACCTTTTCCTATGTCTCATTTTATTTTATTTCCCTTGCACCTCATGTGCAAATGCATTGCGTGAACCATTGCTTCATGACCAATGCATGTCAAACCAAAAGGCCCGAAACATTAAAACGACGTCGTCGATTCAAGGTTGCTCTCGCGGAATAGGCACAGGCAGATGGCAGCACACGTTTGGAAAGGGAAATACGAACCAATTTTTTTATAAAAAAAAGGGGTTAGTTGACATGTGGAACATGTCAAGGCCATTTGATATCCGCTCGTCACTCTCGCCCGAGATCTCACACGATGTATAAATCAATCTCGCCGATACCGCCACGCGTCCCCTCAGATTCTGGGTTTCCCCGTCCCATACCTGAAAGGCTGAAACCATAATTCCTCCTCCGATACCAAACGAAGTGCCATTTTCACCCTCCCCCCCACCGTCCTCTCTCTCTCCAGAACCTCCAGTATTTCACGCATTCAACACCAGGTACCCTCTCTCTCTCTCTCTCTCTCTCTCTCTATATATATATATATATATATATATGTATCATTTATATCCTTATATGTATACGGACTGGGGTTTCTATAGTGATACGCATTCCACCATTATTAGGTCTTATAATAGTAATATTTGTGTATAAATTCTGTTGTTAGGGTTTCTTCATGCCGGTGAATCCAGACGCTTTTGACCTGAACGCCGACGCCGTTCCCGGTGACCGGGGAATGGAGGCGGTTCACGGGGTTAGCGTTTCCGAACCGACTACTAGGATCACCGTTTCGGCCACCGAAACGCTAACGGAGCCTTCGACCAGTCAGGGTCCGGTCGAGGGCTCGTCCTTCGAAGGAGTAATCTACGAGATTAGGGATCCCATAGGAGTTAAGGACTCGGCCGTGGCGTTTCGTGGCCCGGCTGCTGATGGGGTCGGCGTAAGCGGGAGTTCGGGAAGAGAAATGGAGTATGTAGATAGAGGAGATGATGCAAGAGCAGCCGATGTTTTGATGATGCCAGTGGAGGATGAAGGTGGGGATGTTAGAATTAGAGCTGCGGAGAGTTTGCATTGTAGTGTTGAAGGTGGTGGTGAAGGAGATGAAATTGCAGCAGGTGGTGGAGAGTTGGGTTTGGATTCGACGGCTGGTGTTATGAATATGGATGCTTCATGTGGAAATATATTTGGTTTTGAGAAAGAGGGAGGGGAGGATGTGATTGGAAAGGGAAGCACAGAAGTTGAGATTATGAGTGGTGTAGAAGTTCTTGCAGAGAAGAATTGTAGTACGATTTCAAAAGAAACGGTTTTCGATAGACATGGAGAGAATCCTTCTATGCCAGATGAGAAAGAAAAGAAAGCTAACCAGCTAGCTGAAATGTGTTCTGGCGAGGTAGAAGGAGATAATAATGTGAATCCTCATTTCGTTGAGAAAATTCCGAGCCATGGGGCTTGTGTTACAGTAGTTTCGAACTTGATTCCTGAGGAGAGGTGCCTAATTAAGAATGCAGTTGATTCGGGTCCTATGCGAAACAAGCGTAAGCCTAATTATAATCAAGTCACAGAGTGTGTTGATCAATTGCCTGGTAGAAGTCCAGATTTGGAAGTGAAAGTAGACAATACTAATGAGTTTTTGCTGCACAAAGACCATAACTCAGGCATTCATGTTTCTGTGGGTCTAAATTCTGAAGGACTGGAAAATCAGCCTATGGAAGTTGAAACACAGGCAGAGATTGATGAAGATCAAATTGAGGGCGTTCATGTTTCTGAAGCAGGGGTTTCCCAGCATACTGGGAAAGATCTGAATGGGGTTGATCTTATTGTAGATTTGAATCTGTGTAGTAGTGCGGGGTCTCAAACTGATGTTAAAGATATGTTGGGTGATATGGGAGTTTTTGGTTCAGAATGCTTAGGGAAGAATACAGCTTGTCATGTTGATGGGGTTGGTTTGAATGGAAACCAAGATATAGTAGTTGAGAAACAGGTGATAGATATTGAAAAGCGAAAAGCCACTGTGAAGAAAGATGTAAAATCAGCTGCCTCAAAATCGGGATTTTCTGTGTCTGATATTGTATGGGGTAAAGTACGGAGCCATCCTTGGTGGCCTGGGCAGATATTTGATCCTTCAGATTCATCAGAGAAGGCAATGAATTATTTTAAAGAGGACAGTCATTTGATAGCATATTTTGGGGATGGAACATTTGCTTGGAATGAAGCTTCACGGTTAAAGCCCTTTGGGACTTATTTCTCACAAATGGAGAAGCAGAGTAGTATGGAATCATTCCGTCATGCTGTGGATTGTGCTTTGGATGAGGTTTCTGGACGGGTTCAGTTTGGGCTGGCCTGTTCTTGCTTGTCTGAGGAAGTGTATGCCAAGATCAAATCCCAGATCATTGTTAATGCGGGGATCCAGGAAGAATCAAGAAAAAGAGACAGTGGGGATGAATATTCGGGTGCAGCTGCTTTTGAACCTGTGACACTTGTTGAATATATTAAAGAATTAGCAAGGTTCCCTTATGGAGAGGTTGATAGGCTTGAGCTCATAGTAGCACAAGCCCAATTATTGTCCTTCTATCGCTGGAAGGGTTATCCTTATCTGCCTGAATTAAAAATGCTTGGTGGGTTGTTGGAGAATGATGCAGGCATTCCACTCACAGGGAAGAAAAAGCATCGCAGTGAAGCGATTAAGGATTCAGTTCCAGATCTCAAGGATGAGGAGCAGGTACCCTCTGGAAAAGGAAAGTTGACAAATCAAGATAGCTCTTCCCGTAAACGTAAGCACAGCTCTGCTGATAGTACATACCCTAGCAAGAAAGAGAGAAGCTTGTCAGACTTGATGGCTAGAAATCACTCATATTTGCTGAATGGTGAGAATGATTCAGGAGGGAAAGCTGGAAGTAAGTTGATTTCATCATATTCTGGCAGGAAACGTAAGGTGGTTGAGTCCATATCTGATGACTCAGCAGTGAAAAATAAGAGAAGTCTCTTGTCAACAGGGGCCGCTAATATGTCTCCAAAATCTAGTAAAACTTTCAAAGTTGGAGATGGCATCCGCAGGGTTGCAACCCAACTAAATGGGTCGGCTCCAATCCAGAAGTATAGTGATGGAATGTCTCGAAAAAAAAAAGTTAAAAATGAAAGCAAAGAAAAATCTGCCAAGGATAGTTTTGGGGTCTCACCCTACAGTTATGGGAAATCCCAAAAAAGAGAAATGGTCATTCCAATTGAATGGTCATCTCCTAATGAGATGCTGTCACAGCTCTGCGTGGCTGCCATAGATCCGATGAGAGGATGTGACTTATTGGTTCCTGAGGTTAGTTTCTTCACAGATTTCAGGAATTCGGTTTGCTTGGATCATCCCAGTTCACGGAAGCAAAAAGAGTCTCTGGAAGAAAAGTCTGGTCGTAAGACTGGGAGAAAATCATCCAAGGCAGAAACTACTGAAACATCTGAGTTGGAGTATGTGAAAGACTCTTATTGGACTGATAGGATCATTGCAGGCATTCCTGAGGAGCATTTATCACCAGAGAATCAAGATGAAACAGGACAGTTTATGGCTGAGACCCCTATTGAAAAGGTTATGCCCATTGTTGAATCAGAAGCAGCTCCTGAATTGAGTATTGATTTAGAATTTAAACAGCAAACTGCTAGTGCAAATCTTGAATTGCAAGCAGAGGAGCCTGTGGGTCACATCAACTCTAAGGAAGAACTCTCTCCAACGGCTCTTATTTTGAACTTTACAGATCTGGATTCTGTTCCTTCAGAAACAAATCTGAATAAGATATTTAGCCGTTATGGGCCTTTGAATGAATCAGAGACTGAAGTGCTGAGTAAGAGCAGCCGTGCCAAAGTGGTGTTTAAGAGAAAATCTGATGCAGAAACTGCTTTCAGCAGTGCTGGGAAATTCAGCATTTTCGGACCTTCACTTGTCAGTTACCGCCTCAAGTATTTACCTTCTACACCAGGGAAAGCTTCTTCCCTGGCAACAAAGCGAAGCAGAAAAGATGCAACATCTGTGGAAAGCAATGCAACTTGATGCCACAATGTCTTGTGAAGTTGATGCAGAATCAAGGTTTAGGTTTCTAAACCTCAGATACGCAAATTATTTCCAGTGTCCCTCTTTTGAGCAGATCTTTGATCACCTTGGGCAGATTATATTATTACTGACTCGATATGGTTGCATTCTAATAGGTAGGTTTGAGCAGCTGACTTATCCACTTAGGAAACTCTGAGAAAATTGACAATATTTCTAACCATGCTTGACTGTAAGAAAAAGTTTGACACTTTTCACTCAGCTAGGGTGCATTTTTATATTTTCTTTTTCTGCTGAACAAATTTCTTAGTTCATGAGGCTGTTACCTATGGAAGCGTAGATTCCTCTTTTGCTTCATTGGTTCCTTGTGATATGATGTTTATATTTTGGTATGTTCTTTTGAGTTAATGTTAGGAGACACATAAATTCCGTCAGTCTGGTAAATATCATGAATGTTGAAGTGATCTGGAGTTCCTTAAATGAATGAGATGCTGAATTAGGTGCCATCTGATTATTTTATTTATGCTTTATGTTATGATCACATTCCTTGACCGTCTCAGGTCGCACCAGCGGATTAGGGAGTTTCTTCTTCTTCCTTTTTTTGTTTTTTGGTTTTGTGGGTGGGGGGTGTTGGTGGGTTGTGTTGGGGTGAGGATATGTCCTGCCAAATTCAAAGCTGGAATAGCAGACTTGGTGCATTTTTTTACGAAGATTTGCATTGTGATTAGGCCTTGTTCTGGTTAATTATTGACTGCAATTTTGTCGTAGGAAAAAAACCATTTTATTTCGTGTGTATGCTTGAGTAGAGAGTTCTTCTATCTTTCATTTTGGTAGCTCTCATTTGTGGAAACCGGTTTGTCTTTATTCTCACACCCCTTGACATGGGGAATAAGCTTTTCCTTGCATATCTTTCTTTTAGGAGTGCACTGGAGAGGATCTTTTCAGCTGTGGGTTTGTGGTACAATAGCCATCTTTTGGTATAATTAACAAGGTTTAGCATTGTTATTATTATTATTTTGCTTTTAATTTTTTTTAAAATTTTTTTGGTCAATCAATGTTTGAATTGCATGATGTTTTAGAGCTAGGGAGCAGTTCTGTATAGTCAAATTTATTTGCCGGTCCCATTAAAACGGATTTTATTGAAAAAATAATTATTCATAATGAGTTAGTAAAAAATTGAACTCTTTTAGCATTTTAAAAAATCGTAAGGTTGAATACAATTTATGACATAGGGTTGAGAACTATGTTTTCTATATTTTTCTTTCTTCGAGTATCAAAAGGGTGCATATAGTATCAAAAGGATTCAGGAATGCTACCTGGCTCAGTTTGGGTTGGTATGGCCTCATCCCATAACCAAAGGGTAAGTTTGTGGATTTTTTTATTTTAACCGAAAATTAAATTATATATCAACCCACGTAAAATTTTGGCTCGATTCAATTCGAATTGAATATTTTAACGTTTTATTTATCACAGCGGAGCGTAGATGTTTACTACAAATATATATATATATATATATACACACACAAATACCAAAATCAATAAAAGATATAGATTTATAACTCTTTTCATAAATAGCAAAGTAATTTTATATCATCTCCCTTCCCTTTCCAATAAATATATTAATTAACATAAAAATGTTTACATCTAAAAATAACAGTACCACGAAAATCCTTTAAAATAACATTCCATAGCTTTCTAGGAAACCGTCCCTCCCAAATATTTATATTATCATAGAAATAGTTCAAATTTGCAACACAATTTACAACCTTATTAGTTTGCCTATAAATATATGTCATAACAACACGCTCAAAACAAGATAGAAGACCGCGAATATCTTTCCTTTCCTTTACTATTTATGAGATCCAAGTAGAGGCTTCTTGGACTATTATTTCTCCTGGCCACCAAATGCTACAACAACGGTTAAAAATTCTTCCCAACTCACGTTGACAAATTTGACAATCGGTTGGGCCCCATCAGTCCATCACTCAGTTTTGATCACGCTGACACAAGAGGCTCCTGATCTTTGTTTGGGAAAATTCCCCTTTGGTGAGTGCTTTCCACAAACTAATACCAAATAGAGGGTTTTGATACCTATCAGAGTAACTCCGATAACAAAAGATTATAACTCAAAAATTGAATGTTTCGAATTTGAATCTTTATTTTGTTATTATCAAATGTATGAGTTTACGGATAATTTGTGCATCACGATAAAGTAATTTAAACCTAATGATTTAGGATATTCTCCATTTGACCATAAATAAAATAAAAAAAAAAAAAAAAAAAGAAGGGTTTTGATTGCCAATTAGTTTATAACCATGCTTTCAATATAAAAAAAATTTTAAAGCAGGGGTTTTGTTAGAGCATTTTCATTATAAGAAAAATATTAAAAAACAAATTTTGAAAGCAGGGTTTGTAAGGAGCTTTCAATGGAAGAGAAAAGTAAAATTTTTTTTTTTTTTTGGGTTGAAAAAGTGGTGTTACTAACACCGCTTTTAGTTTGTTAAGAGTAGACCCTTATTTGGTATTATTTTGGGAAGCACTTACCAAAGTGGAATTTTTTTATCCTGCTTAGTGTTTACGGGGCATATATATATTTTAAATATCATTATTTAAATTTTGAAAGCACTCAGAGTATAATTTTGAACCGCCTCCGCTTCTAGTTCAAAAAAGAAAAAGGAAAAAACCCTTTCTGCGATTTCACCTGACCGTTCCTTCTTTCTCCGATCTTCTTCTTCTTCTTCCAGCCCATAATTCTCACCGACTGAAACCCTATCTAGGGTTTCACATCGATTCGATCTGTTCATCTCTGCAATGGGCGAGGTGGAGAAGAACGACGCCGAAGTTCACGATCTCCGTCTCATTGATTTCTCCTGCGAGGACGATGGCCTTATCGCTTCGTCCTCCGATGCTTTCCATCACCGTCAATCTTCAGGTTTCTCTCTTATCTTTCCTTCTTTTTCTCGAATTCTTCTTTCGAGAACGAACAAAGATTTCTTCTGTGTATATACATGTGGATTGATTATTATTATTATTATTATTATTTTGAGATGTGAAGCTAATTGTTGTATTGGTTGCTACATTGGTACTGGTGATAAAGATGGATTCTTTATAGCATAGAGTGTGTAGACTTCTGGACTTCTGGATGCGTGTACGGGTTCTTGTTTTTGTGGAAACTTGTTTGGGTTCTGAAATGGACCTTCGTTGATTGTGGTTCTTTGTTGTTTTGCATATTTAGGAAAAAAAACAGAAACAATAATTAGCGATGCTGTTGCTGGTTTTTATTTATTTATTTTTTTAATACAGGTGCAAATTGATGCCACCATTGCTTTAAGCGTCAAATATTCTGAAATGGAAGACATTGCAACAGAAAGACGAGGGGTGGGGTTGGGGATAGAAATTCAAACTGTCTGTGATTAGCGCTGATATTGTATCTCAAATACTCTTTTAGCAGCTGCATTGTGTGTGTGTGTGTTTTGGTTTGGTCATCCATCTGATGTCTATTAGGAATGGAAATTATGAGTTGTGAGCCAACTGTCTTGAACAATTTGTCAATAGGGTCCAGTAAATCACGAGTCACGGTCACTCGCAGTTTTTTGTAGCTCACAATGACAGGCAGACATAGTCTATTTTAACGATAAATTGGGCACTGCAATGTGCACAATTGTTTTGAGTTGTTGACCTAAGTCCAAGATTAATATCATTTGTTGCTTTCCCCCACTTCTTTGTGGGTGACAATGTTACATTATATGAATTATTCACAGAGCTTCAGAAACCTGACCAGAGTTGCAAATTTTTTTTTTTTGGGGGGGGGGGGGGGTAAAGATCGTCAGGGGAAACTTTTTAATTCAGTCGATTACATGCCAAAAACCACACGATAAACTCTTCAGTAGAACTACTAAAATGCACAGGCTTTCTAGTATCTCTATTAACCCTCCCAGAGTAACAAATTTCCTTGAGATCATGTTGTGCATGGGTTGATTGAAGGACTGTCTTTGTGTCAAATGGTGCTCCATATATTGCTTTACAAGTTTTTGTATACAATGTAATGTCTTGGATGAGAGTTCTTGTTCATATCATTTTATCATTTTTGTAGTTGCTTCAACATTTTCGATTTAAATTTGTATAATATTATCTTCAGAGAATCAGAAAGAGCATAGTAGTTTTGACCTGTTGGACCTTGTTGAAGCCACCAATGTAGAGGACATAGCAGATGTTCCTGGGCAGAGTGAACAAATACCTCAGCCATCTGAATCCTTGGAACCGGAAAGAACAAGAAAATCTGGCAAGTGTAACTTACGCAAAAGTTTAGCCTGGGATAGTGCCTTCTTCACAAATGCAGGTATAGTTCTATGTACATGTACTCCTTCCTCGAGTATAAAAGTGATTCTCTTTTCCTATCTTCATTGCAAATACAGACTTATAGTCAAAAACATCTCTTCTACATGCTCAGGTGTTCTGGATCCTGATGAGTTGTCTACCATGATGGAAGGAGTTGAGAAGGGTGGAAAACATGTATTACCTGGAATTCAAGAGGATGATGTACAGAGATCTATGGATTCAATCACTACATTAGATAGTGATAGTTTGATATTGGAAAGTCTTGAGGCTGATTTGTTTCAAGACATAAGAGCTTCGATCCAGATATCCAGCAAGTCTTCCAGCATAGCAAATTCAACTAGCAAAGTAGGATCAGCAGAAACAGAAGCCCAAACTATCCATTGTAAGTAAGCTAGTGCTTCTACCCTTGGTAAAAGACCAAAATGAATAGCTGTCTCTTTCTATTTTGTCCACTGGCACAGCATTAGGCTGTGTGTGGGCATTGAGGGAACATTTTATCCCAAATCATTGCTCAGGTTTTTTTCCCCCCTCTTTCTCTTGTTTGTTTGTTTTTTGGTTTTTTTTTTTTCTTTTTTCTCTCTTCCTCTGGGGTTGAGGGGGTAATTTAGTGTGCCCACATAGGAGAATGAAATATTTTTATGGACACTCGTAAAGATTGGTATGAGGATTGCAATTGAATTTACTATGTGCATGTATCTTTGGCGAACTTATTTTCAAACTAATGGTGCATTTGCTTTTCAGCTTCAAGGAATGCGGACCTTGCTTCTCGAAATAAGGTTTGTTACTAAATAGCTGGAACCTGTGACTTGTTATTGTTCATTAATTCTGAACTCTGAAGTAACTTTTTCCCCCCAAATTTTCAGTTGAAGCCCAAACCTGCCTCCAAGAAGCTTAGTATTAGTACGCAAGGACCAGGGAAAATGATAAAGCCGAGTATTGTTTGTGCACAAGTCAGGCAGGCATGTGTAGTTATTAATTATATCAAAGTGTTGTCCTTAGTTCCATATTAATGCAAATCACTCATTGTAAATCATTTGGGGCTGGATTGGCAGTAGCCAATTGATAATGACGTCATGCATATTACTCACCCATGACTCATCTGGCCCATGTACCAATATATATATATATGTATCTGAATTCTGTCCATTAAAGGGATTTGTTAGTCTACAATTGCACTAAACTGCTTAATGCTTATAAATGTACTTGGCCAAAAAAAAAAAAAAAAAAAACTGCTTATTAATGCATATGTGGGCATATGAGTGGTATAACGTTATGGAAACAAACTGCGATTTTGGTTATGGTTCAACTGACACCATTTATTTGTTGTTAAATTAAAGTCTGCTGCTAGAAGTGGAGAGTCTACTGCAATGCTTTCTAAGCTTCCAAAGCCATTAGGCAGGGCTAATCCCATCTCGACAGCACCAACCAAAAGGGCTTCTTTGGGTTCAAACCGAGTAAAAATGGAAAAAGATATTGCAAAAAATTCCACAGGTAAATAAAATTCCCTTCACTTTAGTTTATTTTGATCAAGCAGAATCATTTTTTTCCCCCAGTTCTGAAGCATAGTTCTATTTCAATTTAATTTGACAGTTGCAGGTAGAGGGGCTCCATTGTCCAAGATGTCTGGTTCGGGTATCTCACGCAACATTGTGCCTAGACCTAAATTATCTTCCAAATCCTCTTCTTCAGGTTCGTCAACTGCAACCAAGATGGAGCCAACACCTTCTTGTTCCTCACTTGATAGTTCTGGCAGTGCTTCATCTAACAATGTTGGTAAATCTCCCTTGAATTCCATGAGGAGAAAGATTGATTCCAGAACCACTAATCCAACTTCCTCTGGTTCAACCCTTAAAACCCCATCTAGGATTGCATCGAGAAACAAAACTCAATCTGTGAATTCCCGTGTCTCAGCTCATTTGATGTCTGTGACCAGGCTATCTTCTAGCATATCACCTGCTAGCTCTATCAGTGAATGGTCGTCTGAATCATCGTCAACTTCTACTGCTAATCAACGGTTTGATAATTCAAAGGCTAGTCCTACCACTAGTTCTCCTCACAAGGGTGTCTCTGTAGACAGTGATGCCCCTCAGACTTCAGATTTTCAGAATCCTTCTAATGATCAATTCCCAGTGGAACATGAACATCAGATGACAGGGTTGCAGAGTCGATGTGTAAATGGAACTTTGACAGGAACTGGCATGCTTCCTCAGCCAGCTTCTGCAAAACCCTCAGGCCTACGGATGCCATCCCCAAAAATCGGCTTCTTTG
Source organism: Liquidambar formosana (assembly GCA_039720395.1). NCBI lineage: Eukaryota > Viridiplantae > Streptophyta > Magnoliopsida > Saxifragales > Altingiaceae > Liquidambar > Liquidambar formosana. The sequence continues at coordinate 42,784,379 of CM077821.1, read as the reverse complement.
ATGGGGTTAGTTTAACTTTTCCTATAATAATCTCCGTATACTTATTTATTAAGTTTATAATTGGGAAGTGATTTTGCCACTGCCATTTTTGTGGCAAAGAAGGAAAAAGAAAATTGTCATGTTGAAGAGTGCCTTGGCAGTAATCTCTAATCTATGTAGTTTCGCTTACTCTGTGGAGAATTGGTGTTAGCAAATTCACTTCTCTTTCTAATTTAAAAATTTTTGTTTGTTAGGCCAGTATTAAACCTGTGTGGAATTTCTATGCTATGCAGGTGAAATCATTGGTGCGCACTCCCAAAGGAGGTATGCATTCTCATTCTGGTGTACCGAGTGGTTTGCCTAAATCTCGAGCAAGTATTTGTAGCCCAAGTGGGGACTCAAACAAGGCAAAGTTGGGAAAGTTTCAACCTTCAGGTACTGGAACAGCAGTTGGGAACATAAAGCCTGAAAGTCAGCAAACTGCCTTGAGTACGAAACCTATATCTCTTACACCTCTTCGAGAACCATTAAATGCTTCAACAAAGGTCTCGAATGCTTCAAGGGCTGTAAGAAATTGTCCTGACTTATCTCCAAAAGTTCAGAATGTAATGTCTCCTAAAACAGGTGGTATAATTCAGTTGAAGACTGGGGAAGCAGGTGCCAAAGGATCAGATAGAGCTAAATATAATCCAGATCTTTGTTTTAAGAAGCAAGTGAGCCCAGAAGTCAAGGAGGGGGCCCACTTAAAGGATATCGAGATTACTCCTATTAACATGGATAAACCTAGTGCTACTTGTGATTCAAGTTCCATTTGTAACATGGATATGCAGAAAGAGCTCATTCCACTGTCTCTTTCCCCACCTACCTCAGAAAACACAGGTTCGACAGCTACCTCAGAAATTACAGCCAGCATGAGGATTCCTTTTTCTGTTAAGAATTCTTTTTGCGACAAAGACGAGTTGCTCGACCCTTCAACAGGATCGACAGTGGAGGTGGTAGAGAAGACAGCCACCTTGCCATTTTTGGCAAGTGCTCAGAAAGAGAACAGCTGAGGCTACATAGTAGTTCTGCAGCATATGCTTTTTCAAGGTACATTAATATGAGTTTTTCTAAGATCTGCTGACATATACAAGTATAATCAGAATTGGCAGTATTACGAAATGCTTGCCCTACTAGATTCTGTCAGACTCCAGCACCGTAATTATGCATTTGATTTTATACTATCTGAAACATTTTAAGTTGCATATTACAGTTTGATTCACAGTAACTTGGCATAAGGTGTAGAATTTTCCCCTTTGAATTCTTTTCACAAGTTTCTGACACTCTTATCTATTGAAATTGCTATGCAGTTTCGTGATGTCATGCAGGAGTATTATGTGCAAAGACAGAACTGTTTAAGAGTAAAAGCTGCTTTGGCAGATGAAATAAGTATATGATGTTTTATAGGACCTTGGTGCTGAGATGAGATTTTTTATATATTAAAACTGCCCGTATTCACGTTGCAAGTTGTATTTGTAGTTTGTATTTGATCATGCACAAGAAGAGAGAATGGCATTTTATTGAAGAGAAGAAAGAAATTTAGTGGCGTGAATGTAAGTCCTGAGGTTGTATTTTATTTACATGTTACTTATTGATGGTTTATTTTATTTATTTTGTTTGTGTGGAATTTTTCTGATGAGGTGCATATGGGTACTATATTAGTGTGAAAACATGTTATTTTTAGCTTTGTCCACCATTTGCATCCCTCCATGCAGAATCTATTACCAACCCCCTGTTTTTCCTCATGGGCTACGGAAATTATTGCCTGATATTCATGTACTTATAACAAGCTATTTTTTTTGTTCTTTATGATGGCTGCTAGTACTCCTTTCCTAAGAATCACCCATCTCTCTCTCTCTCTCCCACCCAAAGTACTTCATGGTCTTGTGTTAATTAAGGATATTTTTCCAGAATAATTGGGTGGAATTTGTTTCTACACCTTGTCAAGCGCGAAAAGCATGTCTACATGGTCCAACATCACATTCCTAGTGATCTGGCAATGTCATTGAAATTAGTGAGGAGGGAGGGAGCTTTCTTTTTTTCATTTTTTAATCTTTATTAATAATGTGGAACATCATATTGTGCCTATTTACTCCCCACGAATTACCCGAGCCCAAAATTTTTTGCAATCAACAAATGATCATCTTAACCCGGCAATGAGTTCTTCAGTTACAAACGCTGATATTAAATGAGATTCTCTCAATCACCAGTGACAGCAGCATATAGGTCGTTATCCTAGGCTCCTAGCACTTGTGTGTGTTTCTCCGTGATAACCGAACAAAAAGACAGAAAAAGAGCTGTTTCCCCCTCTCATCTCTTTCTTAAGTTCTGACAGAGGGAAAAATGGTCTCATTGTCCCACTCAGAAGAGAGTGGAGAGGCAATTTTGTCCAGAAATCTGACCAACCGTGCTTGGGTTCACAGACAAACTTTTGAACGAAAACATCAGTTGTGAATGAATGCAAAGCCAGATGCATTATGCATCCAGCACATGCAAGACCTGCCATGGAGATGTAGATATTCACTACTAGTATGTTAACACTACTGCAAACATCAGTTGTAAGCTGCTATGTAATAGTAGGTTTCATGACCATTCACATGGGGGAGAGAATCTGTAACCATATAGGAAATAAAGGTTTATTGCATCTAGTGACAACAAATTTTCTAGGATCCTGTTTCAGTTGAAGATCTATTCAGGCTGCATCCAAAGGTAACTAACTAGCTGCTTGTAGTAAATCGGCTTAGGTTAAATAAAGGGAAAGACTATCAGGAAACATTTGATACATATTGCATGATTTAGATGAAATTTCCAACTTCAACAACATACATATATACATATATATATATATATATATATAGAGAGAGAGAGAGAGAGAGAGAGAGAGAGAGAGAGAGAGAAGGGGGCTGAGCACCCAGAAAAGATATTCTTGGGTCAAAATTCAATACAATAACTAGAAAATAGATTAACGATTGTTCACAAAATCCACTCAACAATAAAGAGTAAAGACTACCATTTCCAGTTCTTGGACAAAAATAACAGAAGACTGTAGGCAAAGATAAATTGGTACTACAAAATTAGGACCTTGGCTTCTCCTTTTTCTCTTTGAAGAGAGCCAGAAGAGAAACACCAGATACCTTCACAACCTTGAACCTGACACCAGGAATATCTCCGACGGCGTGCCCCTTACGTCCAAATCCAGCAATCAACACCTCATCCTACACCAACCACATAAGACAAATAATTCACAGTTGAATGAAATGAATGGGATTTTTGGAAAACAGAGGAACAATGAGAGTTGATAAAGACCATGCAACACTTCCACAAAGAACACTTACATTCTCTTCAATATAATTCAAGCAACCATCGTTGGGGACAAAGGCAGCAATCTTCTTCCCATTTTTAATTAGTTGCACTCTAGCACATTTTCTGATAGCAGAGTTAGGCTGCTTAGCCTCAATACCACTGCACATGTCAGGCAGCCATATGTCCAATTAAATATTAAATGCCATAAATATGAGGAATTGGCTAAAAAAATGCAAGTGAAAGATATAGCATGAAATCATACATCTTCTCAAGAACAATGCCTTTTGCATGGGAGGATCCGGCAAATGGCTTCTTCCATTCATTTCCAAGGTGAGACTTCTTATATGCCTTGTCAGCCCACCTTTGCCTTCTACGGTGGGACTTCAGCTTGCGACCAGCTCCCATTCCACGTGTCTTCCTGGGAGACAATCACATTTTATACAATAAAACCATTAATCTAAGAAGCTAGAAATGCAAATTTAGAAAATCAATTATGCTCAGCTTGACTGCCAAGAGGTTATGAGAAAAGAAAAGAAAGTTGGAATTTTACAAGAAGTTTAAAAATTATAATAAACACTAAAGAAAGAAAAATAAAATAAAATAAAAAGATGCACAGATTTTTTTTTTGGGTTGTACATAATCATAATATGGTAGGATTATTATCACTTGACATTTGATTGAAACTACTTTTCCTAATCTTCCTAATCTTCTGTTTGGAACTTGGAAAACTTAAGCAAACGAAAAGAAAAGGTGCAAAAATGCCATAGAGAGGAATTTTTGTCTAAGCAAATCACAGCATTTTCCTTTCCTTCATTCTTTCCACAATCCAAAATGGAGCCTAACCCTCCGTTTGGACCTTTGAAAAAGCAAGGGAAAGAAAGAGAAAAGCATGAAATGCTTAAAAAAAGAACCCATTTTAAAGGAATTTTTAGCATTCTCCTTTCCTTTGCCCAGATCCAGCCAAAGCATAAGAGAATAGCTATTCTCTTATAATAGCTTGATTTTCAGACTATACTTCAACTTGGCAACTAGCAATGACACTGCTGATGCTAACTAGGCTTTCTAAAAATTATAAGTCCAATAATGATCAAATCTATTAAATAATGACACCAAATGCAAAAAATGCAAGATTTTTATTCTGTCATCAAATGGGATAAGAAGTTAATCTGATTCAACTACACATATACTAATGACCACTGTTTCACCATGAAATCTCTGTGCCTATCTCTCACACAGACACAGAGGCACATAGATATAAATATATAGGGATACGGTCCTATAAGGATGTGTTGATGTAAGTGACATCAACATAGGCATTGGGGGATTGTACCCCATAACCCACCAATGCAAGGGGTACAATTCCCCAACACATGTCTGGATGTAACTTACATCAACACATCTCTATAGGACCAAACATTATACATAAACATTGATTTGTATTGTTTAAGCCGATATCTTTTTCATTCAATGTATAATGCAAGTCAAAATAAATGAAACACGCTCTTGATGTGAAAACAGTTATAGATACTATCAACATCACAAATAATGAAGTAAAAACAGGTTCAAAACCATCAAGCAGACAAGATACAATCCACGATGTAAAGCAGAACTATGGTTCGATGCAACAACCATATTAGTCTGCACCTCCTAAATGAAATATATATATGTAAATGGCCAGGTGTTCGACGTTGCGCATGCACGACGCCAATCGTGACCGTTTGTGTTTATCACAGACGTGATATACACAAACGGCTGTGATCGGCGTCGCGTATGCACACCGTCGAGCAGCTGAGCATCAACGTATACATTTATATGTGGATATATATACACACACACAGAGTTAGGTCACTCAGAGCAGGATAGGAAGTGACCAGGATAGGAATCTCAGAATCTAACAGGTATTACAGCCTCTGTTAAACCTAGAACCTGGACATACACTTCCATATATGAATTTCTAAAAGTTCACACAAGCTCTGAAATTTTCCGTCAAAAACCTATAAATCTTACTGAAAAGCGATTTACATTCTTTCTTTCAAAACCAAATATTCTCCTCAGTTTTCTCAGCAACCAACAGGACGAGCTAGAAAATAGTAAGAAAACCCGAGATCTGAACATGGCGAAGAAACGCCACCAATTGAGAATTCAAACAATACACTCTAAAACCCTTGGTTTAAAACTAATTATTCTTAAAATATGGACATGTATATGCATATAAACAAGCTATTGTTCATACCCCATGGCGACCGAGAGAAGTTCTTCGACTGCAACTAGGGTTTGAGAGCTTGGAGGAAGAAGAAGAGAGGCAGCCGCAGAGTAAAACCCTAACCCTAGAAATGAACCACGTTGTGTGTTTATATAGGGATGTGAGCTCAGCAAGCTGGGTTGATCCCATCTTTGGGTCTTGTGCGGGCCGAGGCCGGTAGTGAAGAATTTTGGGCTTCGTGTAGGTCAGTAAGGGAACGGCTATTGCAACCCTCCATTCTTATCACCCCACCCCAACATTCTTTAGATTTTTAAGGTTGTATATAAAATATAAAATGTTTTTATGAAAACCAGTCACGAGGTTTATTAAAAAACATTATTTTGAACAACTTTGTAAAAAAAATTTTTTCCTAAATCTATCGTTATATATACTTTTTAGCAATTTATAATCTTTATTTCATTTTTTGCCAAAAAATTTACTTAAACGATAAATTTTAGAAAAACTTTTTTTTGCAAAATTGTTCAAAATGATGTTTTCCAGTGGACTAAACGACCGGTTTTTGTAAAAACCTTTTATATTTTTCATGAAATCTTAAAAACCAAAAGAAAAAGGGTGGGGTGATAAAAATGGGGGGTTGCAATAGCCGTCCAGGTCAGTAAATAGTATTAAGTTGGCCGGTTCGGTTATTGCCACCGCTCAATTTTATGAGTAACCCCACTTATTTTAATTTTTTAAGATTTTATGTAAAATATAAAATGTCTTTATGAAAATTGGTTGCGTTCTTCATTAAAAAAACAAGATTTTGAATAAGTTCACAGAATAAATTTTTTCTAAAATCTATCCCTTAAATAGAAGTAGACTATTTACAAAAAATAAAATAAAGACTATAAATGACTAAAAAGTCTACTTAAATGATGGATTTTTAAAAAACTTTATTTTTTAATGTTATTCAAATTAATGTTTTCTAGCGTAAAATGCATTCAATTTTTACAAAACCTTTTATAGTTTGCATAAAATTTAATATTAAAAAAACACAAAAACAAGTGGGGGCGCTATTAAATTGAGGGGTAGCAATAGCGCGACCCTAAGTTGGCCTGCTTCGTTTCGCCCAAATAAAGCCCAAAGAGAAAAATCTTGTAATTTGTGGAATGGGGAACAAGAAGTATTAATCAAACAAAGAAAATTATGGTTGGCCATCAAAATATTCATTACTTGTTCCCATTCGACGTGAAAGTTTATGCGACACATACTTTATGATAACAAGTCAGCTAACGTAGCTTGCCTAGATTGATGTAGCATGCCACATAAGTTACAAATTTTTTGTATTTTAAAAAAAAATTGGTTAATATGACATACCACATAAGTTATCACGTTAGATGAGAACAAACCAATGAGTACGGGTGTAAAGTACTAAAGCATAAAGGCACTAATCATCAAAGAAGAGGAGAATAAATTAGAAGTATATAGAGTGGTGCAACATTCATAAGTTTAATTTAGCAAATTCATTCATTGACAGAATTGACATTTCAAAACAAAAGAGGTTCATTATTGTAATTGATTACTATCTTAACACCCCCAGGTACTTGAACTACCCCAATTTCTCTCTAACGAGTTTAAAAATCACCCTTCCTCTTTATTTATTTAAAATTCCTTCTAAGAACTCTAAGTTCAGAGTTTAGACCATTCAACTTCATGTGGAAAGGGTAACACAGATGACAAAAGATCGTAACTAATCAGATGTCTCAAATTCGAATCTTTGCTCTTTTACTATAGGATGCATAGGCTTGTAGATAGTTTATGCATCAGGGGCCTCTATTGGCACCCAAATACTTGCTTTTTATCCCCCACTTATTTTATATTTTAAGATTTAATGAAAAATATATAAGGTTTTCATAAAACCAATCGATCGTGTTTCTATTAGAAAACATCATTCTGAACAACTTTTTGAAAGAAAATTTTTCTAAAAGCTATCGTTTAAGTAAACTTTTTAGTAATTTACGAAACGAAGATTATAAATGGTAAAAAAAAATTTACTTAAACGATAAATTTTGGAAAAACTTTCTTCTAAAAAGTTGTTCAAAATAATATTTTATAATAAAATATGCAATGAGTTTTTATAAAAACCTTTTTTATTTTTCATAAAACTTTAAAGTATAAAATAAGTGGGGAATGAAAAGCAAGTCTTGGGGTGCCAATAGAAGCCCTCTTATGTATCATGGAAAAATTAATCTGAGCCCACTAGCCTAGGATACCCTCATTTGGCGCCACAAAAGAAAAAAAAAAAAAAAAAAAAAAAAAAAAAAAAAAAAAAGGGGAAAAAAAAAGACCCTTGTCCATTCTATTTTAAATCTGCAGGGGAGAGAGAGAGAGAGATTGTTTCCAATGCTTGGATAGTGACTATCTACCTCAAATTTGGTCCACACCAAACAGCATACCATACTTCAAAGTTAGGTCTCTGATTTTCCAAAATCAACAACCATGACGCCTTTCTCCATCTGTCCGTTCCAGTATATATATATATATATGATGATGATGGTGATAATCAGGTAAGCACGTGTTGATATAACTCATATCAACACCCGTATTGTAAATTGTACCTTATGCATTAATAAGATATGAGATACATTAAACCAATGTAGGGGATACAACCCCCAATGTATGATGCTGATATAACTTATATCCACACATGCTGATAAGAACATAAACCGTGTATATATATATATATATATATATATTTTTTTTTTTTTTCATTCCTTTAATACGCCAATGACCTTATGGCCTAGTAGCCCTTCTTCTCGTTATGTAAGGGAGTTTCAAGAATCATGTCTCAGGATATGCATATGCTGATGTATTAGAATTTTTTACCTTACTACCAAAAATTAAAAAAATAAAAAGAAGCTAGTCCTTCAGTACGGAAGATTAGTATGATCAGTTTAGAAGACACTATATAGTAAGTCCCTTACATGTATGGGAGACTGCTTCTTAATGAGAGTCCTAAAACATGAAGACCAATGGTCCACGTCTGCATGAACTTCTCCGGCAGGTAAAACGTCAGTATCTCTGCACATGAAATTATAGAAGACAACGTGGCCTAAAGCTCCATGAAGCACATTATTCACAACTTTATGGGTTCTTTATCTTTTCTTTTTTAAAAGAATTTTTGGCGCCCAAGTTCTCCAATAGTAGCAGCAAAATTATATTTTCCTGAAGGTGAAATTATTTAAACGAGCAAAATATCGCATGTTTTGTCCTCACGGGTGATGTGCAAAACCATTAGCCAAGTAACCCTCATGTCTCCAATAACATATAAAGACAGTTTTCGAGTCTATTCTCAGATCAGTTGTCCCAATTTCATACATAAATCATTAAATCACCCCACTACATAGTGAGGCAAATATCGACTGCTTCATATCATAAACAGAAAGGAACTACAATACTTCGTACAAAGCCACCATATACAGCAGGCCAGTGAGAACGATTGAAGTTTACCAGTTTCCACGTAGCTATACAATAGTCTGCAAAAGATTTAGTGCTTCCACACAAATATCTCCTCAACACTGAAATCCAGCTGCTACCACCCACCAAAATACCTATCAGGGAGAAAGAAATAACGAGTAAAAATTACATACATTGGACTTGCCAACCAAAAATATTACCAGTGCAAAACATATATCCAATTAACCTGGCCACGTTCCATCTACTTCTGGCCTTTCTTCCATAGCACCCCAATCTTCTTCAACATGTTCCCATTTTTCTTCTTGGGTGAATCATCATCCATGTCGTCTGAGCAGGGTGAACCCATCTTCCCACCAATGGTATGATAGCTGCTGTCCAGAGATCCTGTTCTGTCTACAAATTTCCCATTATTTCCTGTCGAGAGCATTGTAGCAGCCGCCTCGGCGGCCTTTCTCCACTGGTCTGACTGCACCTTTAATCTCCTCAACTCAGCCTCCATTTCTGCATTTGCAGCCTGTGCTGCATCCAGCTGCTCAGTCACCCGTGCTGCTCTTCTGCTATTTTTATCTGCTTCCTCTGTTACATAGCCAAGCTTCATCAGAGCCTCTCGCTCTGCAGCCCTTGCTGCTTCTGCCAAAGCAACAGCCTCATCGTTCACCTTATTCTTCTCCATTTCCCTGTTCTTGATTTCCAATTTCAACGTATCATTCTCCTCTGTTATACTCTGCAATTCTGTTTCCTTATCCAACAAAGTTGCCTTTAAATCTTCCAAATCAGCCTTTGACTTCTTCAGCTCGATTTCAAATCCAGATTCTTTATCACTTGATTGGTTTTTCTCTATCTTCAAATTTAATCCTTCATTCTCCTCTGAAATACTCTGCAATTCAGTTTCCTTATCCATCAGCTTTGCCTTGAACTCTTCAATATTGGCTTTTGCTTTCTTTAACTCTGCCTCCAGTTCAGCCTCTCTAAGCCCTGATTCTGTTTTTGTACGCTCCACCTGCTCATAAGCGCTTCTAATCTGTAAAGTGCTCTGAATATATTCTTCCTGGTACCTGATCTCAGCTGCATCTAATGCAGATCTCAGTTGACCCGCTTCATATTTCACAAAATTTAGCTCTGCTTTGAGTTGGTTAGTCTCATCATTCTCTCCATTTTCCTGCACAAGTTCAACAGTGCCTGATGAGGGATCTGCTGAACTCTTGCAGCCACCACTACCTATATCTGCCTGGAGTTTGCTCACGAGTCCCTCCAAAGAATTTACACGAGCTTTTGATTGCTCAAACTCCAAAGCTAAGGAGTTGTAAGCATCCGTGGCTCTAAGGCCATCTGACCGGAGTGTCTCTGCAGTTTCCCTTGCTGTTTCCAATTGCATTTGAGTTTTGCTCAGAACTTCTAGAGCCCGAGCTTCAGATTCTTTGCAATCACTGAGCTCAATTTTCATTTTCTCAACCAGGGAGAGTGTTTCTGCTAGTTCTAATCGTAAGCTCTGAATCTCAGCATGAGCAGACTCTGCATGCTTAGTCTGGGCAGCTTCAAACTCAGCCATCATTTCCAGCTGCTTTTTAAGCTTGTGGATCTCATTCATGGCAGACCCCAAGGCAGCAGAGTCCATTGAGTGTTGCTTCTGCACAGCCTCAAGTTCAGATTCCCATGCTCGATCTCGATCCTGGGAGATTTTACGGAGCTCCTGAATCCGGGCCTCCTCAGAAGCAGAGAGCTCCATCAGCTGTTGCTGTGATTCCTCGAGCTTTGCTGACATGGCTAAGAACTGCTTCTTGGCCTCTTCAGCCTCCTGCTGGGCTTGCCTCTTCCATGATTCAGAGGAGTTCAGCTGCTCCTTTGCCTTCTTCAGATCTTCCTGGAGTTGAGCAAGCTGAGATTCCAATTCAGACACTCTGCTTGGGCGCTTCTTCTGCATCTCACAGGACAATGAATGACGATGTTAAGTGGGCAAACAGAAACTACTAGAACATTATACTCCTCCGTCCCATTTTATTTAATTACTTTGAACACACAGATATTAAGGCAATGCATTGTCAAGTCATCCAAATTTTTTTAACTTTCCAATTTTACCCTCCTATAATAAAATGTCACTTGATGTGATAGTGGATATAATAATGATGATTTTAAATATGGTGAAGGGTATTTTGGAAAAATAAGACAATGATTTGCTTTGACTTTTGGAAGTGATCAAATATTTTGGGACATCCCAAAATGAAAAGATGATCAAATAAAATGGGACGGAGGGAGTACCAATGACATGAGAGCAATATTAAAGATTTTATTTTATTTTTAAAGATGACACAAGATTGGAGAATTCAAACAGTGCAGACAAATGTGCACAGTAAAGCAACACATGTACAATAATATCTCATACTGCCTTAAACCAACAAGTTGAGGTTGGCAAACAAGTATAAAAAAAATCAATTCCAAAAAAATGAGAAATAAGTTTTACAGAGCTCAGCAATAGCAACTCTGCTCGTTTGGACAGTAAGTTCTCAAAATACATAACTTGAATATCAGTCAAATTAAAAAACAATTAAAATGGCCACAAATAGAAGACTGCCTAGGTGACTTTTAGAGGTGTAGAACCTTGCTTATATACCACTCCTAACACCCCTGCCTACCTAATGTCTTATATACTACTTCATCACCTCTATTCAGTCATGCTGATGAGTGGTCCTCTGACATTTCCCCCTTCCCCATCATACCCATAGCAAAATAATAATAATAATAATAATAATATAAGACTGCCTCATTTAATTGCCTCACAAGACATAAAAATTCCAAAACCAAATGATGATTAGTGCTACACACTACTTTGGGATCTTCTCACTTAGTGGCACATCTCTGACTTATATTGCAACACAACAATCTCTAGAAGTAACTAGCCTAAATGCTCTTAATAGGCTACCACTTATTAACTGTCCATCTCTATACTAGTAGAACATATTTTCTGGGTAACAATCCACTCAAACCCCACCCCCACAAACTAATAATGATAATAATAATAACAATTTCTATATCCTAATGCAGTTGAGCTATCATAACTGCAAGAGGCTCTAGAAAATTCCCTATGAAAATGAGCTGGGTCTGGTTTAGAGTAAACATATAATACCTCAGTTACTGGACTTCGTGGCGACCTGCGTTCAACCACTTTAGGACTTCTGTCTTTTGGCGTCCTGCTCGCCGGATGTGGAGAGGTTGAAATTGAGTCAGAATCTGATCCTTGCGCCTTGAGCTGGCGAGCAGTTCGAGGTGTTGCAGGAGATGTCCTTTGAGGCACTTCTAAAGAACCAGCTCTGCTCAATCAAATGGAATGACAATCAGCATAACAAAACATGCATCTAGATTGACAAGATATCCAAATACAGCAACTGAATGCAAAACAACCATCAAAGGAAATTCTAAGAAAAGGTGGGGAGGAGATTGGCAGAAACATGGAGCATGCTTTGATTTTAGCAATTGTAACCTGGACATTCAGTTGGCATATATAGAAGAGCAGGTAGGCAATGATAAATTTGGTTTTAAATGGATATATTTGTACTTGCGGCCTATTCATGCATCAGATCATACGACTGATTACGTGGGCCACCACATAGATAAAGTAGTGCGATCAGGTTGTTCAGATACACCAATCTCACCCACCATAACAAAATTTATGCATCACCAACATTTTAAAATGTGTGATATTCTAGAAACATTAGTTTTTTGAATTTTCATTTTACTCTTCGGATACAAATTAAAAGATTCAAATGACTGATGCAGAAGGAATATAAGATCTCACAGCATCTCAATGAATGTCAGTATCAAATAGGTCCACTCCGATTTTATATTGCAATACACAATTTAAATTAAACACAATACTTTTTTTGATCAGCAACAAAATATATATATATATATATATATATATATATATACACACACACACACACATAGAGGAATGAAAGGAGATACAAAAGGAGGACAAGAAGTCCACCTGAGAAAAATGCAAAATAAATAAAAACTCAAGAACTCAAGAGAAAGAGAACAATGTGACAATCAACAACACACCGCCCTCCTAAATTAATTAAATTAAACACAATATGCCGGGAAATTTGTTTCAAATACCGGAAATTTGTTTCAAATATTAGGGTAATAACCCAAAGTATCACTAATTCACTATACCCATCACTAATACTAAACACATATTGCCCAAAATGCCATGTCTAAAAACAATACTCAGGAAGACCTATATAAGTTATATTCGATAAAAGAAAATTCTATTACACACATAATCACCCAGAATTCAATTAACCAAATAGCATAACAAATGGCATCCTAAGTACAAGGGGGGTTATATTGCCAAGAAAGCACCAAGATAAAAGACAATCCACCTTGTTTTTGGTGTCTGCATATTTTATCTCCTCTTGAAATAGAAGTGGAAAAAGAGCAAACTCAATGATGTTCACTTCTTCAAAGCCCCCTGACCCACAAGACCTGCAACACTTTAAAAGAAATCCTTGGCTGAGAAAGAAGCATAAAAAGGAATCTGTTATATATGTAGAAAGAAAAATATAAATGGTTTACAAGGACAGCAACCTCTAATCAATACTTCGTACAAAGCTAAAGAAACAAACAAACAACAACAATCCCTTCAAAGAAACTCCACAGGAACTACCTCCACTCCCACCAACCATCAATGCCATAAATAAAGGGGGAAAATATAAGTGTTGCCATCAAACGAACCTTAAATATCATTACACAAAAACATGTTTCCACTTTTTTTCTTTTCCCCTCCTTTTTACTCCAGTACTTCAAATACATTATTGAACCCACAAAAAATGAATCACAAAAAATGACCCACATTGCAGTATACCATGAAAAACTCCTACATTTACTAGTAATCTGCAAAGAAACCTGGGGGTGGATAAAGGGTCATTAACTACCTTAATATGAGTTTTTTTTTTTTTTTTTTCTCTTTTTTTTTTTTTTTGGCAACAATTGGTTTTTTTTTTTTTTGGTTCTATGACTTCTATCCGAACAACCTATAATATATATTATTAAAACATTAAAACATTTTGCTATGAAAAACAAAACCCACAAATTCTTAAAATTTTTTCCAAAAAAAGAGGACAAAAAAAAAAGATACTCAGACTATACCCACAAGTTCCATTTAGAGAGCTAGAGAGTCTAACTTACCATACAGAAATTTATATAGAACTGCTGAAATCCTGAAGATAAACAAAGGTTTGACAAGAGAATTTGGGAAATATCATCTACTAAGAGCCACACACAATATAATTATATATTATATATTATAATCGAGGTTTTGCTAAAACTCAGTGTCTGAAACACTCAGATCTACAAACACTCCTGATTTTTCAAGGTTTCCAACCCGCAGCAAGTAAGGACAGAAAAATCTGACAACGTAGAGAGTACAAACACAGCTCAAACTTCAGCAAAGTCCTTTGTTCAAATGCCATTTCACTTTAAAAGCAAAAGAAGAAGAAAAAAAATTCAAAAATTAGTTTCCTTTCTCGTCTCCGTTTTCTCAGCAAACAAACAGAAGGTCAAGACAAAAAAATAAAAATAAAAATAAAAAATAGAAAAACATCAGCAAACTCCTTTTCCAATGCTGGTCACTTTAAAAGCAAAACAAAGAAGAGCAAGGAAAAAAAATATACAAAAATTAGTTTTTCCTTTTCTTTTCCTCCGTTTCTCAGCTACCAAACAGAGGGTCAAAAAGAAAAAGAAAAAAAAAAAGGCAGAACTGAGAGCCTGCAACTTTGGAACTTTCAAGACCGAACACAACCCGTCATTTTCATCATAAGCAGCACTTTCCCGAGAAAATGAGAATCTGTAGCCAGAAAATATGCAAGTTTGTTCTTACCAGGCGATTGATGTGTGAAGCAGGGGTTGGTGCTTGGTAGAGCTGTGGTTATGTTGATTTTTATGAAAGGGCAGAAAGTTTCAAAACCGTAGAAAGAAACCCTAGTTAGGTTTTGTGGATGAAATGAGAGGCTCGAGGGTTTCTCTTTCTTTCTGTGTCTCTGTGTCTCGCATTCGTCGTCTTGGTAGCTACTGCTGCTGCCTTCCGCGCTCATTTCCCGAGTCTCTCTCTCTTCTCGCTCTCTGTTTTGTCAGTGGGAGGAGAGAGAGTGTGGGCAGAGAGACAATACGTTTTTAATTCAAAGCTCGAAATGGGTTTCCCCTACGCTCTTCTACTGCGCGTTCACGCGCGCTTCACTAGTCCGCTTCATTCGCAACCTAGAAGTTATATACATATAGGGTCCATTCTTATGAGATTAATATAATTTAATTTTACGGTAAGTTACTTTTTAAATTGTTTTTTTTATTTTTTATTTTTTAAAACTAATCATTAGATTAAATTTATTTCATATGAAAGTCATGCGTAATAAAATTTAAGTTGATCTAAAATTAAAAATTACTTCATTCATAAATGTACAAAATGAATAATTATCATCAATTAAAAGGTGTAACTTTTGGATCAGATAGCAATCAGTCTCAAATCAACATAATTTTTGATATGCAGCGCTTACACGATAAGGTTATCTAATCCAACGATTGGTCTCGTAAAATATGAATCACATGTATAGTTTTAGAAGGTAACCTAACTTAAAGTAAAATTAAGTTAACCTCATAAAAAAGGTTCTCTCTCTCTCTCTCTCTCTCTCTATATATATATATATATATATCACGTGGTATATACCACATATATATTATATTAAAGGTTTCGAGATGCATAAATATTTGATTAATCCCTTAAGTACATATGGTTTTCTCATCTCACATGCACGGATAATTTATAAGATATGATCATAAAGAGAGAAGTGATGAGAAAGAAAGCAAAAAAAAAATTGTTTACCATGCGGGATTTAAGTCCATTTAAGCAAACAAAAACTCTAATTGTCACCCACTCCAAACCATAATGCAATATTCAAACCAAATTGTCAAACTAGACATCATCAATACATCATTAACAAAGGTTGGTATTAGTGGAGTTTTTGTTTAATGGGAAACTATTCTCACAAACATCTACAGTGCAGAGTGATTTCCTTTTCCCCCCTCACTTTTTTGAAACCTGTGTCAAAATGTTCGTTAGAGTGGGAAATGTAACAGGCTGATTTTGCCATAAATTTTAAATGACCATATCCCATGGTTGCTTGAACACATGCTCCGTGTGATGTTTTTATGTAAAATAATCATATTATTTTACCTTCACAAAAATGTTTATTTAGGTATCACAATGAATGGAGAATTATAGACTGATTTGGTCACGGGCAAATAATTACAGTTAATAGTTATTTTTAGCTAAATTAGTGGTCATTTATTATGAATTTAATGTATTAATTTGTAATATATACTCGTAGTTGGACTAATCTATAATTCTCCATGAATTTTTTTTCTTTTTTCTTTTTATACCATTTTTTTCTTAGATAGCGATGAGTAAATGAATGAATGGTGATTAAAAAAAGGAATGATAATTATTTCAAAATATAATATTTTGGAACAGTAGCCGTGCAAAATATAGTACTGACGTAATAAATTTGACACATAACATGGAATAGGTTAAAATTTTACTATAATTTACTATTAAGTTAAAATGACCGTGGTGATCGATATCGACATGGCAAGAGTTGACGAATGAGACCTAGAATATCCCAAGAGACCAACAAAAAAAAACAAAACAAAAGGGAAAAAAAAAAAAGATATTTACAAAGCCCAACCAATCAAGCATGCAGTCCAAGTGAGTGGAGGACCCTGTGCCATGGTCCCCCAAGCTTAGGATGAAAGATTTAAATAGCATTGAAGGAGAATGAGAATCAGGGTTTTTTTCTTTATTTATTTATTTTCCTTTTTCCCTTTAAAAATTGTATGGATTCTGCACGATAAATTCCCTGTACCTAACACCAAGGTCACCAATAAATGTTCCTCCTCCTCTTTTATATTCAGCCCCTTACGCAACATTCTTATTTTTTTCAAAAGGGACCTTAATTTTGAATACCTCACAGCCCCACCACACCAAAGGACAAAATTAATTAATAAATAAACAAACCTTGAATATTTAAATTGAAGATTTATAGACTGCTCAAGGCCTCACATTATCAGAGAGGGATTCTCTACACCAAGGAATTGTATTTGGTTCTTGAATTTCCAAAAAGAATACGAATATCGAAACACAGAAATATGTGAAATCAGTAGTATATAAAGTTAGTGGTCTTTCTCTAAAAATAAAAATAAAAATTTGGAGTAAATAAATAAATAAAGAAGAGGAAGTAGTGGTGGTGGAGATGGATATGATGTGGAAAGTGGTATTATGGGCAGTCTTATAGTGATTGGAGTAGTTTTAATTTTTAGCTCAGGACCCCAAATCCATCTCCAAATTTTTTAGTTTTTGTTTTTTATAAGCAAATGATAGTAGATTAAGAAGGAAGTTCAGGGTCATTCCCAATCTGCTCTTCCTCAAACAAAACAAATCCATCTCCAATTTCTTGAATCAAATGCTCCCTAATTGATTTCAAACCATCATATTTTAAAATTTTATTCCAGTTTCTAAAATTTTTTCCAAAATCACATGATAACAAAATTATCTAATTACCTACATTGATGGTTTACATCAAAGTTCTTACAATAACATAGATTACAAACCTGGGTTTGATTCATCTGGGGAGCATTTCAATAATTAATTCCTGAATGTACCAGGCGATGTGGGGGAGTGCACCCTTAAGATCGCCCAGGGAGAGATTTAGTTAAGGTACGCACAAGTTGGTTCGGATACCCTGACAGGCAAAAATTAAAGAATGAAAAAAAAAAGAACAAAACATGGATTACATAACCCACTAGTATTACATCATCAGATTGAATTTTCTTTTCTTTTTTTTTTTTTCTAAGAGACATTATGGGATTGGATACTTTCTCCTAATTTATATGCATGTTGATCTTTTGTCCAAACTTCTCTAATGTTTTCTTAAACAACATGTACATGCTCCACACTAGTGAAGACTTGGTATTTTCTCAATTACCACCGGCCAAGTTGGGCTGGCTGAATAGTACCCAATGGTGACTTCTAGCCTTTTATTTTATTTTATTTTATTTTTTGGGCATGGAATTCCCTCCTGAGCTGTACCCTTTAGGGCTTACACCTGAAAAGGACTATAAATGTCTTGCACAATATACAAACTATCCTCTTTTTTTTTTTTTTTTTTTTTTTGCTGAGAATATACAAACTATCCTCGATTATCTTCAAGGATATATAATTCCAAAGATAAAAGGATAAAAGGAAGGAAAGCAAAAAAGATGTTTTGAAGTGTTAAAAAATAAAAAAAACTTTGCTTTGTTTAGAATGAAAGCAACTAAGTGAATTATTTAATTGCTTTTACAAGGCAGCTTACACAAGCAACATGACAGTGTTATGTGGGACCATAATCACTTATTGGAGGAAAATGCATGGACTTATACCGCTTGTTTAATTTATTGACCATCCGGTTGGAGAAGAAAAAAAAAAAGAGAAAAGATGATTTACAAGTTAAATGATTATGACCTTTAATTGGATCATTTTAGCCCATAAAAGTTGCATTACGATTGCCTCGGTAGTTTATCGACAACTTCCGTACAAAGTTTAGTGGTGCAAATATGTTGGGATTCACAACTGCTATGAGGTGTTCGATCATTTATTTATAATACATAATACTCTCTTACCACGACAGTCTATCGTTATTTTTTGTAATAATATGAATATTCAGACATAGACATATGTTTGACATGGAGTTTCAAGACGTGCCTTTGTGTGTGGGTGTGTGATTATTTTTGTAAAGCCATTGGGGATTGATTAAGAAGAATAAGCCTATTTTCATAGCTTCTTCCTTCATGGCCAACAAATCTAACACAAATATTTCCCTCTCTAATTAAGGATGTGATCGAGTTAGAGAGCAATCCCATTCTTCTTCAACAGTCTTGCACTCTTTAATGAAGACACTGTGGAAGTAGGTGGAGGTTTCCACACCCCCACGAAGGATAAGTTTCATTGACACTTCACAATTAAATTCAGCTACTTTAGAAAAGCTTTCTCCTATGCAATTTCGTGTATGTGAGGATGCGTACAGTATGTGTAAGGCGTGACTCATCACTTTTTTCTTCAAGAGTGCTGAACATAGCTCGTGGGGGTTAGTGGGAGGCTGCTTAGGACTTCTATATATCGTCCAAATTGCACCTATATATTTTAATCGACAAGCTTAAACTTTACTTTTGTACGTCATGCCACTTTTATTACTCACATTTATGAATTATGATCCTCATATTTTGCCTAAAGTTTGACTAGCATAATGGTCTATTTGTATTTATAATCCTCATATTCAATCTGTCAAGAGTATGATTAACGTGATCTACCTTTTGCAATGACTAATTGCTTACCTTAAAAAATATGTGGACATAGATCTACTTTTTGCAATGACCAATTGCTTACCTTACAAAATATGTGGACATGCATGTGTCAAACACATTTTTGATATGTGGGCTTATGTCCGCCTATTTGGTGAGTGAGGCATTTGTAATTGCAAAAATGTCAATTTCTTTGTTATTTTGGGTACAATTGGAGAGGTTCAAACTCCGATCTTAACCTATCTTACTCTTATCTTTCATTTTACCATCCATCACCACTAGGCTAACTCTAATAATTTATAAAGAAAGAAAGAAAGAAGAAGAGAGAAAATTTTGGCTATTTCCTTTTGGCAATGCAATTAATAGCTATCTATTAACTTGCTTGTTACATTTCAGGTCATCAAAAGCCTAAGATTGCGTTTGGTTGGAAGGAATGGAATGGAATGAGAATGGGAATGGGAATGAGAATGTGAATGTGAATGGAATGAGAATGGACATTCCATCCCAATGTTTGGTAAGGGGTGGGAATGGAATGAAAAAGCAAAGGTGGGACCAATTTTTAATGATTTTTACTTCCTTGAAAGGAGGGAATAGCCATTTCTCTTGGTTTGGGAAAGAATAGATATTACTTCATTGGAGGGAATAGACCCCACAAGGGAGTAGCCATTTCATTTCCTTCTACAACAAAACACTCACTTTTTTTTGGAGAATGGAATCACCATTCCATTCCCTCCCTCATTATCTCATAACAAACATAGCCTAAAAGATCTTGAAGTTTTTAAAATTATTTTATTTTATTTAATTTATTTATGCTAAGAAAAATGGAAAAAGAAAAAAAAAAGGATGGTTGAAGTTAAATAGTCTTGGTCGTTGGATGATTTCAGTTCTAAGGTGAATAGATGCAGAAATTCCTCGATCTTCTCAATCACATGGTTGGACTAGGGGAACCGACTAGTCTTTTCACTTAGAAAAAAAGTGTTAATTTTGTTTTAAATACACAACCACAACCATGCATGGAGGGCAAATAATTTTCTTGCAAAGTTGCTATAAAATCACCTAATACGATCCAAAACATTAATCAATTAATAATAAAGACAATATGGCTCAAACATGAGGGGCGTGTGTGGTTGGCTGGCAAGAACCACCATGATTTTCCACACAATCTAGAAGATGGAATCCTTGTTTTTTTCAGAGTAAGATGACATCGTTGTACCAAACAAGTTACTATAGCAAGGTAATGCGTTTGATTCTAATATCTACCAACTTGTGCTGTGATTTTGATGGGTCTTTCAATGACACAAAGGCTGCATGGAATTGGTAAAAGGGATGCCACACCACAACTTGGGGCAAATTTTATTTCTTTTTCTTTTTCATTTTTTCATTTTTTCACTTTTTTTTGGGTGTAGGGTTTTTGATAAAGGTTACACAACATTTTCATTTGTCTACCAAACCCCACTCAAGCATGCTTTATGCACACAGTTTGGGATGAGGATGGTCTTTGACCTACTGGTATGAACATCTTATTCCAACGAGGGCATAGGATTTGTAAAGGTCTTGATTTCAATGCCTTGATAAAATTTTGTGTAAGGGATCGAATAGAATTTTAGGGAATCCAAGATTGATTGCCCTACAGGAAAATAATTACAGTTCATGGTCATTGTTAGTTAAGTTACTAGTCATTTATTAGGAAGTTAAAAGCAATTTGCATTGCCGATCAATTTTTGCCATTATGTTTGTTTGAAATCATATCTAAAGAATTAGTGTAATATTGATAAAAATCACAAATAAAGAGGAAAGTAGATAGAAGTTACCGCCACTTCATAACTATCTCTTTGCAAGCTACTCGATCTTTTCGATCTCTCTCTCTCTCTCTCTCTCTCTCTCATCATTCGAAATAAAAATTAAAGGAAAACCTTTAAAATACTTTAACATAAATCAATGTCTCATCAATTATTAAACTTTGCCCTTTTTTTCTATTGTTCTTTTCGAAATTGTGACAAAGCTGAAAGAATTCTCATGACTCATTTTTATCTCAAACCCTCAAAGTGACAATCATTTTAGGAGAGTAGACATCACAATCACGAATTTCAAGGAGGGATACTTTCGTGAAGCAAAGCATTTTCTTGGAAAAAAAGCATAATCTAGCAAACCCCAAAGCAATTTGGTAAAATATCATGAATTTCAAGGATATACTTTCGTGAAGCAAATCATTTCTTGGAAAAGGTATTATTGCCCAGGCAATGCCCAACAAATATTGTAGAACATGATTGGTAGAATTTTAAACGTGATGATTGAACTATATATACTAAGGTTATCTCATCGCAATCTTCTAAATTAGGTAAGTAAAATAGATGATAATGATAGAATGCATCTATATTAATTATGTTGATTCTTAAACTGACTTGTCTTCAAAGATATGATTTGGTAACAATTAAGAAATAGGCAAACCTTCCTTTCATCAACTTTCAAAGATATGATTTGGTAACAATTAAGAAATGGACACTACTTGCCTCCACCGTAAGGTGGAAGAGTTCTTTCCTACCTCCATTCATTTTCTACCACGTGTCATAAATATTTTAGAAAAATATGAATTTAAAAATACAAATAAATAAATAAGTTAATATGAATACATGGACACATATTTATATTAACATAAACATGTAACGCTTAAATATGGATTTATGAAAATATGTTCACAATTATGTAAAAATAAGAATGCATGCATACAATCAATCCTCATTCTTTATTTGAATAAAGTGGCGAAATATGAGTGAGAAGAGGGAAGAATCTCCTCTACCCAAGGGTGGAGGCAAGTACTTTCCTTAAGAAATAGGCAAACCTTACTTCCATCAACTTTCATTGCATTTGCTGCTCCTTTTGTATTTATAGAGTCTTTTTTTTTTTTTTTTTTTTTTTTGGGTAACCCATTAAATTTTCAATTTGTTTCAATGTATTTCAGCCATCAATCGTTAACACTTCAACTAACGAGAGTTGACTTGCAGCAAAAGGGTGAGTTATAAACTCAAACATCTCGTGTTTGAAACCAGTCAATCTGTCTTGGTCAGTCATCAGCCAAGGTTATTAACCCAGATGTTAAACGACCTTATGGGATTGTGGTCCTACATGAAAAGCGGGATTAGTCGGACTCTAACAGTTCAGACACCTTATTGCTTTGCTAAAAAATAAAAATAATAATAAAAAAAAAATCGTTAACACTCACCACACCAGCACATTTGCAAGTGATGACAGAGTAAATGCAAGCTTATCGAAAATTTTTGGTTCAATAAGTGGTGACAATTGACAAGTGAATGCAAGCTTATGAATTTTCATAAGCCTGCATTTATCATTGTTCTTATTAGTAAAAATCATCATTCATCGATCCACCAGTTATTGTTTGATTGACAAATGGAAGGATGTTTATGATGGTGAACACTATGACCAATAAATCAATAATGCTCCTTTTCTAAGAGAGACCAAAAAAAACAAAAAAATTTAATTAAATTATTCTATGAAAGGGTTGCATGTACTACTGTGGGGGTCCATCAAGGATGATGGATAAGAGAAACCCATCAAGCCATCATTTATTCATGTTCAATCATCCTTAGAGGCCTACCACTTGATGGGACCAAACAAATTTAAGAACAATAAACATGGATGACTATGTCTGATGAGATAACAATCTCGTTATAAAAAACTTTAATAATTTATTACAAGTAATCTCCTGACATAAAACAATCGTATTTGCTTATTACATCTTATAAAGTAGAAAGCAAAAATTTTGGTTAACTTCTTACCTTACCGATCGATCACTACTATACTAGTATGCAACAAATTTGAATATGTAAATGATTTTGCACCACTTGGATTTGAAAAATTGTCCTAGCATTCTTTTTGAGGGACTCAAGGCATTGATGTCTAAAATAAAATGCCCACTTAAATGAGATGGCCTGCCCACTTAAATGAGATGGCCAAGGACATCATGTCCAAAACCCCCCAATTAGTTAAGAATGATCCCACCTACTAGGCCCATACTTCCATGAAATATGATAACATTAATGAATTGGGATTCGGAGACACTTTTTACACACAATTATGAAGTTATTGGATCTTGTAGGATTCAATGGTTTTCAAAGAATCTTGCGAGATCCAATGACTTTAGAATCATAAAAAATTGAGTATACAATGACTTTAGACCTAATGACCTGTGGCATGGGTTGCATAATTCTTGGTTTCAACTTTCAAGTCCATTTGGGTGCATGGTGCATGTGTGTACTAGTGTGTTCTTATATGGTTTGGTAAATTAATTTTTAAAAATAAAAAAATTGGGTGCAAAAATTGGGACCCTAATATTACTGTGTCTAAAAAGCTCTCCCCTAAAACACACATACACCACTCTCTCTCTCTCTCTCTCTCGTGTGTATCTGCCAGGCCAGTGCACACCTCAGTTCAGCTGTTCTGAAATAAACCTTGGGCTGTACTTTATATTGACCCTCCAAAAGCCCAAATTAAAAACACACAAACAAACAAACACGAAGCCACAATATGCATAAGAAATTTCAGCTTAAAAAAAAAAAAAAAAAATTGTGAAATTGATATAATTGTCCATATTTATTATTTATGACATAAACAGACTACAAAAGATGACAAAGCAGAGCAACCCAACCCAAGAGGAAGACATGCATATATACTGGATCGATCATATGTTATCCAACCAGCACGTAGAGTGCATATATTATTCCTGGTATATATCCCAATAATGTCAGCAACAAGTCGATCCAGAATTCTACCTGCGCGCATTTTCCAATTTTTATACCACTCACCCATTAACCCAAAACATGTATGTATGTATATATACGAAGAGAGAGAGAGAGAGAGAGAGAGAGAGAGAGAGAGAGAGAGAGAAGAGTTACCCCACAGCCATAGCGAAGGAAGACACCAACTGGTGGAAGAAGTATGGCGAGTAAGACTTCTATGAAGGTCTCTGAACCCATGATAGCCCTCCTCAATTTACTGATTCTACACGGCTCACGAATTGCTAACCTCGCACTTGCTGCTTGCTGTGGATATTCAGGTTTCAAGTCTTTCCATATGGGATGTGTTTGAGAGAGTTGAGACCATTTGTAGTCAGCAGAAAAATTGCTTTGGGGTTTCAAGAGGCCTACAGAGGACACGTTGCCAATGAGCGGATACACGTGTCTGCAGTCATTAACACGTATCCTCTTTTTCTATCCTTTCCTTCTATTTGCCAATTGAAAACATTTGGTTTGGAGATTGATCCCACGGATCCAGATTTGGTAAAGTTTGGGATTTCAATTGCGTGGTAAAATTAATCGTTAGATTGACGTCACATGACAAGGAAAAAGAAGTGATAGTTCGAATTCGCTGATAACAAAACAGTTCTTTCAAACCCCTTGAAAAAGTGAATGCCATTTCACCCTTTGAATGAATCCAATAAAATAATTTAGAATTCCTTTGGATGATGATGATGATAAGTGGTAATAATTTTATAGTAGTGAGTGATAAATAGGTGATGGGTGACAGTAATGATATATGGTAAGAGCAGCAACGGTGATAATAGTGGTGATAATGGGATTTAAAAGGTTAATAATTGGGTAACAAGGTAATTTTCCATTTTTGGGTCCATTCCTAGAAAAAAAAAATCAATATCTTGAGAGTGAGATGCTTGCATTCATGGGTATCTGATTCTCACAAAACTTCATATTTGAATATAGTTAATGAGTTGAAATGGGAATAAGATTTTAATTTCTGTTTGTCGATTCTCACATACCAAACTCAGTCTTTGATTATGATAATTTTAAATATTCCAACACAAAAATCTTTGTACTCAATTCTTTCAAAATATTTTAACATTGTGTGACCATCCAATTTAATGGCCATTAGAGCTGGAGATGAACATTGAACGAAATTATGATCAATCTGTTTTCCTTTTTTCTCTAATCAGTTTCCTTATTTGCCGAACTGAACTGTTCAACCTATGTGGCTGCATCAACTAATTAAAAAAATACCAAATAAGTTGGGTGGCATATCAGTTGCCACATAAATTTGGCATATAAAGTCGGACAAAAGATTGGAATATGTGACATTTTCTATTTTGTTATGTGATCTGAAACAGTGTAATCTGCACTATCCAAGCAAATATCAAAGCCTTCCCACCAGTTAAGCTCTTCCCATATATATATATATAACTTTCCAATTTTTAAATGTTTTACACTTGAATTTGGAACAAGAATCTTTGTTTCTCATATTTGAATGGGATTTCGACAACACCAACCTCACAAAAAAAAAAAAAAAAAAAAAAAAAAACCATGTCTGAAAGATGTCTAATGGCAGCCTCTCTAGCAGTCCTAGTATTCCATCCTAGCTTAACCATAAAATGTTTCAAACCCAAGTCAAGCACCGCCTCCCCACCAAGAGAAAAACCACCACCACCACCACCACCTCCTCCTCCTCCTCCTCAACCTTCGCAACCGTATGTAAAGAAAGTGCCATCAAAACCCAAGAAGAAACAAGACCTCCAGGCCAATCCTTCCTTCACGACGACTTCAAATCTGTCCGACACAAATAAACCATCTTCTCCTCCCATTTTGAAAACCTGGAAATCTTTTCAACATGGTATCAGAGCTTGTTGAAAGAGAACCTTCAAATGGCATTGTGAAAACCATATTTCGATCAGGATGGGCCCATGATACAAGCCTTACAATTGACAAGGTCTTCAAGGTAAATCACAGTGTGGATGTTATTAGAAGGTTTGAAGAGTATAGGGAGACGGTGAAATCCAAGGCTGCATGAAACCAGTGTTCGGTAGAAGGATGGAGAGATTGTTGGTGGATGGGAATGAGCTCCTACGATTCCATGGTGCCATCATAACTTGTTCATTAGGGAATGATGGAGTTTCAACCATTTGTGACAAGAAATTTTGTGGGGTTTGCAGAGTAATTGGTTCTAATGTCCCAGTGCAAGCAGGCTTTTCATCATTATGTCAAAAAAGTTGGGAAGCTCATGAGAATGGGACTGTGGAATGTCTTCCCAATGGGGTGTCTGCGAGGAAGGCCATCATATTGTGTCGAGTTATTGCAGGTCGCATTGCTCGTACTCACGAGCATGGGCTGGTGGACGGAGAAGAGGGCGGCTTCGACTCTGTGGTTCGTTCCACTGGCTGTAAATCCAAGAGCTCAGAAGAGCTCATAGTTTTCAATTCAAGTGCTGTCCTTCCCTGCTTTGTGGTCATATATACTGTCCCTTCATCGTCCTTTGGTAAAATGCAGAGTAAATAATGTTGGCTTGCTGAAAATTGGTAGACACATTCTCATGGTAGAGCATGGCTAAATGTTTTATTATGATTTTCTGTTTTTCCAGTTTTCTTTTATTTCCCTATACCGCTGTCGTGAGTTCTGTTGACGAAATACATGTAAATAATAGTTATGCATTCATTGTTAATTTCCATAAAACACACTAATAGCACTGTTATCTAAATTGCTGGCATTTTAAAAACATTCCATTCATAAAGCGAAGCTGAGAACACAAAGCACGAAAGTTATGACCGAAAAATTCTCACTGTATTCTTACAAGAACAGTCATGGTATATTCAAACCACAGCCAGAACTCTTGTGTGTCCAGGTGGTGTTGTGACCCAATGCCTCCACTTGATAGATCTCCTTCTGGCTCTAAAATCATGTTCTTTTTGGTATCACATGATCAATCCAATGTGCAAGGCCTCCACCTCTTTCAGCAGTAAAGCCTCCTCATGCCTGCAACTCAGCTATTTAATTTTCAGCTTGCCCTACTTGTCCTCTCCGGTAAACAAGGGTACAAACAAATTCTATGCAAGTGATACTTCATCAAAGTAAGATTTTTTTAAACCCAAAAAAGCAATTTTCATGAAATCTCAACTTTCCTGGACTTTAAATGGGAAAGGAGCTCAGTATACCACAGCTACAGCAAGGAAAATATATAGACCAATTTGTGATTAATGCCTTGTAATGTATTTTAAGGTATCATGTGAAGACCACCTAACAGTGCAATCGCCTTGAAAAGTGTAGGCTGCCTTCTGAATGTCAAATACCAAAACAGCTTCAGCTGCCTATCTGCAGACTTCAATTTGCCACATCTAACCCTCCATATTGGAGAACACCCTTCATAAGGAATGAGAAACGTGTTGTTTTTATTGCCAGCGTTTCATCTATAGAGTTCTGCATTAGCATAGGACTTGCTCCTGTCGCTCGCAGCTAAATTCCTGAATGTGGGAACCTAAAGTAATCTTCCAAATTGCTTCCTTGCAATTTGGTAAAAAAATGGACCCCTGGAGTTAAAAGATATGGGTTTCTGACATTTGCCTAAAAAAGGAAAAAAGAAAAAAAAGGAACAAAGCAAAACAAAAACTCTGATGCAGTTGGTCCATTATCACATAGAAGAGTAATGACTTTTACAGCAGTAATCATCTCAAGGCATTCTTCATAGTCGAAAAAGTTAAATCTTGAAACACCCACAATCCAACAGCCCTGAGATTGTTCCAGAAACGCTTATTGTAGGAGTGCTCCCGTAAAAGCACAACTCAAATTAAATTTCCAATATAAACCGAGGAACCGAGCAGCATGTAAGAACAATTTAAAGAACTTTAATCCTCAATATATATTAATCTAATTCAAAACCTGTGCTGTTATTTAATGTATGAAGACAGAAAATTTTGGAAAAAACCCAGGTGGCCGAGGAGGCCAATGTTATTAAGCTCATTCAACTATCCAAAGTATCCACTGGCTATAGCATCGGACGCCATCATTTAACAGTGCTCCCACCAAGTACAGTCAGAAACTAAATTTGAATAGCTGATGACGCTAAAGATTTAATATACAATTAATTAAATCATTTATTACAAACTATATTGCCCAAACTCTGTTTTTGTGCCAACATTTTGGATTCGCAGATCAAATACCTCCATTTTTTTATTTTTTATCTTAATGGAATGACATCTTGGAGAAAGCATTGATAATCCTAGAAGAGGCATGAATAGAATGACTTTGATTTCAGTAAACAACCTATTGAAGTATTTGCATTATACCTGATGCACTTTACAAGGACAGCAATCTAATTTTCCAAAATGTAGCATCCAGTAAATAAAAAGGGAATCCATTTCTCTTCATTTGCGAGGATCATACAAATTGTCAAACATGGAATACTATCTTGGCAAAAATGGCTAAATGAGATGTGTATTCTTTGTATTGTTGGCAAGCAACATAGCTAAATATTTGCATTATATGAGATTTGAATAAGATAAATAGCAACTCTAATTTTTAGAAAGCAGCCAATGTAAGTACGTAACTGGAGAAAAAAAAAATCCCATCATTTTAAACTATTACCCCCTCCATCCCACAAAGATAGGCCATTTCTGCAACCTTTTTTGTCCCAAAATGTTTGTCCATTTTGAAAAGTCAAATCATTATTTTTTTTAAACTTCCTATAACACCCTTGTTATTTCAATAATTACTTTCAGCACAAAACCCAATAAAAAGTAGGAGAGGGTATTTTTGGAAAAATAGAGTTTAATAAATGAAAAGTCAATGAGATGATGATTTTTCTTAAACTGCGTGTTTTGTCAAACATGGCCTATCTTTGTGGGACGGAGGGAGTATAATTTTATTTTCTTTTCCCGGTTTCACAGTAATAAAATTTTGGGAAAATTACAGATTGCTCCCTGATCTTTGAGCGGAAATCACTTTTCACCCCTCATCTTCAAAATCGGACAAATAGCCCCTAAAGTTTAAAAAATATTCACTTTACACCCTACCATCTAACCGACATTATGATTTTAATAGAAAAAGTCACGTGCGTTGCACGTAACCAACATACTTCACAAATAAGACTAAAATACCCATATCATTACAGTGGTATAGCCCACGTGCTTCTCACTCCCTCAACCATTGGCTTCCTCTATCACTGATTGAAGCTCCATCTCCATTGTAATTAGGGTTTCAAGTGGCTTCTAACCATGGTATCCATGGCTGTTTCTTCACAGGATGTCGCCAACAAACTCTACTTCAACTGAGTTTATGATCTCCTCTTCATTGAAAGTAACAGAATCCCCCATCACCATACCCACATTCAAGTCCACTTCCCTATCATCCACCACATTTACCAAAGCCCCCGCCACTCATGATTAGATTTACATCTCAAAGGATTAGATTTCCATGGTAGCTCCCTTCTACATCATTCTTTTCTTCTCGAGCAATGTCAAAGCAACCAATGGCATTCAGATCTACAACCACCATGAAGAAACGCAACAACCAACAGCGATAACCCGATGGCGATTTGTAGATGGCCATTGAGTTGCCGTGGACAGTGCACCACGCCATTGGTGACAAAGGTTTGGGCTTCAGATTTGACGGCTTTAGATTTGAATGTTGTGTGTCGATGAATGGGTTTGGGTTTTAAGGTTTGGGTTTCAACCCTGTTTGCCATACTCTTCGATGATGAAGGAAACAGTGGATGGGGAGAGATTGTGGGTTTTTTTCTTCATCTGCTCGGCGATTTTCCATATTGTCTCGTACTTGCGGGTGCGAGCTAGGGTTTTGATGAGCTCTTTGAATTCGATGGTGGTGGGTTCGTAGGAGGGTGGTGGGTGCGGACCCAGTTGAAGAAGCGGAAGGACTCAGTGCCGGCGGTGGAGCAGCTGTAGAGGACGTGGTAGACGAGGTCGGAGGTGACAGTGAGGAGGAGCTTGTTGAGGGTTTTTTCCATGTAGAAGTCGCGGTGGACGATGTTGGAGATGTGGTGGACGGCGGCAAAGTAGTCGTCTTTGGTGACGGCAGCAGTGGTGGTTTGGGTTTCATGGTTGGGTGGTGTTAGGGTTTGGAGGTGACGAGTTGC